>JAIUJO010000192.1:682500-702500 GCA_023846275.1 Vanilla planifolia | reverse complement strand
TTCCTTTTCTTCTTCTTTTTCTTCTTCTTCTTTCTCTTCTTCTTCTTCATCATCATCATCTTCTGCTTCTTCTTGTTCTTCTTCTTCCCATTCTTCTTTTTCTTCTTTCTCTTTTCCTTAATTTTCTTCTTCTCCTTCTTCTTTTTGTACTTCTTCTCTTTCTTCGTTTTCCTTCTCTTGTTTCTCTACTTCCTCCTCTTCTTTATTCTCTTCTCTTCTTCTTCGTCTTCTTCTTCTTGCTCATCTTCTTCCTGTTCTACTTCCTCATCTATCTCTACTTGTTCTTCTTCTTAATCTTCTTCTTTTTCCTACTCTTTCTCTTCTTCTTCTTCCTCTTCTTCTTCTTCTTCTACTTCTTCTTTTTCTTATTCTACTTCTTCCACTTCTTCTTCTTCTTCTACTTCTTCTTCTTCTTCTTCTTCTTCTTCATCATCTTCTTCTACTTCTACTTCTGCTTCCTCCTCTTTTTCCTATTGTTCTTCTTCCTCGTCTTCTTTCTCTTTTTTTTTCTTGTTCTCTTTCTCCTTCTCCTTCTCTTACACCTCCTCGTTCCCCTTTTCCTCCATTTCCTTCTCCTTCTCCTTCTACTGCTTCTTCTTCTTTCTTCCTTCTTTTTTCTTTCTTCTTTTTTATTTCTTCTTCCTTCTTCCTTCTTCTTTCTTCTTTCCTGCTTTCTTCTTCTTCTTCCTTTCCTTCTTGCTTCTTCCTTCTTCAATCTTCCTTCTTGCTTCGTTCTTCTTCCTTCTTCCTTCTTCTTTCATCTTTTCGTTTCTTTTTTCTTCTTTCTTCATTCTCTTTCTTTTTTCTTCTTTCTTCTTCTTCCTTCTTATTTCTTCTTCTTTCTCTTTTCTTATTTCTTTCTTCTTATTTCTTTCATTCGTCTTCTTTTTTTCTTCATCATCTTTGACATCTTCTTCCACTTCTTCTCGTTCTTCTTTTTCTTCTCTTTCTTCTTTATCCCAAAACTGTAATCCCTAATCCTGCTCTCCCTAATCACTAATTCGTAATGTATAATCCCTCTCTCCATAATCCCGAATCTTAGTATCTAATCCTTAATCCTTAATGTCAATCCCTAATAACTAATTTCTAATATTTAATCTTTAATCCAATTATTATCCTTAATTCATAATCCTTATTCCTTAGACCCTAATTCTTAATCCCTAATCCCTAATATTTAGTCCTTAATCTTTAATACATAAACCTTAATCTCTAATTCCTAAACCCTAATCACTAATATTTAATCCTTAATCCCTAATCCCTAATCTCTAATCCCTTATCCAAAATTCCTAAGACAAAATCACTAATCTTTAAACCTTAATTCATAATCCTTAAACCCTAATCCTCCATCTTTAATCCATAATCCCTAATACTTAATCCTTAATCCTTTAATCGATAATTCTTAACCTTTAATCCTTAATCTCTAATACTTAATCCATAATCCTTTATCCCTAATCCTTAACGCTTAATCCTTAATCCCCAATCCTTAATTCCTAATCCCTATTTTAAAATCCATATTTCTTAATCACTAATCCCTAAACCTTAACCCAAACCTTATTCAGAATTCCTAATCGTTAATCCCTAATCTTTAATTCTTAATCCATAGTCCCGAAGCCATCTTTCCCAAATGCCTAATCTCCAATCCTTAATACCTAATTCTTAATCCTTAAGTAATCACCCACAAATCCATAATTTCTCTTCTTCTTTCTCTTCTTCTTTTTCTTCTTCTTCATCATTTTCTCCCTCTTCATCTACTTCTTCTTCTTCATCATCATCTTCTTCTTCTTCATCTTCTTCTTCTTTTTCTACTTCTTCTTCCTCTTTGTCTTCTTCTTCTACTCCTTTTTCTTCTTCATCTTCTACTTCTTCTTATTCTTCTTCTTCTTCTTCTTCTTCTACTTCTTTTTCAACTTTTTTTCCTCCTTTTGCTTCTTCTTCTTCATCATCGCTTTGTTCATCTTCTTTTCTTCTACTTCTATGACTTCTTCTTCTTCGTCTTCTTCTTTTTAATCAGTTTCCACTTCTTCATCTTCTTCTTCTTCTTCTTTATATTCTTCTTCTTCGACTCTTCTTCTTCTTCTTCTTCTTCCTCTTCATCTTCCTCCACCTCCTCTTCTTCCACATCTACTTCTTCTACTTCATCATTCCTTCTTCCTTCTTCCTTCTTCCTTATTCCTTCATCTATCTTCTTTCTTCCTTCTTCTTCCTTCTTCTTTTTTCTTCTTGCTTCTTCTTCTTCTTCTTATTCTTCTTTTTCATCTTCCTTCTACTTCATCTTCTTCTTCTTCTTCCCATTCTTCCTCTTCTTCTTGGTTTTCTTCTTTTTCCATTTCTTCTTCTTCTTTTTCCTCCTCTTCTTCTTCTTTGTCTTCTCGTTTTCTTCTTCTTCTTCTTCTACTTCTTCTTCTTCATCATCATCATCTTCTTCTTCTTCCTCTTCTTCTTATTCTTCTTCTTTTTCTTCTTCTTCTTCTCTTCTTTTCTTCTTGTTCTTCCTCTTCTTACTCTTGTTCTTTTTTTTGCTTCTTCTTCTTTTTCCTCTTCTTGTTCTTATTCTTCTTCTTTTTCTTCTTCTTTTAGTTCACTTCTAAGTCTTCTTCTTCTTCTTCAATTTCTTCATCTTCTTCTTCTTCTACTACTTCTACTTTTGTTCTTCTTCTTCTCCTTCTTCTTGTACTTTCACTTCTGCTTCATTTTATTCTTCTTCTTCTACTCTTCTTCTACTTCTTCACCTTTTTCCTCTTCTTATTCTTCTTCTACTTCCTTTTCTTCTTCTTCTCCTTCTGTTTCTTCTTCTTCTCCTCCTTCTTCTTCTTCCTCTTCTTCTTCTTCTTCTTCTACTTCTTCTTCTTCTTCTTCGTCCTCGTTGTCTTGTTCTTCTTCTTCTCATCTTCTTCATCTTATTATTCTTCTTCTTCCTCATTTTCTTCTTCCACTTCTTCTTCATCTCCTTCATCTTATTTTTTTTCTTGCTCTTTTTCTTCTTCTTCTTCTTCTTCTTCCTTATCATCTTATTCTTTTTCTTTATCTTCTTCTTCTTCTTCCATCTCTTCGTCTTCTTCTTCTTCCTCTACGGCTTCTTTTACCTCTTAATCTTCCTCTTCCTCTTCCTCTTACACTTCTTTGTCTTCTTCTTCTTCTTCTAACTTCTTCCTACTTCCATCTTCCTTATTCCTTCTTCCTTCTTATAACTTCCTCATTCCTTCTTCCTTCTTCCTTTTCCTTATTCCTTCTTCCTTTTTCTTATTCCTTCTTTCTTCTAGTTTTTTTCCTCACTCCATCTTCTTTCTTCCTTCCTCTTTCCTCTTTCTTCTTTCTTCTTTCTTCTTTCTTCTTTCTTCTACTTTCTACTTCTTCTTCTTCTTCTTCCCTAATCCATAATCATTAATCCCTAATCCTCAATCTTTAATGCTAATCTTGATCTCTTACTCTCTAATTTCTAATCCCTAATCTGTAATCCTTAATCTTACATCCATTATCCTTCCCCTTCTTCTCCTTCATCTAGTTTTTCTTCATCTTCTTCCTCTTCTTCTTCTTCCTATTCTTTTTCTTCTTTTTCTTCTTCTTCTTCCACTTATTCTTCTTCTTCTTTTTTACGACTTCTTCTTCTTCCTCTTCTTCTTTTTCCTCTTTTTTTACTTCTCCTTCTTCTTATTCTTGTTCCTCTTATTCTTACTCTTCTTCTTCCTCTACTATTTTTCTTCTTCTTCTTCTTCTTCTTCTTCTTCTTCTTCTTCCTCTTCCTCCTCCTCTTCTTCTTCTTCTCCTTCTTGTTCTTATTCTTGTTCCTTTTTTATTTCTTTTTCTTCTTCTTTTTCTCCTTATTCTTCTCCTTCTTTTTTATTTACTTCTTTTTCTTCTTCTATTTCTTCTTCTTCTTCTTTTTCTTCTTCCTCTTTTCTTTTTCATATCTTTCTTTTCCTTATTCTCTTCTTCTTGTTCTTCTTTTCTTGTACTTCTTCATACCTCCTCTTCTTCTTTTTCTTTCTCTTCATCTTTCACTTCTTCTTCTTTTACTTTTTCACCTTCTTCTTCTTCTTCTTCTTCTTCTTACTCTTCTCCTTCTTCTTCCTTCTCTCTAATCCTTAATCATTAATCTCTAATCCTTTAATCTCTAGTACTTAATCATTAATCTCTAATCTTGAATCTTGTATTCTTAATCTCTTATCTTTAGTCCTTAATCTCTAATCCTTCTTACTTAATCCCTATTCCCTAATCCCAAATCCTTAATCTTAAATTCCAAATCTCTAAGGCCTAATACTTGATTAATCCTTTAATTTTATATCCCTAATTTCTAATCCCTTATCATTAATCCCTTCATCCTTAATCCTTAATCCTATATTATTAACCCATAATCCCTAATCACTAACCCTAAATCCATAATCCCTAATCCATCAATTCTTTCTCTTTTTCTTCTACTTCTTCTTCTTACTTTCTTCTTCTTCTTCTTCTTCCTCTTCTCCTTCTTCTTCTTCGACCTTATCTTTGGCTTTTACTTCTTCCACTTCTTCCTCATCTTCCACTTCTTTTTCTTCTACTTTCTCGTCATCATCTCTTCTTCTTCCATTTCTTTTTCTTCTTCTTCTTATTCATCATCTTTTTCCTCTTCTTCTTCTTCTTATTTTACATCTTCTTCTTCTTCCTCTCTTTTTTCCTCTTCCTCTTCTAGTTTTTTTTCATTCTTCTTAGTCTTTTTTCTCTTCAATTTCTTTTTCTTTTACTTCTCCTTCTACTTCTTCTTCTTTTTCTTCTTCTTCTTCTTCTTCTTCTTCTTCTTCTTCTTTTGTTTCTTCTCCTTCTTCTTCTTCTTCTTCTTCTCCTCTTCTTGCTCTTCTTCTTCTTCTTCTTTTGTTTCTTCTCCTTCTTCTTCTTCTTCTTCTTGTTCTTCTCTTCTTCTTGCTCTTCTTCTTCTTTTTTTTTTTCTCTTCTTCATCTTCCTCTTCATTTTCTTCTTCTTCCCCTTCTCCTTCCTTTTCATCATCCTCTTCTTCTTCTTCTTCTTCTTCCTCTACTTCTTCACTTCTTTTTCTTCTTACTGATCTCCTTTTTCTTCCTTCCCCCAAATCCTTAATTGCTAACCCATAATCTCCTAATCTCAAACCCTTAATACCTAATCTTTAATTCTGAATCTTATATCCCTTATCTCTGATCTTTAATCTTTAATCCCAAAACTTTATTCGCTAATCACTATTCCCTAATCCCTGATCCTTAATCATAAATCCTTAATCCTAAAATTTAATCCTTAATAATTAATCCCTAATCTCTATTCCCTAATCAGTAATCTCATCATCCTTTATCCCTAACCCCATACCCCTCATCTCTAGTCCCTAATCCAAATTATTTTTTCCCTAATCCTTACTCCCTAATCCTTAATCCTTTATTGCTAACTCCTAAATTCGTAATCGCTTCCTTCTAAATCTTTAATTCATATTCCCTTATACCTAATTCCTTAATCCCTAATCACTAAACCCTATTCCGCAAACCTTGATCCTTAATCCCCAATCAATCTCTTCTTCTTCTTCTACTACTACTTCATCTTCTACCTCTTCTTCTTCTTCTTCCTCCTCATCTTTGTATTCTATTTCTTCTACTTCTCCTTTATCTTCCTCTTCTTCTTTTATTTTTATTCTTTTTTCTCTACTTCTTCTTCTTCTTCTTCCATTTCTTCTTCTTTTTCTTCTTCTTCTACTTCTCCTTCTTGTGTTTCTTCTTTTGCATCTTGTTTTTCTTCTTCCATGTCTTTTTTTTCCCACTCTTCGTCATTTTCCTCCTCTTCTACTTTTTCTTCTTCTTCTTCTTTTTCTTCATCTTCTTCTTCTTCTTCTTCTTCTTCTTCCTCATCTTCATCCCCTACTTGTCCTTCTTCTTCTTCTTCTTCTTCTTCGTCTTCTTTCTCTTTTACTTCTTCTTCTTCTTCTTCATCTTCTTCATCTTCCCCTTTTACTTATTCTTCTTCATCATCTCCATTAATTTCTTCTTCTTCTTCTTCTTCATCAACTTTTCATCTTCTCTTCTTCTTTCTCTTCTACTTTTTCTTCATCTTCTCCTCCTCCTCCTCCTCCTCCTCCTCCTCCTCCTCCTTCTTCTTCTTCCTCTTCAAGTACTCTTCTTCTTCTTCAACTTCTTGACCTTCTTCTTCCTCATCTTCTTCTTACTCTTCTTCTTCTTCCACTTCCTCTTCAACTTCTTCTCCTTCTTCCTCTTCTTCTTCTTTTTCTTCTTCTTCTTCTTCTTCTTCTTCTTCTTCTACTTCTTCTTCTTCCTCCACCTCATCCTCCTCATTTTCTTCGTCATCTTCCTCTGTTTATTCTTCTTCTTCTTCTTCTTCATTGTCTTCTTCTTATTCTTATTCTTTTTCTTCCTTTTCTTCTTCTTCTTCTTCTTCTTCTCCTTGTTCTTCTTCTTCCTCATCATCATCATCTTCTTCTTCTCCTCATTCTTCTTCGTAATCATTAATCTTTATTCCTTAATCTTTACTACTTAAACCCTCCCTCCATTATCTCTCATCCTTAAATCTATATTGCCCAATCCATTTCTCCCTTAATCTTCATCCCTAATGCCTAATCTATCCTGAATCTATAATCCTTAATGGTTAATCTTCAATCCTTCTTCGTCTTCTTCTTGGTCCTCTTGATTGCCATCTTCATCTTCTTCTTCTTCTTCTTCCTCATCCTCTTCTTCTTCTTCTTCTTCTTCTTCTTCCTCTTCTTATAATTATTCTTCTTCTTCTTACCCTTCTTCTTCCTCTACTTGTTCTTCTTCTTCCAATCCAAATCCCTTAATTTCTAATCACTAACCTTAAATCTTAAATCCCTAAACTTAAATCTCCAATATATAATTCTTAATCCTCATTCTATAATCCATAATCCCTAATCCTAAATTCTTAATCTCTAATTCCTAATCCTTAATAATTAATTCCTTAATTTTTAATCCTTAATCATTAATCTATTTATCTTTTCCCTAATCCCTAATCCCCATTACTTATTCCCTAATCCCTAATCCCAAATCGCTAATCCCAAATTACTAACCTCAAAATCCTAACCCGTATTCCTTTTTACCTATTGCCTAATCATTCATTCTTTAATCTCTAATCCCTAACCTCGAATCACAAACCCCTGATTCCTAATCCCAAATCCATCCCCTCTTCCTCTTCTTCCTATACTTCTTTTTCTTCTTCTTCTTCTTCTTCCTCTTTTGCTTCTACTTCTTCCTCCTCTTCTTCTACTTCTTCTTCCTCCTCTTCTTTTACTTCTTCTTCCTCATCTTTTTCTTCTTCTTCTTCTTCCTTTTCTTCCTCACCTTCTTCTTCTTCTTCTTCTTCTTCTGCTTGCACATCTTCTTTTTCTTTCTCTTCTTCTTCATCCTCTTCATCTTCTTCTTCTTCCTCTTCTTCTCCTTCTTTTTCTTCTTCTTCTTCTATGTCTTGTTCTTCTTATCCTTCATCTTTTTCCTCTTCTTCTTCTTCTTCTTCTTCCTCTTCTACTTCCTCTTCTTATTCCCCTTCTTGTTCTTCCTCTTCTTCCTCTTCTTCTTCTTCTTCTTCTTCTTCTTCTATTACTACTACTACTACTTCTTCCTCTTTTATTTCTTCTTCTTCTTCTTCTTTTATTTCTTCTTCCTCCTCTTTTTGTTCTTCTTCTTCTTTATCTTCATCCTTTTCTTCTTCTTTTCTTCTCGTTCTTCTTCTTTTGCCTCCTCATCATCCATTTCTTCTTCTTCTTCTTCTTCTACTTTCTACTCTTCATCTTCCTCTACTTCTTTTTGTTCTTCTTCTTCAACTACTTCACCTTCATCTTATACTTCTTCTTTATCTTACTCTTCTCCTTCTTCTTCTTCTTCATCATCTTATTCTTCCTCTTCTTGTTCTTCTTCATGCTCCTCTTCTTTTAGTTTTTCTTCTTCTTCTTCTTCTGCCTCATTTTCTTCTTCATCTGCTGTCTCATCTTTCTCTTCTTTTTTTTTTCTTCTTGTTCTTCTTTTTCTTTGTCTTCTTCTATTTATTAAACTTTTTCTTCCTTTTCTTCTTCTTCTTATTCATCATCTTCTTCTACTTCTTCTTATTCGTCTTCATCTTCTTCTTCTTCTCCATCTTCTTCGTAATCCTCAATCCCTATTCCCTAATCCCTACTCCTTAATCCCTCACTCCTTAATCTCTTATACTAAAATCTATAATGTCTTTTCATCCTTCCAAAATCCTTAATCTATAATCATTAATCCCCATTCTTTAATCCTTAATTCCAAATCCTTAATCTATTCTTAATCTATAATCCTTAATCTCTAATTCTTAATCTTTAATCCATAATCTCTAATTCCTCATATGTATCTCTTATGCCTTATTTTTAATCACTAATGCCTAATTCCTAATCCCTAATCCCTAATCCATAATCCATAATCTTAAATGCCTAACACCAAATCCTTAATCCCTCCCTCCTTAATCCTTAATCCCCAATCCATCACTTGATCCTCTTCTTCTTCTTCTTTCATTTCTTCTTCCTCTTCTTCTTCTTCTTTCTATTCCTCTTCTTCTTCTTCTTATTCTTCCTCATTTTTTTCTTCTTCTTCTTCTTCCTCCCCTTCTTCCTCATCTTTCTCTTCATTATCTTCATCTTCTTCTTCCTCTTCTTCTTCTTCTTCTTCTTCTTCTTCTTCTTCCTTTTCTGCTTCTTCTTCTTCTTCTTCTTCATCTTCTTCTTCTTCCTTTTCTTCTTCTTCCTCTTCTTCTCTTCTTCTCCTCCTCCTTTTCTTGTTCTTCCTCTTCCTCTTCTTCTTCTTCTTCTTCTTCTTTCTCTTTTCCTTCTTCTTTTTCTCCTCCTTCTCCTTCTTCTACTTCTGCTCCTTCTCCTGGTCATTCTTCTTACCCTTCTCCTTCTCCTTATCCTACTCATTCTCCTTCTCTTTTTTCTCCTTCTCCATCTCCATCACCTTCTCCTTCCTCTCTCATTCTCTTGCTCCTCGTCCTTCTAACTCATCCTCCTTTTCATTTTCTCTCTCCTTCTTCTTCTTCTTCTTCTACCTTCTTTCTTCTTTCTTCTTCTTCTTTCTACTTTCTTCTGTCTTCTTTCTTCTTCCTTCTTCCTTGTTCCTTCTTCTAACCTCCTTCCTCTTTCCTTCTTGCATCTCTCGTCTTCTTTCTGCTTTCTTCTTTATTCTTCCTCTTATTTTTCCTCTTCTTCTTCTTCTTCTTCTATCTTCCATCTCCCTTCTTCCTTCTTCCTTCTTCCTTCTTCTTTCTTCTTCTTCTTCTTTCTTCTTACTTCTTCCTATTCCCTTATCCTTAATCTCAAATCCAACAGTAATCTATAATCCTTAATCTTTAGTTCCTAACCTCTAATCCCTAATCTCTAATCCTTAAACTCTAATCTCTAATGCCTAATCCTTAATCCCTAATCCCTAATCTAGAATCAATAATCCTTAATCTCTAATCTTTATCTCTACTCCCTAAGCCTTAATTACTAATCTTTAATCCCTAAACCCTAATCCCTAGTCTTTAGTCCTAATCCTAATCATTTAATGTCTAATCCTTAATCCTAAATCTCTAATCCTAAAGTCTACATTCCTAATCTCAAATCCCTAAGCCTTAATGTTTATTTCTTAATCCCTAATCACTAATCTTAAATCCCTAATCTCTAATCACAAAGTTTAAATCGCTAATCTCTAATCCCTAATCTGTAATAATTAATCCCTTAATTCTTAATCATTAATCCTTAATCTTAAATCTCTTTTACTTATTCCCTAATCCCTACTCCCTAATCCCTAATACTTAATCTCTAATCGCTAACCCATAAACCCTAATCTCTAATTACTAATTCTCAAATCCCTTATTCCTAATCACTAATACCTAATCTCAAATCCTTGCCTCCCAAATCTTTAATCCTTATTCCTTTATTTCTAATCTCTAACACTTTGTTCTTTAATCCAGAATCCTTCCTTAATCCTTAATCTTTAATCCCTAACCAATAATCTACAATCCTTAATCCAACTCTTCTATCTCTTCTTCCTATCTTCCTCTTCTTCTTCTTCTTATTCTTCTTCTTCTTTGTCTTCTTGTTGTTATTCTTCTTCATCATCTTCTTCTTCTCTATCTACTTAGGAATCCTTAATCCCTACTCCTTAATCCATACTCCTTAATCCCTCCCTCCCTAATCTCTCATCCCAAAATCTATAATGCCTTATCCATCCCTCCAAAATCCCTAATCCCCATTCTTTAATCCTTAATTCCAAATCCTTAATCCATAATCCCTAATATCTAATCTCTAAACCTTAATCTCTAATCCATAATCTATAAACCCTAATAAGTAATCTATTATCCCTAAATTTTAATCCCTAATTCTTAATCCCTAATCCTTAATCCCTAATCCTTAAACTATAATCCTTAATCCCTAATATCTAATCTCTAACCCCTCCCTCCTTTATCCCTATCCCCTAAACCTTAGCCCTTAATACCTAATCCATCTATTTGTTCTTTTCTTCTTCTTCTTCTTTCATTTTTTCTTCCTCTTTTTCTTTTACTTTTTATTCCTTTTCTTTATCATCTTTTTCTTCCTCATTTTCTTCATCTTATTCTTCTTCTTCCTCTTCTTCCTTATCTTTCTCTTCCTTTTCTTCTTCTTCTTCTTCTTCTTCTTCTTCCTCTTCTTCTTCTTCTTCTTCTTTTTCTTCCTTTTCTTCTTTTTCTTCTTCTTCTTCTTCTTCTTCTTCTTCTTCCTGTTCTTCTTCTTCTTCTTTTGTTGTTCATCTTCTTCCTTTTCTTGTTCCTCTCCTTCTTCTTCTTCTTCTTCTTTTATTTCTACTTTTTTTTCTTCATCTTTTTTTCTTTCTTTTTCTTCTTCTTCTTCTCCTCCTTCTCCTTCTTCGTTTTCCTCTCCTTGTCCTGGCTTTCTCCTTAACCTTCTCCTTCTCCTTCTCTTACTCGTTCTCCTTCTCCTCCTCCTCCTCCTCCGTCTCCTTCACTTTCTCCTTCTCCTCCTCCTTCTCCTCATCCTCCTTCTCCTTTTCCTTTTCCTTCTTCTTCTTGCTTCTTTATTCTTCCTTCTTTTATCTCCATAATTCTTAATCTCTAATCTATACCAAATTTATAATCCTTAATCCTTAATTCTTAACCTCTAATACCTAATTTATAATCCTTAAAATCTATCTCTAATACCTAATCCTTAATCCCTATTCTTTAATCTCTGATCCCTAATCACTAATCCTTAATCGCTAATCTTTAATCCCTATTTTTTAATCCTTAATCACAAATCCATAATCCCCAAATCCAAATCCCTAGTCTCTAATCTTAATCCTAATCTTTTAATCATTAATCCCAAATCCCCAATCTTTAATCTCTAATCCCTAATCCTTAATATTTATTCCTTAATTCCTAATCTCTAATTCTAAATCCCTAATCTTTAATCCTTAATCCTTAAAAATTAATCCCTTAATTCTTAATCTTTAATCTCTAATATCTAATAATTAATCCCTTCATCTCTAATTGTTAATCCATAATCCTTAATCACTAATCCTTAACCCTAAATCCCTTTTACTTATTCATTTATCCCTACACCCTAATCCTTAATTATTAATCTCTAGCTGCTAATCCAAAAATCCCAAATCCCTAATTAGTAACTCTAAAATCTATAATTACAAATCTTTAATACCTAATCCCTAATCCTTCTCTCCCAGATCTTTAACCCATATTCCTTTATCTCTAATCCCTAATACTTCCTTCTTTAATCCTGAATCCTTCCATCCTTAATCCCTGATCCTTAATCCCTAACCCTTAATCTACAATCCTTAATCCATCTCCTTCCTCACCTTCCTCTTCTTCTTCTTCTTCTTCTTCATCATCATCATCTTCTTCCTGTTCTTATTCTTTTCATACGTTTTCTTCTTCTTCTTCTTCTTCCTCTTCTCCTTGTTCTTCTACTTATTCTTCATCTTCTTCTTCTTCTCCATCTTTTTTGCAATCCTTAATCCCTATTCCCTTATTTCTACCCCTTAGTCCCTACCTTCCTCATCTTTTATCCTAAAATCTATAATGTCTTATCCACCCCTTCCAAATCCCTAATACCCAATAAATTATCCCTAATCCCTAATCCTTAATCCTTAATCCTTAATCCATAATCCTTAATTCCTAACACCTAATCTCAAATCCCTCCCTCCTTAACCCTTAATCCCTAATCCTTAACCCTTATTCCTTAATCAAATCTATTCAACCTCTTCTTCTTCTTCTTTCATTTCATCATCAACTTCTTCTTCTTCTTCATTTTATTCCTCTTCTTCATGTTCTTTTTCTTCCTCATTTCTTCATCCTATTCTTCTTCTTCTTCCTCATCTTTCTCTTTGTTTTCTTCTTCTTGTTCTTGTTCTTCTTCTTCTTCTTCATTTTCTTCTTCTCCTTTTTCTTATTCTTCTACTTATTTTTCCTCTTCTTATTCTTCCTCTTCTTCTTCTTCTTCTTCTCGTTCTCCATTTTCTATTCTTCTTCTTTCTCTTCTTCTTCCTCCTCCTCCTCTTCTTCTTATTCTTCTTCTTCTTCTTCTTCTTTTATTTCTTCTACTTTTTCTTCAACATCATCTTCTTCTTCTTCTTCTTTTCCTTATTGTTCTTCTCATTCTCCTTCTTCCTCTTCCTCTCCTTCTTCTTGTCTTTCTCCTTATCCTTCTCCTTCCCCTTCTTCTACTTGTTCTCCTTCTCCACCTCCTTTGCCTTCTCCATCTCTTTCACTTTCTCCTTCCCTTCTCCTTATCCACATCTACCTTCTTCTTTTCTTTCCCCTTCTTCTTCTTGTTCTTCTTCTTCTTCTTCTTTTTTTGCCTTTTTTCTTCTTTCTTATTTCTTCTTTCTTCTTTCTACTTTCTTCTTTCATCTTTCTTCTTCATTCTTCATTCTTCATTCTTCATACCTCCTTCCCCTCTTCTTCCTTCTTCTTCTTCTTCTTCTAGTTCTTCAACTTCTTCTTCTTCTCCTCCATCTTACTCTTCATCTTCTTCCTCTTCTTCTTCTTATTCTTCTTCATCTTCTTCTTTGTCCTCTTCTTCCTTTTGTACCTCTTCTTCTTCTTCTTCTTCTTCTCCTACTTATTTCTCTTTTTCTTCTTCTTCTTTTCTTTCTTCTTCTTTTCTTTCTTCTTCTTTTCTTTCTTCTTCTTTTCTTTCTTCTTCTTCTTCTTTTTCTTCCTCCACTTCTTCTTCTTCATCTTCTTGTTCTTGTTCTTCTTCTTCTTCTTCTTCTTTTTCTTCTTTTTCTTCCCCTTCTTCTTGCTCTTCTTCTTGCTCTTCCTCTTTTTCATCTTCTACTTCTTCTTCTTCTTCTTCATCATCATCTCTTCTTCTTCTTCTTATTATTCTTCTTCTTCTTCTTCTTCCTCTTCTTCTTCTTTTGCTTTTTCCTCTTCTTTTTCCTCTACTTCCTCTTCGTCTTCTTCTTCTTCTTCTCCTTCGTCTTCCTCATCTACTTCTTCTTCTTTTTCTTCTTCTTCTTCCTCCTCTTCTTTTTGCTCTTCTTATTCTTTGTTCTCTTCTTCTTCTTCTTCATTTTCTTCTTCTTCATTTTCTTCTTCTTATTCTTCTTCTACTTCTTCTCCTTCTTGGTTGATCTCTAATCTATCCCAAATCTTCAATACTTAATCCTTAATCGTTAATCCCTAAATTTTATCCCTACTGCTTATTCCTTAATCTCTTGTCCCTAATCGCTTATCCTTAAACCCTAATGCCAAATTTCTAATCCATTATCCCTAATCCTAAATCCTTAATCTCGAATACTTAATCCTTAATCTTTTATCCCTAATGCGTAATCCCTAATCCCTCCTTCCTCATTTCTTATCCCTAATCCTTGATCCTTCATCATTAATCCTTAATCCCTAAGTCCTAATCTTAATTATAACTATTAAATCTCTAGTCCTTAATCCCTAGTCTCTAATCCTAAACTTTGAATCCAAAATCCATAATCACTAATCTCTAATCGTTAATCCCTACTCTCTTAATCGTAATCCTTAATCCTAAATTCCTAATCCATAAACCTTATTAATTGATCTTTTAATCTTAACTCTTTAATCCCTAATCATTAAACCCTTCATCCTTAATCCATAATTCCAAATCCTTAATCCCTACTCCCTTTTACTTATTCCTTAATCCTAACTCTTTAATCTTTAATCCCTAAACTCCAATCCTAAATTGCTAATCCATAATTCCTTGTCTCTAATCATTAATCCCTAATCCATAATCCCTAAAACTAAATCCCTAATGCCTAACCCTAATCCTTAATCAATTTTTTCATCCTCTTCTTTTACTTCTTCCACTTCTTCTTCCTCTTCTTCTCCTTCTTCTTCTATCCCTTCTTCTTCTTCTTCTTTATTTTCCTCTTCTTCTTCTTCTTCTTCTTCTTCTGCTTCCTTCTTATCTTCCTTTTCATCTTCTTCTTCTTTTTCTTCTTTCCTCTTCTTTTTCTTTTCCTTCTTCTTCTTTTACTTCTTCATCATCATCTTCTTCTACATCTTTCTTATCTTCCTTTTCATCTTCTTTTTCTTTTTCCTCTTCTTCTTCTTCTTCTTCTTCTTTGTCTTCTTCTTCTTCTTCTTTTCTTCTTCTTCTACTTCTTCTTCTTCTTCTTCTTCTTCTTCTGCTGTTGCTTCTTCTTCTTCCTCTTTTTCTTCTTCTTTTCCTGTTATTCTTCTTCTCCTTCTATTTCCTCTTCTTCTTTTATTCTTCTTCTTCTTCTTCTTCTACTTATATTTCCTCTTCTTTTTCTTCTTCTATTTCTTCTACTTCTTCTTTTCCTTCTTCATCTGCTTCTCTTTCTTCATCTCCTAGTTCTGGTCTTTATCGTCTCCTTCTTCTTCTCTTACTCCTTCTCCTTCTCCTTCACCTTCACCTTCTCCTTCTCCTTCTCCTTCTCTTTCTCCTTCTCCTTCTCCTTCACCTTCTCGTTCTCCTGCTCCTTCTCTTTCTCCTTCTCCTTCTCCTTCTCCTCCTTCTCCTCATCCTCCTCCTTTTCCTTCACCTTCTTCTTCTTCTTCTTCTTCCTTCTTTCTTCTTTCTTCTTTTTTTCTACTTTCTTCTTTCTTCTTTCTTCTTCCTTCTTCCCTCTTCCTTCTTCTTACCCCTTACCTTCTTCTTCCTTCTTTTTTTCTACTTTCTTCTTTCTTCTTTCTTCTTCCTTCTTCCCTCTTCCTTCTTCTTACCCCTTACATTCTTCTTCCTTCTTTACTCTTCCTTCTTTCTTCCTTATTCCTCAACTTCTTCCACTTCTTTTTTTTCTTTTTTCTCTTCTTCTTCCTCTTCTTCTTCATTCTTCCTTCTTCCTTCTTCTTTCTTCCCTCTTCTTAATCTTCCTTCTTCCTTCTTCTTTCTCCCTAATCCCTAATCCCTAATCTTTAATCCCTAATCCATCTCTAAATTTTTAATCCCTACCATCTAATCCTAAATCTCTAGTCCTTAAACTATAATATCTAATATCTATATTTAATATCTAATACCTAATTCCAAATCATTAATCTCTAATCACTAATCCTTAATCTCAAATCCCTAGCAACTAATCTCTGATCTCTAATCCCTATTCCTTAATTCATAATCCCTAATCTTTAATATTAATCCCTTATTCCTTAATCTAAAATCCATAATCCTAAATCATTAATCCCTTTATCCTTAATCTTAAATCCTTAATCCTTAATCCCTAATTCCAATTACTTATTCCCTAATCTCTACTCCTTAATATGCAATCCTTTATTCCTTAACCTTAATCCATAATCCATGTTGCCTAATATTGAATCCATCCTTCCCTAACCCCAAATCCTTAATCTCTAATCAGTAATACCAAATCTTTAATCCCTACTCCATCCTTCTTAAATCCATAATCCTTATTCCAAATCCTTAATCCCTAATCTCTTTCTCCTTAATACTTAACTCTTAATCCATAATCAATCCCTTTTTCCTCTTCTTCTTCTTCCTCCTCTTCTTGTTCTTCTTCTTCTTCCTTATTTTTTTCTTGTTTTTCTTCTTCCCCTTCTTCCTCATCTTTCTCTTCTTCTTCTTCTTCCTCTTCTTCTTCTTCTTCAACTTCTTTTTCTTATTCTTCTTCTTCTTCCTCCTCTTCTTCTTTATCTTCCACTTCTTCTTCTTCTTCTTCCACTTCTTCTTCCTCTTCAACTTCCTCTTCTTCACCCTCTTCTCCTTTTCTTGTTCTTCTCACTCTTCTTCTTCTTCTTCTTCTCCTCCTCCTTCTTCTACTTCTTCTTCTTCTATTTCTTGTTCTTGTTCTTCTTCTTCTTCCTCATCATCATCTTCTCCTTCTTCTTCTCCTTTGCCTTCTCCTTGTCTTTCCCCTTCTCCTTCTTCTTCTTCTCTTTCTGCTTCTCCTTCTCCTTCTCCTACTCCTACTCCTTCACTTTCTTCTTCTCCATCCCTTTTTCCTTCTCCTTCTCCTCCTCTTTTTCCATCTCCTCCTTCTACTCGTCCTTCATCTCCTTCTCCTTCTCCTTGTTCTTCTTCTACTTCTTCTTCTTCTTCTTCATCTTTCTTCTTTCTTCTTTCTTCTTTCTTCTTTCATGTTTATTCTTTCTTCTTTCTTCTTCCTCCTTTCTATCTTCTTCCTTCTTCTTTCCTTCTTCTATCTTCCTTCTTCCTTCCTACTTCCTTCTTCCTTCCTTCTTCCTTCTTCATTCTTCCTTCTTCTATATTCATCCTCTTCTTCTTCCTCCTCTTATTTTTTTGCATCTTCTTCTTCTTCTTTTTTCCTTCTTCTTTTTTCCCTCTTCCTTCTCTCTTCTTCCTTCATCCTTCTTCCTTATCCCTAATCTTTAATCCTTAATCCTTAATCCATAATCCTTAATCCCTAATCACAAGTCCATCCTTAATCTCTGATCCTTAATCTTCGATTCCTAATCCCTAATCTTAAATCCTTCAACTGTAATCCCAAATACCTAATCCTTCATCTCTAATCTATAATTTATAATCCCAAGTCTCTAATCTCAAATCCCTAATCCTTAATAACTAAATATTAATCACAAATCCATAATCCATAATATCTAATCTCTAAGATATAATCCTAAATCCTACATCCCTAATCACTAATCTCAAATGTTTAATCACAAATCCCTAATTTATTAATCTTCAATCCATGATCACTAATATCTAATCTTAAATCCTATGTCCCTAACCACTAATCTCTAATCCCTAATCCCTAATCTTAAATTTTTAATCCTTCATGATTAATCCCTTAATTCTTAATTTCTAATTTCTAATCCCTATTGTGTAATCTCTAATCCATAATCTTAATCTTTAATATCTAATCATTAATCTCTAATCCGTAATCACTATTTGTTAATATGTAATCATTAATCCTAAATTCCTAATTTTAATGATTAGTTCCTTAATCCTTAATCCCTAATCGATAATCCTTAATCATTAATCCTTTCATCCCTAATCCCTAATCATTAATCCTTTCATCCCTAATCCCTAATCATTAATCCTTAATTCCAAATTCCTATTGTTATTTCCTAATCCATACTCCTAAATCCATAATCCTTAATACCTAAGCCCTAATCCCTAAATGCTAATCCATAATCCTTAACCCTTAATCTCTATTTCCTAATACCCAATCCCTTCCACCCTAATCCCAAATCCCAAATCCCTAATCCCTCATATCTAATCTCTATTCCCAAATCCATCCCTCCTAGTTTGTAATACATATTTCCTAATCCCTAATCCCTCCCTCCTTAATCCCTAATCCCTAATCCCTAATCCTTAATCCCTAATTCCTAATCCCCAATCTATCTCTTCTTCCTCTTCATCTTCATTTTCTTCTTATTCTTCTTCCTTCCTCTTCCTCTTCCTCCTTATCATTCTTCTCTTCTTCTTTTTCTTCTTCTTCTTCTTCTTCTTCTTTTTCTTTCTCTTCTTCTTCTTCTTCTGCTTCTTCCTCCACTTCTTCTTCCTCTTCTTCTTCTCCTTCTTTTCTTGTTCTTCTTATTCCTTTTCTTCTTCCTCTTCTTCCTCTTCTTCTTCTTCTTCTTCTACTACTTCATCTGTCTTTTTCTTCTTTTTCTTCTTCTTCAACTTCTCCTTCTTCTCCTTGTCCTTCACTTTGTCTTTCTCCTTCTCCTTCTCCTTTTCCTTTTCTAACTCCTCCTTCTCCTTCTCCTTCTCCTTATCCATCTCTTTCTCTTTCTCCTACTCCTTCTCTTCCTCCTCCTCCTTCCCTTCATCCTTCTTCTCCTTCTAGTTCTTCTTCTTCTTCTACTTCTTTCTTCTTTCTTCTTTCTTCTTTTTTCTTTCTTCTTGCTTCTTCCTTCTTCGTTCTTCCTTCCTTCATCCATCTTGCTCCTTCCTTCCTCCTTCCTTCTTCCATCATCTTGTTTCCTTCCTCCTTCCTTCTTCCTTCCTTCTTTTTCTTCTTTCTTCCTTCTTCTTTATTATTTCTCTTCTTCTTCATCTTCTTATTCTTCTTCTTTTTCATCTCCCTCTTCTTTTCCTTCACTTCTTCTTCTTTTTTCTTTCTTCATCTTTCTTTCTTCTCTCTTCTTCCTTTATCCTTCTTCCTAATCCTTAGTCTTAATACCGAATCCTTACTCCTTAATCCCTAAAGACAAATCCAACCCTAATCTCTAATCCTTGATCTTTAATCCCTAACCATTAATCCTTAATCTCTAATCCCTAAACTCTAAACTTCAATATCTAATCCCTAATCCATAATCCCTAATCTATAACCCATAATACTTAGTCTTTAATCTCTAATTCTTAATTCCTAAACATTAATCACTAATCCCAAATCCTTAATCCCTAATCTCTATACTCTAATGCAAATTCCAATACCTTTATCTCTAATATCTAATGTCTAATCTCTAACCTTTAATCTTGCACCCTTAATCTCAAATCTCTAATCCCTAAACTTTAATCCCTATTCCCAAAACCCTAACCCTTTATCACAAATCCTAAATCACTAATCTTTAATCCCAAATCCTTAAAAATTAATCTATTAATTATTAATCCTAAATATCTAATTCTTAATCATTAATCCCTTCATCTATAATCCTTAATCCCAAATCCTTAATCCTTATTACTTTTTCCCTAATCCATACTCTCTAATCCTTAATCTCTAATTAATAACTCCCAAATCCCTAATTCCTCAATCCCTAATCTCTAATCTATATTTTCGGATACCTAATTCCTAACCCTTCATTCCTTAATCCTTAATCCCTAATCTCTGACCATCTCTCCTTAATTTCTCTCTTCTTTTTCTCTTCTTCTACTTCTTCTTCTTCTTCTTCTTTTTCTTCTACTTCTTCTTCCCCTTCTTCTTTTGCGTCCTTATCTTTGTCTTCTTCTTCCTCTTCTTCCTCTTCTTTCTCATCTTCCTCTTCTTCTTCTTCCTCTTCCTCTTCTTCATCTAATTCTTCTCCTTCTTCTTCTTCTTCTTCTTATATCCTAAATCTCTAATCTCAAATCCCTAATCCTTAATAGCTAACCATTAATTACAAATCCATATTCCATAATATCTAATCTCTAAGATAAAATCCTAAATACTTTATCCCTAATCACTAATCTCAAATCTTTAATCACAAATCCCTAATCTATTAATCTTTACTCGCTAATCACAAATAACTAATCTTAAATCCTACGTCCCAAGTCATTAAACTCTAATCCCTATCCCTAATCTTAAATTTTTAATCCTTCATGATTAATCCATTAATTCTTAATCACTAATTTCTAATTTCTAATCTGTAATCTCTAATCCCTATATTTATCTTGAATCTCTAATCATTAATCTCTAATCCTTAATCATTATTCTCTAATCTGTAATCATTAATCCAAAATTGCTAATATTTATTCATTAATCCCTTAATCCTGAATCCTTAATCAATAATCCTTAATGATTAATCCCTTCATCCCTAATCCCTAATCCATAACCCTTAATTCCAAATTCCTATTATTTATTCCCTAATCCCTACTCCTTAATCCATAATCCTTAATACCTAAGCCCTAATCAAATAGCTAATCCATAATCCTTAATCCTTAATCTCTATTTCC
>JAIUJO010000192.1:652500-680000 GCA_023846275.1 Vanilla planifolia | reverse complement strand
TCTCTAATCCTTAAACCCTAATCCTTAATCCTTAATCTCTAATCCCTAATCCTCATCCTAATTGCTTTACCTCTAATCTCTAATCCCTAATATCTAATCCATAATCCTAAATCCTTAGTTTCTAATCACTAACCCCTAATCTGTAAACCTTAATCTCTATTCTAGTATTTGTAATCCCAAATCTTGAATTTTTAATCCCTAATTCCTAATCCATAATAATTAATTCGTTAATCCTAAATTGCTAATAATTATCTTTTCATCTCAAATAATTTACTTAATCTTTAATCCCTAAAACTTAATCCTTAATCCTTATTACTCATTCCTTAATCTTTACTCATTGAACCATAATCCTTAATCCCTAAACCCTAATTGATAATCCCCAATCCCTAATATTTATTTCCTAACCTATAATTCTTAATCTTTAGTCATTAACACCTAATCTTATATCCCTGCCTCCTTAATCCGTATTCCCTAACCCCTAATTCTTAATCTATAATCCAGCTCTTCTTCCTCTTCTTGTTCTCCTTCCTCCTCTTCTTCTTCTTCCTCCTCCTCTTCTTATACATCTTCTTCTTCCTCCTCTTCTTGTTCTTCTTCTTCCTGATCTCCTCATTTTACTCTTCTTTGTCTTCTTCTTCTTCTTCTTCTTTCTCTTTTTCTTCTTCTTCATCATCTTCTTCTCCTTCTTCTTCTAATTATTTTTCTTTTTCTTCTTCTTCTTCATATTCCTCTTCATCTTCTTCCTCTCCTTTTATTACTACTACTTCTTCCTCTTCCTCCTCTTCTTCCTCTTCTTCTTTTCCTCCATTGTCTTCTTTTCTTGAAATTCTTCTTCCTCTTCTTCTTCCAGTTCTACTTCTTCTTCTTCTTCTTCTTCTATTTCTTCTTCTTTTCTTATTCTTCTTCATCTCCTTCTCCTTCCTCTACTCCTGCTTCTCCTTATCTCACACTTTCACCTTCTCCTTCTCCTTTTCCATCTCCATCTCCTCCTCTTTATCCTTCTCCTTCTTGTTCTTCTCCTCTTCCTTATCCTCTTTCTTCACCTTCTCCTTCTACTTCTTGTTCTTCTTCTCCTTCTTCTTCTTCTTCTTCTTTTATTTCTTTCTTCTTTCTTATTTCTTATTTTTGCTTTGTCCTTTCTTCTTTCTTTTTTCTTCTTCCTTCTTCCTTCCTTCTGCTTTCTTCCAAATTCTTTCTTCCTTCTTTTTTGTTCTTTCCTCTTTCATCATTCTTCTTTATTCTTCCTCTTCTTTTACCTCCTCCTCTTCTTCTACTTCTTCTTCTTTTGATTCTTCACCCTCATCTTCATCTTCTTCCTTTTTTCTAATCTCTAATCCCTAATCCCTAATCTCTATTCCATAATCTCTAATGTCTACTCTTGAATCCTTAATCCATAATCCCTGATTCTTAATCACTAATACTTAATCCCTAATACCTAATCTCTAATACCTAATGTTATTCTTGTTCCTTTAATCTCTAGTCTCTAATCCTTAATCTCTAATAGAAAATCCTTAGTCTCAAATTCCTAATCACTAATCTCTAATCCATAATCCTTATTCCATAATCAAAAATACCAAATCCTTAATTCTTAATCTTTAATATTTTATCCTTTAATCCTTAATCCCTATTCCCTAATCCTTAATCATTAATCCCATCATCCTTAATCCCTAATTTCTAATCCTTAATACATAAATCTTATTGCTTATTCCTTAATCCCTACTCCTTAATCAATAATCCTTAATCTCTAAACCCCAATCTCTAATTGTTAATCCATAATCCATAATCTCTTTTCCTTAATTCCTAATCCTTAATCCTTAATACCTAATGCCTTATCTCTCCCTCTCTATTCCCTAATCCCTAAGAGCTAATATCTAAAACCTAATCCCTCCCTCTATAATCCATAATCTGTAATCCTTAATCCCTAATCCCTAATCCTTAATCAGTAATCATTCTTTCCTTAATCTCTAATTCTTAATCCCTAACACTTAATCCTTCATTCCAAATCACTCACTATTTCCTCTGCTTCTTCTTTATCTTCCTCTTCTTCTAACTCTTTTTCTTCTTCTACATCTTCTTCTTCTTCTTCTTCTTCCTCTTCTTCTTCTTCTTTCCTTTCCCCTTCTTTTTCTTCCACATTATGTTCTTCTTCTTCTTCTCCTTCTTCAACATCTTCCTCTCTTCTTCTTCTACTTTAATTTCTTCCTCCTCCTCCTCTTCATCTTCATCTTCTTCTTCATTTTCCTCTTCGTCTTTTCTTCTTCTTCTTCATCTTCTTCTTCTTCTTCTTTGTCTTCCACTTTTTCTTCTTTGTCTTCCCCTTCTTCTTCTTCTTCTTCTTTGTCTTCCCCTTCTTCTTCTTCTTCTTCTTCTTCTTCCTCCTCCTCCTCCTCCTCCTATTCTTCTTCTTCTACTTCTACTTTTGTTATTCCTTTTATTCCTCTTCTACTTCCTCTTTTTCATCTCCTTCTTTTTCTCTTTCTTCTTCTTCTTCTTCTTCTATTTCTTCCACTTGTTCTTCTTCTTCTTCTTCTTCTTCTTCTGCTTTTTCTTCTGCTTCTTTTCCTTCTCCTTCTTCTTCTCTTTCTCCTTCTCTTTGTCTTTTCCTTCTCCATCTCCTTCTGCATCTCTTTCTCTTTTTCCTTCTCCTTCTCCCACTCCATTTCCATCTCCTTCTCCTTCTTCTCCTTCTCTAAATCCTACTTCTCCTTATCCTTGTTCTTCTCCTTCTCCTTCTCTTTCTCTTTGTCCTCCTCCTTCTCCTTCTGCTTCTTCTTCATCATCTTCTTCTTCTTCTTCTTCTTCATCCTTTTCCTTCTTTCTTCTTTCTTTTCTCCTCTTTCTTCTTTCTTCTTCCTTCTTATTTCTTCCTTCTTGCTCTTTCCTTCTTTCTTCTTCCATCGTTTTTACTCTCCCTCTTCTTCTTCCTATTCTTCTTCTTTTTCTACTTTTTCTTGCTCCTTTTCTTCTTTTTCTTTCATCCTTCTTTCTTTCTACTTCTTCTTTCTTCTTTCTTCCTTCTTTCTTTCTTCTTCCCTCTTCTTAACTACTTCCATCTCCTTAATCCCAAATCCTTAATCACTTATCACTAATTCATCCCTAATCTCTAATATTTTATTTTCAATCCCTGACCACTTATCCATAATCTCTAACACCTAAACTCTTATCTCTAATTCCAAATCCCTAATCCTTAATTTATATTTTAAAATCCCTAATCCCAAGTCTCAAATCTCTAATCCATAATCCTTATTCATTAATCTAGAATCCTTAATCTTTAATCCTAAATATTTAATGCTAATCCAAATTTCTTTACCTCATATACCTAATCTCTAATACCTAATCCTAAATTTAGCATCCCTAATCCCTAATCTTGAATCCTAATTCTCTAAACCCTGATCTCTAATCCTAAATCACTAATCTCTAAACCCTTGTCCTTAGTAATTAATCCTATAATTCTAGTCCCTAATCTCTAATCCTTAATCATTAAAACTTTCATAAAAAAAAACCTAATTCCTAATAATTAATTCTTAATCTATAATACTTATTACTTATTCCCTAAACCCTAATCCTTACTCACTAATCCGTAAAACCTAATCCATAAGCCTTAATCTATAATTCATAACTCCTAAATCCTTAATCCATAATTCTTAATCCCTCTCTTCTAAGTCTTTAATCTATATTCCTATATACCTAATCTCTAATCCTTTATCCCTCAATTCTCAAACCTTAATCTTTAATCCCTAATCCCTAATCCCAAACCCTTGATCTTTAATCTATCTCTTCTTTCTCTTCATCTTTTACTTCTTCTTACTCATCTTCTTCTTCTCTTCTTCTTCCTTATCTTCATCTTTTTTTCTTTCTTTTCTTCCTCATCTTCATCTTCTACTTCTTGTTCTTCTTGTTCTTCTCCTTCCTCTTCTTCTTCTTCATCTTCTTCTTCCCCTTCATCTTCTTTATCATCTTCTTCCTCAAATTCCTGTTCTTCTTCTTCTTCTTCTATGCATTCTTCTTCTTCGTCTTCATCTTTTTCTTCTAATTATTCTACTTCTTCTTCTTCCTCCTCATTTTCTTCATCTTCTACATCTTACTATACTTGTTCTTCTTCTTCTTTTGTTACATCATTCTCTTCTTCCACTTTTTTTTATCCTTCTTCTTCTTTTTCTTCCCCTTCTTATTCTTCATCTTCTTCTTCTTTCTCTTCTCCTCTTTCTTCTTCTTCTTCATCTTCTTCATCTTCATCATCTATTTTCTCTTCTTCTTCTTCTTCTTCTTGTATTACTACTTCAACTTTTCTTCTTCTCTTCTTCTTCTTCTTTTTCTTTTTCATCTTCCTCTTCTTGTTCTTCTTCTTCTTTTTCCTCTTAATCTTCCTCTTTTTCTTCTTCTTCCTCTTCAACTTCTTCACCTTCTTCTTCTTCTTCTACTTCTTACTCTTCTCATTCTCCTTCTTCTTCTTCTTCTTCCTCCTCCTCCACCTCTTCTTCCTCTTCTTCTTCCTTTTGTTTTTCATCTACTTGTTCTTTTTCTTCTTCCCCTTCTTCTTTATCTTTTTCTTCATCTTCCTCTTCTTCTTCTTCTTCTTCTCCATGTTCTTCTTGTTTTTCTTGTTCATCTTTTTCTTCTTCTTCTCTATTGTAATCCTTAATCCTTATTCCCTAATCCTTACTCCTTAATCCCTCCCTCCCTAATCTCTTATCCATAAATTTGTGATCCCTAATCCATCCCTCCCTAATCACTTCCTTAGTTCTTATTCCCTAATCCCAAATCTCTAATCCCTAATTCTTAATTCCTAATCTCTATTCCATCCTTAAATCATAATCCCTTATCCTTAATCCCTAAACTCTAATCATTAATCTCTAATCCTTAAGTTCTAATCCCTAATATTGAATCTCCATTCTATAATCTCAAATCTATAATCCATAATCCCGTATCCTTAATCCTTAATACAAAATATCAAATCTCTAATCCTTAATCACTAATCCATAATCCTTAATTCTACTTATAATCAGTTAATCTCTAAGCCCTAATCCCACATCTCTAATCCCCTAACTCTAAATCCCTAATCTTTAACCGCTAATCTTTAATCCTTAATCCCAAATCTGTATTCCTAATTTTGTAATCTTGAATCCAAAATGCCTAATCTGCAAACTTAAACATTGATACTTTAATCCTTAATCCCTAATCCCAAATCATTAATCCCCTCATCCTTAATACTTAATTTCTAATCTATAATCTCTAATATCTATTACTTGTTACTTAATCCCTACCCTTTAATCCCTAATCTTTAGTCTCTAAACCCTAATCCCTAATTGCTAATCTATAATCTCAAATCCTTAATCCTTAATTCCTAATACCTAATTTCAAATCCCACCCCTATTCTATCTTTAATCCCTAACCCTTAATACCTAATCCATCTCATTTTCTTATTATTCTTCTTCTTCTTTTTCTTCTTCCTCTTCTTTCTTTTCTTCTTCTTCTCTTCAACATGTTCTTTTTCTTCTTCTTCTTCTACTCCTTAATCTTCTTCTTCTTCTTCCTCCTCTTCTTCCACATCTTCCACTTCTTTTTCCTATTCTTCTTCTTATTCCTCTTCCCCTTCTTCTTTTTCATCTTCTTCTTCTTCTTCCTCTTCTTCTTCTTCTAGTTTTTCTTTAAGTTCCTCTTCATTTTAGTCCTTTTCTTCTTCTATTTCTCCTTCTTCTTCTTCAACATCTACCTCTTCCTCTTCTTCTTTTGCCCCATGTTCTTCTTCTTATTCTTCTTCTTCTTTTCATGTTCTTCTTCTTCCTCTTCTTCTTCTACATCTATTTTTTCTTCTTCATCATCATCTTCTTCTTCTTGTCCTTCTGCCTCCTAATCACTTTCTTCTTCTTCTTATCTTTCTTCATTTCCTTCTCTTTCTCCTTCTGCTTCTCCTTCTCCTTCTACATCTCCTCCACCTCCTTCTCCTTCTTCCTCTCCTTCTCCTTCTCTTCCTCCTTTTCCATGTCGTCCTTCTCCTTCCCCTTCTTCTTATTCTTTTTCTTCTTCTTCTGCTTCTTCTTCTTCTTCTTCTTCTTCTTCTTCTTATTCTTCATTCATGTTTCTTCTTTCTTCTTTCTTCTTCCTTCTCCTATCTTCTTTCTTCATTCTTCTTTCTTTGTTCTCCTTTCTTCTTTATTCTTCCTCTTCTTCCTCCTCTTCCCTTCTTCCTTCTGACTTCTTCCTTCTTCCTTCTTCCATCTAACTTCTTTCTTCATTCTTCCTTCTTCCTTCTCCCCATTCTGTAATCCTTAATCTCTAATCCATAATCTGTGATCTCTAATCCATCCTTAATCCCTAATCTCTATTCCTTAATCTCTAAGCCCTTATCTGAAAAACCTAATTCTTAATCTTTAATCCCTATTCTATAATCCTTAATCTCTAATCTTTAACACTTAATCCTTAATCACTAATTCTTAATCCTACATCACTAATCTTGATCATATTCCCTTAAGCTCTAATCTCTAATCTCTAATATCTAATCCTTAATCCCTAACCACAAATCTCTAACCCTTAATTCTTAATCCCTATTCCCTATTCTATAACCTCTAATCTTTAATAATTAATCCCTTAATCTATAATCCTCAATCCTTAATAATTAATCCCTTCATCTCTATTCCTTAGTCCCTAATCCTTAATCCTTAATCTTTAATCTTTAATGTATATTACTTATTCTCTAATGCCTACTACCTAATCAATAATCCTTAATCTCTAAACCCTAATCCCTAATTGGTAATCCATAATCTCCAATCCCTAATCCCTAATGTTGAATATGTAATCCCTCCCTCTTAATCCCTGATCACTAATCCCTAATTCCTCTCTCCCTAGTCTATAATCTATATTCCTTAATCTCTAATCCCTCCCACTTTTATCCCTAATCTCTAACGCCTAACCCCTAATTCCTAACTTGTCTCTTCAACCTCTTCTTCTTCTTTCTCCTCTTATTCTACTTCTTTCTCTTCTTTTTCTTCTTCATCATTTTCTCCTTCTTCTTCCTCCTCTTCTTCCTCAGCTTACTCTTCATCTTCTTCTTATACTTTTTCTTCTTCTTACTCTCTTTCTTCTTCTTCTTCTTCTTCTTTTTCATCATCTTCTTCTTCTTCATATTCTTCATTTTCGTCTTCATCTTCTTCATCTTCTTCTTCTTCTTCTTACTCCCCCTCTTCTTCTTCTTCCACTTCTTGTTCTTTTTCTTCTCCATCTTCTTCTTTTCTTGTTCTTCTTCTTCTTCTTCCTCTTTCATTTTTCTTCTTCTTCTTATACTTCTTCTTCTACTTCTTCTTCTTCTTCTTCTCCTTCATCTTCTCCTTCTCCAAGTCTTTCTCCTTCTTCTTCTCCATCTTCTTATTTTTCTCGATCTCCTACTCCTTCCCCTTCTTCTTCTCCTTCTCCATCTCCTTCACCTTCCCTTCTCCTTCTCTTGCTCCTTCACCTCTCCTCTTCCATCTCCTCGTCCTCCTATTTTCCTTACTCCAGCTTCTTCTTTTTCTTCTTCTTCCTTCTTTCCTCTTTCTACTTTCTTCTTTCTACTTTCTTCTTCCTTCTTCCTTCCTCCATTCATCTTTCTTCTTCTTCTAATTCCTCTTCCTCTTCTTCCTCGTCTACTTCTTCTTCTTCATCTTCTTCTTCTTCCTCATTTCTTCTTCTTCATCATCTTTACATACTCATATTTCTCTTACTCTTCTTCTTCTTCTCCTTCTTCCTCTACCTTCCCTTCAGCTTCTCCATCTTTTTTTGTTCTTCGTATTCCTCTTCTTCTTGTTCTTTAGCATCTCCTTCTTCTTCCACTTCTCTTTCTTATTATATTTCTCCTTCTCCTTCTCCTTCTCCTTCACCTTCTCCTGCTCCTCTTTCTCCTTCTCCTTCTCCTCCTCCACCTCCTTCTCTTTCTCCTTCTCCTTCTCCTCCTCCTCCCTCTCGTCATCCCTCTTCCCTTTCTCCTTCTCCTTATTCTTCTTCTTCTTCTTCTTCCTTTTCCTTCCTTCTTCTTTCTTCTTTCTTGTTTCTTCTCCCTTCTTCCTTCTTCATTCCTCCTTCCTTCCTTCATCTTCCTTTTTCCTTCCTTCTCTCTTCTTCCTTCTATCATCTTTTTTATTCTTCCTCTTCTTCCTCTTCTTCTTCAACTTCTTCCTCTTCTTTTTCTCCTCTTCTTCTTCTTTCTCCCTTCTTCCTTCTTCTTTTTTCTTTCTTCCTTCTTCATTCTCCATACTCACTAATACCTAATCCTTTATGCCTAATCGCTAATCCATTCTTAATTTTTAATACTTAATCTTTTGATCTTAAGCTCTAATCTCTAAATTTTAATCTCTAATATGAAATCCCTAATCTATAATTCATAATCCATAATCCATAATCTCTAAACCCTAATCCCTAATCCTTAAGCACCAATCCTTAATCCCTAATATCTAATGCTAATCCAAATCCATTAATCCTTAATCCTCAATCTCTGATATCTAATCTTACATCCTACATCCTTATTCATAGATCTCTAATCCTTAATCCTTAATTCCTATTCTTTTATGCCTGATCCTTAATTTTTAATCCTAAATTCTTAATCTTTAGTGCTTAATCTCTTAATACTAAATCCCTAATCCATATCTCTAATCCTTAAAACATAGTATCTAATATTTAATCCCTAATCAGTATTCTCTAATTTCCTTTACTTATTCCTTTATTCTTACTCTCTAATCCCAAATCCTTAAGCTTGAATCCCTTATTGCTAACTCGCAAATCCATAATCCTTAATCCCTAATCAGTCCCTCCCAAATCCTTACAACATATTCCTTGATACCTAATCTATAATTCATCATTCCTTAATCCCTAATTCCCATTCCATAACCCCTAATCCTTAATCCCCAATCGTCCTTTTCTTCCTCTTCTTCTTTTCTTCCTCTTCTTCCTCTTCTTCTTCTTTTTCTTCTTCTTCCTCTTCTTCTCCATCTTCCTCATTTTCTTCTTCTTCTTCTTCCACCTTTTCTTCCACATCTTCCACTTCTTCTTCTTCTTCTTCCTCTTCTTTTTTTCTTCTTCTTCTTCTTTTTCTTCTTCTTCTTTTTCTTCTTCTTCACCATCCCTTCTTCTTCTTATCCTTCTACTTCTTCTTCTTCCTCATCTTCTTCATCCTCTTCTTCTTCTTCTTCCTCTTCTTCTCCTTCTTCTTCTTTTCTTATTCTTCTTATTCTTTTTATTCTTCTACTTTTTCTTTTTATTCTCCTCCTTCTTTTTCTACTTCTTCTTCTTCTTCTTCTTCTTTTATTTCTAGTTCTTCTTTTCTTCTTCTTCTTCTTCATCTTCTTATTCTACTTCTCCTTCTTCCCCTCCATCTCCTTCTCTTTTTCTTTCTCCTTCTCCTTCTCCTTCTCCTTCTACTTGTCTTTCTCCTTCTCCTTAATCTTCTCTATGTCCTTCTTCTCTTTCTCCTTCTTCTTCTTCTGCTTCTCTATCTTCTTTTTCTTCTTTCTTCTTTCTTCTCTCTTCTTGCCTCTTCCTCCACTCTTCATCTTTCCTCCTTCCATCTTCTTTCCTTCTTCTTCTTTCTTCCTTCTTCCTTTTTCTTTATCTTCCTCTTCTTCTTCTTCTTCCACTTCTTCCTCCTCTTCTTCTTCTTCCTTCTTTCTTTCTTCTTCCTAATCCCTAATCTTTAATCCTAAATCCCTAATCCATAATCCTTCATAAAAATTCTATAGCTAATCTATAACACTAAATCTTTAATTCCTATCCTCTGATCCCTAATCTTTAATCCCTAAACAATAATCCCAAATATGGAATCCCTAATCCCAAATCCTTGTAACTTATTTCTCAATCTCTTCTCTCTAATCTATAATCCCGAATCTCTAAACTATAATCCCAAAGTGTCAACTCGTAAATCCCTACGTCCTTAATCTTTAATCTATATTCCTAGGTACCTAATCACTAATCCTTCATTCCTTAGTCCTTAATCTATAATGCCTACCTTTGAACCCTAATCCCTAATCTATTAATTCTTCTTCTTCTTTATGTACTTCTTCTTCCCCTTCTTCTACTTCTTCTTCCCATTCTTCTACTTCTTCCTCTTCTTCCTTATCTTCCTCTACTTCTTTTCTTCTTCTTCTTCCACTTTTTCTTCTTCGTCATCTTCTTCTTCTACATCCTCTTATTCTTCTTTTTCTTCTTCTTCCTCTTCATCTACTTCTTCTTGTTATACTTCTTTTACTAGGTCTACTTCTTCCTCCTCTTCTTCTTTTTCCTCTTCTTCTTCTTCTTCTTCTTTTACTTGTTGTTCTTCTTCTTTGTCTTCTGCTTCTTTCTCCTCTTCTTTCTCTTCTTCTACCACTACTTGTCTTTTTTTCTTCCTCTTCTTCTTCTTCTTTTTCTACTTGTTATTCTTCTTCTTCTCCCTCATCAATTTATTCTTCTTTTTCTTCTTCTTCTTCTTCTACTATTCTTGTTGCTCTTCTCCTTCTTCTTCTTCATTTTCAAATTATTATTATTATTATTATTATTGTTATAATAATAATTATTATTATTATAATTTTTCTTCTACATCTTCCCTTCCTCTTCTACTACTACTACTACTACTACTTCACATTCTTTTTCTTCTTCCTCTTCCCACACTTCTTCTTCTTCTTCTTCTTCTTCTTCTTCTTCCTCCTCTTCTTCTACTACTTCTTCCTCTTCCTCTTTTTTTCCTTCTTCTTCTTCCTCTTCTTCTTCGTCTTCTTCTCCTCTTTCTTCTTATTGTTCTTCTCTTCCCCTTCTTCTTCTTCTTCATCATCATCATCATCATCATCTTCTTCTTCTTCTTCTTCTTCTTCACCTTGTTGTCGTTGTTGTTCTTCTTCTCCTTCTTCTTCGTAATCCTTAATTCGTATTGTCTAATTTGACCTTCTTAATCCCTCCTTAAACTAATCTCTAATCAATAATACCTAATCTATTATCTTTAATCAATCGCTCCTTAATCCCTAATCCTTAATCATTAATAAAAAATCATTAATCCTCAATCCCTAATCCATTCATTATCCCTAAAGCCTAATCCTAAATCCCTAATCTCTAGTCCTTAATCTCTAATCCTTAGACCCTAATCCTTAATACCTGATCTCTAATCCTTAATCATTAATTTATAATCCATTATCTCGGATCCTTATTTTCTAAACTTTTATCCTTAATCCTTAATCTCTGATCTCTAATCCTTAATCCCAAATCCCCAATCCTCAATCCTAATCGCTTAATCTCTAATCCATAATCTCTAATCCATAATCGTAATCTCTATTCCCTTATCCATAATCTAGAATACTTAATACATAATCCTTAGTAATAAATCCTTTAATTCTAAATCATTAATCCTTAATCCATAAACCCTAATCCCTAATCAATAATCCTTTTAACCCTTGTCTTTAATCCTTAATCTTTAATCCCTATTACCTACTCATTAATCCTTACTCCCTAATGCCTAATCCAATAACCCCTAATCTTTAATCTCTAATTGATAACCTCGAATCCTGAATCTTCAATCCCTTATTCATAATCCATAATCCTAATCCTTAGCCCTCAATCCCTAATCTCTAATCCTTAATCCATCTCTTCTCTTTCTTCTTCTTCTTCCTTTTCTTCTTCTTCTTCGTCCTCTCACTCTTCTTCCTCTTCCTCATCTTCTTCTTCTTCCTCATTTCTAGATCTTACCCTTCTTCTTCTTCTTCTTCCTCCTCCTCTTCTTCTTTTTGTTCCTCTTCTTCTTGATCATCATCTTCCTTTTCTTCTTCTTCTTCTTCTTCTTCTTCTTCTACTTCTTCTACCTCCTCCTCTTCTTCTTCCCCTACTTCTTTTTCTTCTTTTTCTTCTTTTCTTGTAATTCATCTTTTTATTCTTCTACCTCTTCTACTTCTTCATCATCATCATCTTCTTCTTCTTCTACTTCTTTTTCTTCTTCCTTTTCTTCTATTTCTTATTCTTCATCTTCTTCTTTGTCTTCTTCTTCTTCTTCTTCTTCTTCTCATCATCTTCGAACTTCGCCTTCCCCTTCTCCTTCTCCTTATCCTTCTCCTTCTCGATCTCCTTCTCTTTTTCCTTCTTCTCATTCTCCATCTCCTTCTCCTTCTCTTTGTCTTCCATCTTCTCGTTCTCCTTCTTCTTCTTCATCATCTACTTTTTCTTCTACTTCTTTCTTCATTCTTATGTCTTCTTTTTTCTTTCTTCTTTAATCTTTCTTCTTCCTTCTTTCTTCTTCCTTCATTCTTACTTCTTCCTTAATCTTTCTTTCTTCATCTTTCTTCTTTTTCTTTCTTCTTTCTTCTTTATTCTTTCTCTTCTTCTTCCTCTTCCTCTTCTTCTTCTTTTTCTCCCTCCTCTTCTTCCTCATCTTCTTCTTCTTCTTTTTTCCTAATCCTTAATCCCTAATCTATGATCCATAATCCCTAATCAAGCATCCTTGATCCCTAATGCCTTGTCTTTAATCCTTAATCTTTAATTCTTAACCCTTAATCATTAATTTTCATCATTAAACCCCAATATCTAACCTCTTCTTTTAATCATAATCTGTTAATCTTTAAGCCTTAATCTCTAATCTCTAATACTTATTCTTTAATCCCAAATTCCTAATCACTAATCATAACTCAATAATCCTTATTCTCTTATCAATAATCCCTAATCTTTAATATTTAATATCTTAATCCTTAATTCCTAATCCTTAATCCTTAATCATTAATCCCTTCATCCCTAATCCTTAATCCATAATCCTTAACTCTTATTATTTAATCCCAAATCCCTACTCTCTAATCAATTATCCTTAATCCCAAAACTATAATTATAAATTACCAATCCATAATCCCTAATCTCTTATCCTGATTTCTTAATCCTTAATGTTTAATACCTAATCCCCCTCTCACTAATCCCTAATCCCTAATCCCTAATACCTAATCTCTAATCCCTAACCCCTCGCTCCTTAATCCAATAACTGTATTCCCTAATCCATAATAACTCCCTCTTAATCTCTAACTCCAATTTTCTAACCCCTAATACCTAATCCCAAATCCATCTCTTCTTACTCTTCTTCTTCTTCTTCTTCTTCTTCTTCTTCTTCTGCTTCTTCTTCTTCTTATTCCTCTTCTTCTTCTTCTCCTTTAATCTCTTCTTCTTCTACTTCATTTTCTACTTCTTCTTCTTCCTTCTTTTCTTCCTTATCTTCAACTTCTTCTTCTTTTTCTTTTTCTTCTTCTTCTTCTTCTTCCTCTTCTACTTCTTATTCTTTGCCTTCTTCTTCTCTTATTCTTCTTATTCCTCTTTTTCTTCCACTTCTTCTTCTTCTTCTTCTTCTTCTTCTTCTTTTGCTTTAATTTGTTCTTCATCTTCTTCATCAACATCATCATCATCATCATCATCTTCTTTTTCTTCTTCTTCTTCTTCTTCTCCTTCTCCTTTTTCTTCTCCTTCACTTTTTCTTTCTCTTTCTCCTTCTCCATCTATTTCTACTTATCCTTCTCTTACTCCATCTCATTCTCCTTCTCCATTTCTTTCTCCTTCACTTTCGTCTTCTTCTACTCCTTCTCCTCATCCTCCTTCTCCTTCTCCTTCTCCTTCTCCTTCTCCTTCTTCTTCTACTTCTTCTCGTTCTACATCTTCTTCTTCTTCCACTTTTTTTTCTTCTTCTTTTTCTTCTTCTTCTTCTCTTTCTCCTCCTCCTCCTCCATCTTCTTCTTCTTCTATTTCTTCTTGTTCTTCTATTTCTTCTACTTCTTCTTCTTCTTCTAGTTCCTTTTCTTCCATTTTTTTCTTATTCTTATTCTTTTTCATCATCATCTTCCTCAACTTCATCTTCTTATTCTTCTTTTTTTCCTATTCATCTTCCTCTTCTTCTTCTTCTTCAATTTTTTCATCTTCTTCTTCTTCGTCTTCTTTCTCTCCTCCTTCTTCTTCTTCTTCTTCCTCATCATCTTCTTCTTCTTCTTCTTCTTCTTCCTTTTCTTCTATATTTTCTTTTTCTTCTTCTTCTTCTGCTTCTTCTTGTTCTTCTTTCTCATTTTCTTCTTCTTCTTCTTCTTCCTTTTCTTTTTCATCATCTTCTTCTTCTTCTCCTTCTTCTTTGTCTTCTTCGACTTCTTCTTCCTCGTACTCTTTTCTTCCTTTTCATCTTCTTCTTCTACTTCTTCTTTTCCTTCAACTTCTCCTTGTTCTTCTTGTTCTTCTTCCTCTTCCTCTTCTTCTTCTTCTTCTCTTTCTCCTTTTTCATAATAATTAATCCATATTCTCTAATCCTTACTCCTTAATCCTTTCGCCTCTAATCTTTTATCCCTAAATTTGTAGTCCGTAATCCATCCTACTTTAATCACTAACCCTAAATCCATATTCCCTAATTGATAGACCCTAATCCCTAATCTTTAACCTCTAATCCCGAATCCCTAATCCTCAATCGATCCTTAATCTATAATCCCTAATCCTTAATACCTAATTTCTAATCTTAAATTTCTAAACCCAAATCTCTAATACTTAATCACTATCTCCTAATCCTTAGTCTATAATTTATAATCCTAAATCCCTAACCACTAATCCCTAATCTTTAATTATTAATCATTAAACCCTAATCCATAATACCTTATCCCTAATTCTTAATCCTAATCTATAATCCATAATGCTTAATCTTTAATCTGTAATCATTTATCCCTACTTCTTCCACTTCTTCTTTTTCTATATTTTCATCTTTTCTTATAATTCTTCTTCCGCATCTTCTTCGTCTTCTTCTTCTTCTTCTTCTTCTTCACCTTCTCCTTCTACTTACCCTCCTCCTCCCTATCTTTCACCTTATCTTTCTACTTCTACTTCTCCTTCTCTTTCTCATTCTCCATCTCCTTCTCCTCCTTGTTCTCCCTTTCTTTCTCCTTCTCCTTAATCCCTAATTCTTAATAATTAATCCCTTAATTCTTAATTCCTAATTTCTAATCAATAATCATTAATCTCTTCATATGTAATCCCTAATCCCTATTTCTTAAACCTTTATACATAATCTCTAATATTTATTACTTATTCCCTAATCCCTAATCCATAAACCTTAATCTTTAATTTCTAACTACAAAATCCTTAATCCCTCTCTCCTTAATCTTTAATCCATATTCCTTGATACCTAATCTCTAATCCTTCATTCCATAATCCTTAATCCTTAATCCCTAACTAATAATCCATAATCCATCTCTTCTTGCTTTTCTTCTTTTACTTCTTTTTCTTCTTCTTCTTCCACTTCTTCTTTCTCATCTTGTTTTTCTTCTTCTGTTTCTTCTCCTTCTCCTTGTCCTTCTTCATCTTCTTCTTCGTCTTTTATTTCTTCTTCTTCTTCTCCATCTTCTTCTTCTCCTCCTTCTCTTGCTTCTTCTTGTTCTTCTCCTTCTTCTTTTATTTCTACTACTACTTCTTCTTCTTCCACGTTTTCTTCTTCTTTTTCATTCTTTTCTTCTACTTTCGCTTCTTCTTTCTCCTCTTTTTCTTCTTCTTCTCCATCCTCTTCTTCTACTTTTTCTAGTTCTACTACTTCTATTAGGTCTTTTTCATCTTCCTCTTCCTCTTTTTCCACTTATTCTTCTTCTTCTTCTACTTCTCCTTCTTCTACTTCTTTCTTTACCTCTTTCTCTTCTTCTACCTCTACTTATTTTTTGTCGTCATCTTCATCTTCTTCTTCTTCTTCTTCTTCTTCTCCTTTTTCTTCTTCTTCTTCTTCCTCTTCCATTTCTTCTTCTTCTTCTTGTTCTTCTTCTTCTTCTCCTTCTTCTTCTCGTTGTTCTCCTTCTATTCCATTTTCTTCTTCTATTTCTTCTTCTTCTTCTTCTTCTTCTCCTTCGTCTTTATCTTTCTCTTCTTTTTCTTATTATTTTTATCTTCATCTTCCCCTTTTTCTTCTACTTCTTCTTCTTCTTCTTCTTCTATTATTACTACTTCACCTACTTCTTTTTCTTTTTCCTACTCTTCTCCTTCTCCTTTTCTTTCTTCTTCTTCTTCCTCTTCTTCTTCTTCTTCTTCTTCCACTTCTTGTTCTTCTTTTGTTCTTCTTCTTCTTCCTCTTCTCCTTCTTCTTCTTGTTCTTCTCCTCTCCTACTTCTTCTTCGTCTTCATCTTCTTCTCCTTATTCTTCTTCTTCTTCATCTTCTTCTTCTCCTTGTTGTTGTTCTTCTTCTCCTTCTTTTGCTTCTTCTTCTTCTTCTTCTTCTCCTTCTTTTTATTTGTAATGCTTAATCCTTGTTGTCTAGGCCAACCTTTGTATCCCTCCTAACCTAATCCCTAATCCATAATACCTAATTTATAATCTTTAATCAATCCCTCTGTAATCTCTAATCTCCAATCCTTAATCATTAATAAAAATTCTTTAATCTATAATCCCTAAACCTTAATCTCTAATCTCTAAACCATATTCTTAATCCCTAATCCTTAATCTATAATCCATATTCGCTCATCCCTACTTTCTAATCCCTTATGCCTAATCCTTAATCCATAATCCTTAATCTATAATCTTTAATCTCTAATCCCAAATCCTTAATCTCTAATCCTTAATCCTAATCTTAATCGCTTAACCTCTATTCCATAGTCTCTAATCCTTAATCTCTAATCCTTAAACCTAATCTCTATTTCTAATCGATAATGCTAAATACTAAATCCTTATTACTTAATCCTTAGTAATGAATCTATTAATTCTAAATCCCTAATCCCTAATCATTAATCTTTTTTTCTCTAATACTTAATCCTTAATCCCTATTACTTATTCATTAATCCTTACTTCTTAATCTGTAATCCATAATCCCTAATCTTTAATCCTTAATTGATAATCCTTACGCCTTAATCTTCAATAAAAAATCCTTAATCCCATACATTTAACCTAAAATCCCTTTCTCTTTAATCCCAAATCTTTACTCCTTAATCCATCTTTTCTTTCTCTTTTTCTTCTTCTTCCTCTTCTTTTTCTTCCTTTTCTTCTTCTTCTTCCTCTTCTTCTTCTTCTTCCTCATCTTCTTCACCTTACTCTTCTTGTTCTTCTTCTTCTTCTTCTTCTTCTTTCTCTTCCACTTCTTCTTTTTCTTCCTCTTCTTCTTCTTCTTCTTCTACTTCTTCTACCTCCTCTTCTTCTCCTTATTTTCCACATTTTCTTCTTTTCTTACAATTCTTCTTTCTCTTCTTCTTCCTCTTCTACTTCTTCTTCATCTTTTTTTCTTCTTCTACTTCTTGTTCTTCTTCCTCTTCTTTTATTTCTTGTTCTTATTCTTTTTCTTTGTCGATTTTTTCTTCTTCTTCTTCTTCTTCTTCTTCTTTTCTCCTTCTCCTTATCTTTCTCCTTCTCCTTCTCCTTCTCCTTCTTCTCACTATCATTCAAGTTCTACTTCCCTTTCTCCTTCTTCTTCTCCTTCTCCTTATCACTCTCCTTCTCTTTTTTTCCTTCTTTTTCTTATTCTTTGTCTCCTTCTCCTTCTTCTCCTCCTTCTCTTTGTCCTCCTCTTTCTCCTTCTCCTTCTTCTTCTTCTTCTTCTTCTCCTTTTTCTTCTACTTATTTCTCCTTTATTATTTCTTCTTTCTTCTTGCTCTTTCATCTTTCTTCTTCCTTCTTGCTTATCCTTTCTTTCTTCATCTTTCTTCTCTATTCTTTCATCTTTCTTCTTCATTCTTCGTCTTCTTCCACTTCCACTTCTTCTTCTTATTTTTCCACTTTTTCTTCCTCATCTTCTTCTTCTTTTTTTTCTTAATCTCTAATCCCTAATCGATGATCCATAATATTTAATCCCTAACGCCTAATGTTTAATCCCTATTCTCTAATCCTTAATCTTTAATCCCTAACTCTTAATCACTAATCCTTAATCACTAATCCCAAACATCTAACCCCTTATCTTAATACTAATCCATTATCTCTAATCCTTAATCTCTAATCTCTAATACCTATTCCTTAATCGAAAATTCCTAATCATCAATCTCTAATTAATAATCCCTATTCTCTAATCCATAATCCCTAATCCTAAATCCCTAATCTTTAACAATTAATTCCTTAATCCTTAATCCCTGATCTCTGATCGTTAATAATTAATCCCTTCATCATTGATCACGAATACTGAACCTTTACTCCTTAATTCCTATTACTTATTCTCTAACTCCTACTCGATAATCTATTGTCCTTAATCAATAAATCATAATCATAAATTGCTAATCCATAATCCCTAATCTTTTAACCCTAATCCCTATCCCTAACACTTAATCCTTAATTGTTAATGCCTTATCTCTCTCTCCCAAATCCCTAATCTCTAAACCCTAATCCTTAACACCTAACCTCTAATCCCCAATCCATCCCTCCTTAATCTATAATTTTTATTCCCTAATCCATAATCACTCTCTTCTTAATCCCTAATCTCTAAACCCTAATCCTTAATCCCAAATCCATCACCTCTTCCTCTTCTTCTAATTGTCCTTCGTCTTCTTCTTCCTTTTCTTCTTCTTCTTCCTCTTCATCTTGTTCTTCTTCTTATATATTTTCTTTTCCTTCTTCTTCTTCTTCCTCATCTTCCTTTTCTTCTTCTTCTTCTTCTTCCCATTCTTCTTCTTTTTCTTCTTCTTCCCCTTCTCCTTCTTCTACTCTTATTCTTCTTATTCCTCTTCTTCTTCTTTTTCTTCCTCTTCTTCTTCTTCTTCTTCTTCTTTTATTTATTCTTTTTCTTCTTCCTCTTCTTCATCTTCTTCTTCTTCTCCTTCATCTTCTTCTCCTCCTTCTTCTTCTTTTATTTGTTCTTCTTCTTCTTCATTTTTTTCTTTATTCTTCTTATTCTTCTTCTTTTCTTCTTCATCTTCCACTTCTTCTTCATCATCTTCTTTTTCCTCTTTATCTTCCTCTTCTTCTTCTTTTTCTTCTTCTTCTTCTTCTTCTTTCTTTCTTTCTTTTCTCCTTCTCCTTCTTCTTCTTCTTCATCTTCTTCTTCCTCATCATCATCTTCTTCTTCTTCTACTTCTTCCTCTTGTTCTTCTTTTTCTTTTTCTTCTTCTTCTTCTTCTTCTTCTTCCTCATTTTCTTCTTCCACTTCTTCCTCCACTTCTTCTTCTTCTACATCTTCGTCTTCCTCTTCTTCTTCTTCTTCCTCTTCATCTTCTTCTTCTTCTTCTTTATTTTCTTTTCCTTCTTCTTCTTCCTCATCTTTCTTTTCTTCATCTTCTTCTTCTTCTTCTTCTTCTTCTTCCCATTCTTCTTCTTTTTCTTCATCTTCTTCCCCTTCTCCTTCTTCTACTCTTATTCTTCTTCCGCTTCTTCTTCTTCTTCTTCTTTTATTTATTCTTTTTCTTCTTCCTCTTCTTCATCTTCTTCTTCTTCTTCTTCGTCTTCTTCTCCTCCCTCTTCTGCTTCTCTTTCTCTCTTCTCCTTCTGCTTCTCCTTCACCTACTCCTAATCTTTCTCCATCTCCTTCTCGATTTCCTTCTGCTTCTCCTTCTCTTACTTCTTCTCCTTCTCCTTCTCCTTCTCTTCCTTCTCCTCGTCCTCCTTCTCAATCCTCTTCTTCTTCTTCTTCTCCTCCTCCTTCATCATCTCCATCTTTCTCTTTTATTTCTTCTTCTACTTCTTCTCTTTCTCCTTCTTCTTATTCTTCTTGTTCTTCTATTTCTTCTTCTACTTCTTCTGCTTCTTGGTCTTCTTCTTCTTCATTTTTTTCTCTATTCTTCTTATTCTTCTTCTTTTCTTCTTTATCTTCCTCTTCTTCTTCTTCTTCTTCTTCTTCTTTTTCCTCTTTATCTTCCTCTTCTTCTTCTTCTTCTTCTTCTTCTTCTTCTTTCTTTATTTCTTTCTTTTCTCCTTCTTCGTCTTCCTCTTCTTCTTCTTCTTCTTCCCTATCTTCTTTTTCTTCTTCTTCTTCTTCTTCTTCCTCTTCTTCTTCTTTTTCTTTTTCTTCTTCATCTTCTTCTTCTTCTTCCTCATTTTCTTTTTCCTCTTCTTCTTCCACTTCTTCTTCCTCTACTTCTTCATCTTCCTCTTCTTCTTCTTCTTGTTCTTCGCCTTCCTTTCTTTCTTCTTCTTCTCCTTGTTCTTCTTCTTCTTCTTCTTCTTCTTCTTCTTCCTCTACCTCTCCTTCTTCTTCTTCATAATCCTTAATCCATATTCCCTAATCTCTACTCCTTAATCATTCCCTCTCTAATCTCTTATCCTTATATTTATTATCCTTTATCCATCCCTCTTTAATCATTAATCTCTAATCCCTATTCCTTAATCCCTAGTCCTTAATCCCTAATCCCTAATCCCTTGCCCCTAATCCCTAATCTATCCTTAATTCGTAATCTCTAATCCTTAATCCCTAAATTTCTTATTTCTAATCTCTAATCTCAAATCCTTAAACCCTAATCTCTAATACTTAATCCCTAATCCCTAATCCCTAATTTATAATTCATTTTCCCAAATCCTTAATCTCTAATCTCTAATCCTTAATCTCTAACCCTTAAACCCTAATCTTGATTACCTTATCCCTAATCCTTAATCTTTAATTTATAACCCATAATCTCTAATCCTTAATATATAATCTTTTATCCCTAATCCTTAATGCCTAATCCCTAATCCTTAGTTCGTAGTCCCTAATCAATAATTGTTAAGTCTAAATCCTAATTACTTTATCTCTAATCTCTAGTCTCTAATCTCTAATCTATAATCTTGAATCATGGATCCATACTCACTAATCTCTAATCCTTAATCCCTAATCTCTATTGTCAAATCTATAAACCCAAATTGTAAATCCCTAATCCGAAATCCTTTGTAATTAACACTTAAATCCTAATCCCTAATCTCTAATCATTAATCCATTCATCTTTATTCCTTAATCTTAATGTCTAATTCTTATTACTTATTCTTTAATCACTAATCCTTAATCCTTAAATTCTAATCCCTAATCCATAGTTGATAATCCTTAATCTTTAATCTCTAATATGAAATCGTTAATCCTTAATCCCTAACACCTAATCTAATATCTAACCTTTCTTAATCCTTAATCCATAATCCATCTCTTCTTCCACTTCTTCATCTTCTTCTTCCTCTACTTTTTAGCTTCTTCTTCTTCCTCTTCTTTTTATTCTTCTTTCTCATCTACTTATTATTCATCTTCTACATCTTCCACATATTACTCTTCTTCTTCTTCTATTCCTTCTTCATCTTCTTCTTCTTCTTCCCTTTCTTTTTTTCACTTCTTCTTCCTCTTCTTCATCTTCCTCTTCTTCTTCTACTTCATCATCATCTTCTTCTACTTGTTATACTACTTCATCCTCCACCTTTTCTTCTTCTTTTTCTCTATTTTCTTCTTTTTCTTATAATTCTTCTTCCTCTTCTACTTATCCTTCTTCTTCTTCTTCTTCTTCTTCTTCTTCTCCTTCTCCTTCTTCTTATCCTTCTCATTCTCCTTATCTTTCACCTTCTATTTTTGCTTCTCCTTCTCCTTCTTCTCCTTCTTCATCTCCTGTGCTTTCTCCTTCTTCTTTTCATTCTCACTCTCTTTCTCCTCTTTAATCCCTAATCACTAATCTATTTTTAATCTCCAATCTTTAATCTTTAATCCCTAACCTCTTATCCCTAATCTATTATTTATAATACATAATCCCTTATCCCTGATCTCTAATTACCAATCCCTGATCCTTAATCACTAATCCCAAATCCTTAAATATTGATCACTAATTGCTAATGCTAATTCTAACACCATTATCTCTAATCCCTGCTCTGTAATCTCAAATCCTAAATTTTGCATAACTAATCTCTAATCCCTAATCCCTAATCATTAATCTCTATATCTTAAACCCTAATATCAAATCTTAAATCACTAATCTTTAATCCTTAATCCTTAATAATTAATCTCTTAATTCTTAATCCCTAAGCTCTATTCAATAAACATTAATCTCTTCATCTATAATACTTAATCATAATCCTTAATCTCTTATCCATAATTGCTGATCTCTATTACTTATTCCCAAATCCTTTTGCCCTAATCACTAATCCCTAATCTTTAAAAATTTATAATTAATTTTTAACTCCAAAATCACTAGTCTTTGTCTCCCGAATCTTTCATCTACGTTCTCTGATGTCTAATCCTTAATCATTCATTCCATAATCCCTAATCATAATCCTTAATCCCTAACACCCTAATCCTTAATCCATCCCTTCTTCCAATTCATTTACTTCTTCATCTTCTTCTTCTTCATCTTCTCCTTCATCCACTTCTTCTTCTTCCTCCTTATTTACTTTGTCTTCATCTTCTTCTTCCTCCCCTACTACTTCTTCTTCTTGTTCTTCTTCTTTTGTTTTTGCTTCTTCTTCTTCTTCTTCACCTTTTTCTTCTTATCTTCTTCTTGTCCTTCTTCCTTATCTTCTTCATCTTCCTCTTCTTCTTCCTTTTCTTCTTCTTCTTCTTCCTCCTCATTTTCTTTTTTTGCTTATTCTTCTTCTTCTTTTTCTCATTCTTCTTCTTCACCTTCTTCTTCATCTTTTATTTCTTCTTCTTCTTCCTCTTCTCCTTCTATTACATCTTCTTGTTCTTCTTCCTATTCTTCTATTTTTGCTTCTTCTTCTTCTTCTTCTTTATCTTTTTCTTCCTCTCTTCTTCTTGTCCTTCTTCCTTTTCTTCTTCATCTTCCTCTTCTTCTTCATCTTCTTCTTTTTTTTTTCCACCTCATCTTCTCCTTCTTCTTCTTCTTCAACTACTTCACCTTCTTCTTCTTCTTCTCCTTCTTCTTACTCTTCCCCTTCTCCTTCTTCTTCTTCTTCTTCTTCTTCTTCTTCCTCCTCAACTTCTTCTTCTTCTTGTTCCTCTTCTTCTCCTTTTTCTTTTTCTTCTTCTTCTACTTCCTCTTCTTCTACTTCTTCTTCTTCATCATTTTCTTCTTCTTTATCTTCATCCTCTTCTTCTTCATCTTCCTCTTCTTCTTCTTCTTCTTCTTCATCTTCTTCCTCTTTTTACTCCTATTCTGTCTTTTCGTCTTCTTCTTCTTATTATTATTATTCTTCTTCTTCTTCTTCTCCTTGTTCTTCTTCTTCTTCTTCTTTCCTTCTTCTTCATAATCCTTAATCCATATTCCCTAATCTTTACTCCTAAATCCTTCCCTCCCTTATCTCTTATCCCTAAATTTATAGTCCTTAATCCAACCCTCTTTAATCATTAATTGCTAATCCCTATTCTTTAAACCTTAATCCCAAATCCCTAATTAATCATAAATCCATAATCTCTAATCTTTAATCATTAATCTCTAATCCCTAATCTTTAATCCCTAAACCTTAATCTCTATTACCTAATCCCTAATCTCTAATCCTTAATCTATAATTCATAATCCAAAATTCTTAATCTCTAATCCCTAATACCTTATCTCAAATCTGTAATACCTGATCCCTAATCCCTAATCACTATTCTGTAATCCTTTACCACTAATTGTTAATCCTTAATCATAGTCTTAAATAATTAATCTCTAACCGTAATCCCTTATCTGTAAGCTATAATCCTAAATCACCAATCTCTAATCCTTTATCCCTAAACTCTATTCTCGATTCCATAATCCCAATTCCTAATTCTCTAATCTCCAATCATTTGTAGTTAATCCCTTAATCCTTAATCCTTAACCTCTAATCATTAATCCTTTCATCTCTAATCCTTAACCTTAATCCCTGATCTATAATCCTTATTACTTATTCCTTAATTTCTAATCTTTAATCTCTAATCCTTAATTGATAATCCCTCATTCTTAATATTTAATCCCTAATATATAATCCCTAATATATAATCCCTAACACCTAAGTTTACATTTGTCCCTCCTTAATTCCTAATCCTTAATTGCTAACCCCAAATCCTTATTCCCTAATCCATCTCTTCTTCTTCTTTTTTTCTTCTTCCTCTTCTTCTTCTTCTTAAACATCTTCTTTTTCCTCATCTTTCTCTTCTTTTTCTTTTTCTTTTTCTTCTTCTTATTCTTCTTTTTCTTCCTCTTCTTCTTCTCCTTCTTCTTCCTCCTCTTCTTCATCTTCATCTTCTTCATCAACTTCTTCTTTTACTTCTCTTTCTTCTTCTCCTTCTTTTCTGTCCTTCTCTTCTTCTTCATCTTCTTCTTCTTTGTCTTCTTCTTCTTCGTCTGCTTCTTCATCTTCTTCTTCTTCTTTTCTTGTTCTTCTTATTTCTCTGCTTCTTTTTCTCTTCCTCTTCTTCTACTTCTTCTTTTTCTTCTATTTCTTTTTCTTCTTCTTCTTCTTCTTTACCTTCTCCTTCTTCTCCTTCTACTTCTCTTTGTCTTACTCCTTTTCGTTCTCCTTTTCCTTTTCTAACTCCTCCTTCTCCTTCTCCTTCTTCATCTCCTTCTCCTTCTCCTACTCTTTCTCTTCCTCCATCTCTTCATCATCCTTCTCCTTCTCTTTCTTCTTCTTCTTCTTATTCTTCATTCTTGTTTCTTCTTTCTCCTTCCTTCTTCCTTCTTCCTTCTTCATTCGTCCTTCTTACATCTTCCTCCTTCCTTCCTCCTTCCTTCTTTCTTCCTTTTTTTTCTTCCTTCTTCCTTCTTCTTTACTCTTCCTCTTCTTCTTTCACTTCCTATTCTTCTTCTCTTCGTTCTTCCTCTTCTTTTTCTCCACTTCTTTTACTTCTTTCTTCCTTCTTTCTATCTTCTTTCTTCTTCCTTCTTCCCTTCTCCCTATCTCTAATCCATAGTCCCTACTCCTTAATCCCTAATCACTAATCTAACCTTAATCTCTAATCTTTGAAGTTTAATCCCTAACCATTAAACCTAAATCTCTAATCCCTAAACTCTAATCTATAATACCTAATCTCTAATCCATAATCGCGAATCAATAATCCATAATACTTAATCTTTAATCTCTAATTCCTAATCCCTAGACCTTAATCATTAAAAACATCCTTAATCCCTAATCTTTAGAGTCTAATGCAAATCCTAATACCTTTATCTCTAATACCTAATCTCTAATCTCTAGCCATTAATCTTGCATCTTTAATCTCTAATCTCTAATCCTTATTCTCTAAACCTTAACCACTTATGCCTAATCCTAAATCACTAATCTTTAATCCCAAATACTTAAAAATTAATACATTAATTATTAATCCTTAATATCTAATCCTTAATCATTAATCCTTTTATATGTAATCCCAAAACCCTAATCTTTAATCCCTGATCCCTAATCCTTAATTCTCTTTGCTTATTCCCTAATCCCTACTCTATGATCCCTAATCTCTAATCCTTAAACCTTAATCTCTAATTACTAACTCCTAAATCCCTAATCTCTCAATCACTAATCTTTAATCTATATTTTCTAACACCTAATTCTTAACCCTTCATTCCTTAATCATTAATCCCTAATCATTAACCATTTATCCATAATCTGTCTCATATTTTTCTCTTCCTCAACTTCTTCTTCTTCTTCCTTTTCTTCCACTTCTTCTTCCTCTTCTTCTTCTTCTTCCTCATCTTTGTGTTTTTCTTCTTCTTCTTCAACATCCTCTTCTTCTTCTTCTTCTTCCTCTTCTTCTTTTTCTTCTTCTTCTTCTTCCTCCTCTAATTCATCTTCTTCTTCTTCTTCTTCTTCTTCTTCTAATTCTTCTTCTACATCTTCTTCTTCTTGCTCTTCTTTTTTTTCGCCTTCTTCTTCTTCTTCTTCTTCTTCTTCTTCTTCGTCTTCGTCTTCTTCTTCCTTTACTTCTTCCTTTATTCTTTTTCTTCTTCTTCTCCTTCTCTTTCTCCTTCTTCTTCTTCTCCTTTCCTTCTTCTTCTTCTTCTTGCTCATCTTTCTCTTCTTCTTCTCTTTGTTCCTCTTTTCTTCTTGTTACTCATCGTTTTCTTCTTCATCTTCCTCTTTTAATTCTTCTTCTTCCTCTTCTTCTTGTTCCTCTTCTTCTTTTTCTTCTTCTTTTTCTTCTTCTTCTTCTTCTTCTTCTTCTTCCTCCTCCTTTACTTCTTCTCCTTCTTCTTCTTTCTCTTTTTCTTCATCGTCCTCTTCTTCTTATTCTTATTCTTTTACTTCCTTTTTGCCTTCTTCTTCTCCTTCTTCATCATCTTCTTCTTCTTTTTCTACCTATCCTTTTAATTCTTCTTCTTCTTCTTCTTCATCTCCTCCTTCTTCTTCATAATTTCTAATCCCCATTACCTAATTCCTATTCCTTAATCCCTCCCTACCTAATCTCTTATCTCTAAATTTGTAATCCCTAATACAGCACTCCTAAGTCATTGAGCCCATTTTCCTAATCCTTAATCTTTAATCCCTCCTTTATCCCTAATCCATAAATTTTAATCCTTAATCCTTAATCTCTAATCTCTCAAACCTAATCTCTAATACCTAATCCTTACTTTATAATTCATAATCACAAATCCCGAATCTCTAATCCCTAATCCTTATTCTCTAATTACTAATCCTTAGCCTAATCTTTAATACTTGATCCTTAATCCATAATCCCGACAATATAATCTATAATCCTTAAATTCTAATCCCTAATCTTTAATCTCCATCCCTAATCCCTAAACCTCATTCTAATTTCTTTATCACTAATCTCTAATCCATAATACTAAATCCCAAGTTTCTAATCACTAATCCCTAATCCAAAACCCTAATCCCTATTCTTGTATCTATAATCCCAAATCCTGAATCCCTAATCCCTAATCCCCAATCCATAATAATTAATTCTTTAATCCTAAATCCTTAATCATTATCCCTTCATCTCAAATAATTTATCGAATCTCTAATCCCTAATCCTTATTACTTATTCCTTAATCCCTACTCCTTAAACAATAATCCTGAATCCCTTAACCATAATTGATAATCCCCAATCCTTAATGTTTATTTCCTAATCTATAACCCCAAATATTTAATCCTTAACACCTAATCTTTTATCCCTACCTCCTTAATCCATACTCCCTAATCCATAACCCTTAATTCGTAATCTCTTGTCCATCTCTTCTTCCTCTTCTTATTCTTCTTCTTCCTCTTCTTCGTCTTCCTCCTCCTCTTCTTCTACTTTTTCTTCTTCCTCGTCTTCGTATTCTTCTTCCTTATCTTCCACATTTTACTTTTCTTCATTTTCTTCTTCCTCTTTCTCTACTTCTTTTTCTTCTTGTTCTTGTTCTTGTTCTTCATCTTCCTCTTCCTCTTCTTTCTCTCATTCTACTATTGCTACTATTATTACTATTATTTGTTCTTCCTCTTCCTTTTCTTCTTCCCCTTCTTCTTTTTCTTCATTGTCTTCTTTTCTTGAAATTCTTCTTCCTCTTCTTCTCTTGGCTCTACGTCTTCTTCTTCTTCTATTACTTCTTTTTCTTTTTCTTCTTCCTCTACTTCTCTTTCTTCTTCTCCTTCTCCTTCTCCTTATCTTTCACTTTCTCCTTCTCCTTCTCCTTCTCCTTCTCCTTCTCCATCTCCTTCTCTTTCTCCTCCTCCTTCTCCTTCTCATTCTCCTCCTTCACTATGTCCTCATTCTCCTTCTCCTTCTTCTTCTTGTTCTTCTTCTCCTTCTTCTTCTTCTTCTTCTTCTTCTATTTCTTTCTTTTTTCTTATTTTTTCT
>JAIUJO010000192.1:612500-647500 GCA_023846275.1 Vanilla planifolia | reverse complement strand
TGTAATTCTTCATTCTCTTTATCTTCCTCTTCTAATTCTTCATCATCATCATCATCTTCTTCTTCTACTTCTTCTTTCTCTTCTTTAATTTTTTATTCTTCAACTTCTTCTTTGTCTTCTTCTTCTTCTTCTTCTTCTACTACTACTTCTTCTCACTACCTTTAAACTTCTCCTTTCCCTTCTCCTTCTCCTTCTCCTTAACCTTCTCCTTCTCAATCTCCTTTTTTCCTTCTCCTTCTCGTTCTCCATCTCCTTCTCCTTCTCTACCTCCTTCTCTTTGTCCTCCTTCTTCTCCTTCTCCATCTCCTTCTTCTTCTTCTTCTTCTTCTTCTACTTTTCTTCTACTTCTTTCTTCATTGTTATTTTCTCTTTCTTCTTTCTTCTTTCATCTTTCTTCTTTCATCTTTCTTCTTCCTTCTTCCTTCATTCTTCCTTCTTCCTTAATCTTTCTTTCTTAATCTTTCTTCTTTCTTCTTTCTTCTTTTTTCTTTCTTCTTTATTCTTCCTCTTCTTCTTCCTCGTCTTCTTCTACTTCTTTTTTTGATCCCTAATCTATCAACCATAAACCCAAATCACTAATCCTTGATCCCTAATCCCTAATTTTTAATCCTTAATCTTTAATCCCTAACTCTTCATCACTAATTTTTCATCATTAAACCCCAATATCTAACCCCTTCTGTTAATCATAATCCATTAATCTCTAAGCCTTAATCTCTAATCTCTAATACTTATTCCTTAATCCCAAATTCTTAATCAGTAATCTCAAATCAATAATCCCTATTCTATAATCTATAATCCTTAAACCTAAATCCTTAATATTTAATAATTAACCACTCAATCCTTTATCTTTAATCCCGAATCCTTAATTATTAATCCCTTCATCCTTAATACTTAATCCTTAATCCTTAATTCTTATTATTTATTCCTATATCCCTACTCTCTAATCTACTATCCTTAATCCCAAAACCATAATTATAAATTGCCAATCCATAATCCTTAATCCTTTATCTCTAATCTCTAATCTTTAATCCTTAATGCTCAATACATAATCAATCTATCACTAATCTGTAATCCCTCAAACCTAACCTCTAATCCCGGATCCCTTGCTCCTTAATCAATTATCTGTATTTCCAAATTCCTAATCACTTCCCCCTTAATCTAAAATTCCTTTTCCCCAACCCCTAATCCCTAATTCCTAATCCATCTCTTCTTACTCTTTCTCTTCTTTTTCCTTTTGCTCTTCTTCTGCTTCTTCCTCTTCTTCTTCTTCTTTAATTTCTTCTTCGTTTAGTTTATTTTCTTCTTTTTCTTCCTTTTCCTCTTCTTCCTTATCTTCCTCTTCTTCTTCTTCTTCTTCTTATTCTTCTTCTTCTTCTTCCTCTTCTTCTTCTTCTTCTCCTTCTACTTCTCTTATTCATCTTATTCCTCTTCTTCTTCCACTACTACTTCTTCTTCTTCTTCTTTTGCTTTTATTTCTTCTCCTTCATCTTCATCATCATCATCATCTTCTTTTTCTTCTTCTTCTTCTTCTACTTGTTCTTCTTCTTCTCCTCCTTTTTCTTCTCCTTCTTCTCTTTTTCTCTGCTCTTCTCCTTCTCCTTCTGCTTCTTTTTCTATTTCTACTTCACCTTCTCCTACTCCATCTCATTCTCCTTCATTTCTTTCTCCTTCTGCTCCTCCATCTCTTTCTCCTTCTCTTTCCTCTTCTCCTTCTACTTATCCTCCTCCTCCTTCTTCTCCTTCTCCTTCTTGTTCTTCTCCTTCTTCATCTTATTCTTCTTACTCTATTATCTCTTCTTCCTTTTTTTTCTTTTTCTTCTCTTTCTCCTTCTTCTTCTTCTATTTCTTCTTCTATTTATTCTTCTACTTTTTCTTCTGCTTCTTCTTCTTCTTCTTCTTTTTCATCCTCTTTTCTTCTTATTCCTCTTTTTTTCTTCTTCATCTTCCTCTTCTTCTACTTTTTCCTCATCATCATCCTCTTCTTCTCCTTCTTCAACTTTTCACCTTCATCTTCTTCTTCTTCTTCTTTCTCTTCTCCATCTCCTTCTCCTTCTTCTTCTTCCTCATCATCATCATCTTCTTCTTCTTATTTTTCCTCTTCTTCTTTTTCTTTGTCTTTCTCTTCTTCTTCTTCTTCCTCATTTTTTCTCCCTCTTCTTCATCCTCTTCTTTTGCATTTTCCTCTTCTTCTTCTTCTTCTTCGACTTCTTCTTTTTCTTCTTCCTCTTATTCTTTTTCTTCCTTTTCATCTTCTTCTTTTTCTTCGACTTCTTCTCCTTCTTCTTCTTCTTCTTCTTCTTCTTCCTCTTCTTCTTCTTCTTCTTCTTCTTCTCCTTCTTCTTCATAATCCTTAATCCATATTCTCTAATCCTTACTCCTTAATCCTTCCATCTCTAATCACTCATCCCTAAATTTGTAATCCATAATTCATCCTACTTTAATCACTAATCCTTTATCCTTATTCCCTAATCCCTATACCCTAATCCCTAATCCTTAAACCCTAATCCCAAATCTTTAATTCTTAATCGATGCTTAATATATAATCCCTAATCCTTAATCTCTAATTTCTAATCTCAAATCTCTAAATCCTAATCTCTAATACTTAAACACTGACTAGCAATTCTTAATTTATAATCTATAATCCTAAATCCCTAATCACTAATCCTTAATCTTTAATTCATAATCCTTAAACCTTAATCCCTAATACATTATCCTTAATTTTTAATCCTAAACTACAATCCATAATGCTTAATCTCTAATCTAAAATCATTTAACCCTAATATTTAATCCCTAATCCTTAATCCTTAAATCTTAATCCCCAATCCATAATCTTTAGGATCTTATCCTAATCCAAATTACTTAATCTTTAATCCCTAATCCCTAATCTCTAACATATAATCTTGAATCATGAATCCTTAATCACGAATTTCTAATCCTTAATCCTTTATCTCTAATTCATCCTTATTCCTTAATTCTAATCCTTAATCTTTAATCCCTAATCCTATTACGTATTCTTTAATCCCTAATTTAATCCATAATTAATAATCCCTAATCTTTAATCCTTAATCATTAATCTATAATCTATAATCCTTAATCCCTAACACCAAATCCCATATCTATCCCTCCTTAATCCCTAATCCCTAATCCTTAATCCCTAATCCATCACTTCTTCCATTTTTTCTTCTTCTTCCTTTTCTTCTTGGTCTTCTTCTTCTTATTCCTCCTCTTCCTCTTCTTCTAAATCTTCAACATCTTACTCTACTTCTTCTTCTTCTTCTCCTTCTTCCCCTTCTTCCTTTTTTTTCTTCTTCTACTTCATCATCGTCTTCCTCTTCTTCTTCTTCTTCTTCTTCTTCTTCTTGTACTACTTCTTCCTGCACTTCTTCTTTTTCTGCATTTTCATCTTTTCTTGTAATTTTTCTTCCTCTTCTTCTTCTTCTTCTTCTTCTTCTATTTCTTCTTCTTCTTCTTCTTCTATTTCTTCTTCTTCTTCTTCTTCTTTCACCTTCTCTTTCTTCTTACTCTCCTCCTCCTTATCGTTCACCTTATCTTTCTACTTCTACTTCTCCTTCTTTTTCTCTTTCTCCATCTCCTTCTCCAACTCCTTCTCCTCCTTCTTCTCCCTTTCCTTCTCCTTCACCTTAATCCCTAATCATTAATCCATCAATCTAATCTTAAATCACTAATCTCTAATCCCCAATCCTTTAATTAATCTCTTAATTCTTAATCCCTAATTTTTAATCAATAATCATTAATCTCTCCATATGTAATCCCTAATTCCTATTCCTTAATCCTTTATACATAATCTCTAATATTTATTACTTATTCCCTATTCCTTTAGCCCTAATCCCTAATCCCTAAACCTTAATACTTAATTTCTAACTCCAAAATCCTTAATCCCTCTCTCTTTAATCTTTAATCCATATTCCTTGATACCTAATCCCAAATCCTTCATTCCGTAATCCCTAATCCTTAATCCCTAACTATTAATCCGCAATCCATCTCTTCTTGCTCTTCTTCTTCTACTTCTTTTTCTTCTTCCTCTTCTTTTTCTTCTTCTTCTTCCACTTCTTTCTCATCTTGTTTTTCTTCTTCTGCTTCTTCTCCTTCTCTTTGTCCTTCTTCATCTTCTTCTTCGTCTTTTATTTCTTCTTCTTCTTCTCCTCCTTCTCTAGCTTCTTCTTGTTCTTCTCCTTCTTCTTTTATTTCTACTACTACTTCTTCTTCTTCCATGTTTTCTTCTTCTTCTTCATTCTTTTCTTCTACTTCTACTTCTTCTTCTTCCTCTACTTCTTCTTCTCCATCCTCTTCTTCTACTTTTTCTAGTTCTACTACCTCTATTAGGTCTTTTTCATCTTCCTCTTCTTCGTTTTCCACTTCTTCTTCTTCTTCTTCTTCTTCTTCTTCTTTTTCTTCTGCTTCTTTCTCTACCTCTTTCTCTTCTTCTACCTCTACTTATTTTTCGTCATCATCTTAATCTTCTTCTTCTTCTTCTCCTTTTTCTTCTTCTTCTTCCTCTTCCATTTCTTCTTCTTCTTCTTCTTCTTCTCCTTCTTCTTGTTGTTCTTCTTCTATTCCATTTTCTTCTTCTATTTCTTCTTCTTCTTCTTCTTCTTCTTCTTCTTCTTCTCCTTCTTCTTTATCTTTCTCTTCCTCTTTTTCTTTTTATTTTTATCTTCATCTTCTTCTTTTTCTTCTACTTCTTCTTCTTCTTCTTCTACTTCTTCCTCTTCTTCTTCTTTTTCTTTTTCCTTTTCTTCTTCTTCTTCTTCTTCCTTATTTTCTTCTTGCTCTTCTACCTCCACTACTTCTTCTTCTACTTCTTCATCTTCCTCTTCTTCTTCTTCTTCCTCTTCTTCTTCTTCTTCCTCTTCATCTTCTTCTTCTTCTTCTTTATTTTCTTTTCCTTCTTCTTCTTCTTCCTCATCTTCCTTTTCTTCTTCTTCCCATTCTTCTTCTTCTTCTTTTTCTTCTTCTTCTTCCCCTTCTCCTTCTTCTACTCTTATTTTTCTTATTCCTCTTCTTCTTCTTCTGCTTCCTCTTCTTCTTCTTCTTCTTTTATTTACTCTTTTTCTTCTTCCTCTTCTTCATCTTCTTCTTCTTCTTCTTCGTCTTCTTCTCCTCCTTCTTCTGCTTCTCCTTCTCTTTTTCTTTCTCCTTCTCCTTCTCCTCCTTCACCTACTCCTAATCATCCTCCATCTCCTTCTCGATATCCTTATGCTTCTCCTTCTCTTACTCCTTCTCCTTCTCCTTCTCTTCCTTCTCCTCATCCACTTTCTCCATCCTCTTCTTCTTCTTCTTCTTCTCCTCCTCCTTCTTCATCATCTTCTTCTTTCTCTTTTATTTCTTCTTCTACTTCTTCTCTTTCTCCTTCTTCTTCTTATTCTTCTTGTTCTTCTATTTCTTCTTCTACTTCTTCTACTTCTTGTTCTTCTTCTTCTTCATTTTTTTCTCTATTCTACTTATTCTTCTTCTTTTCTTCTTAATCTTCCTCTTCTTCTCTTCATCTTCTTTTTCCTCTTTATCTTCATCTTCTTCTTCTTCTTCTTCTTCTTTCTTTCTTTTCTCCTTCTTCGTCTTCTTCTTCTTCTTCTTCCCCATCTTCTTCTTCTTCTTCTTCTTCCTCCTCTTCTTCTTCTTTTTCTTTTTCTTTTTCTTCTTCTTCTTCTTCTTCTTCCTCATTTTCTTCTTCCTCTTCTTCTTCCACTTCTTCTTCCTCTACTTCTTCATCTTCCACTTCTTCTTCTTCTTCTTCCTCTTCGCCTTCCTTTCTTTCTTCTTCTTCTCCTTGCTCTTCTTCTTCTTCTTCTTCTTCCTCTGCCTCTTCTTCTTCTTCTTCATAATCCTTAATCCATATTCCCTAATCCCTACTCCTTATTCATTCCCTGTCTAATCTCTTATCCTTATATTTATTATCCTTTATCCATCCCTCTTTAATCATTAATCTCTAATCCCTATTCCTTAATCCATAGTCCTTAATCCCTAATCCGTAATCCCTTGGCCCTAATCCCTAACCTATCCTTAATCCATAATCTCTAATCCTTAATTGCTTTAATTTCTAATCTTATCTCAAATCCTTAAACCCTAATCTCTAATACCTAATCCCTAACCCTTAATCCCTAATCTTTAATTCATTTTCCCAAATCCCTAATCTCTAATCCCTAATCCTTAATCTCTAACACTTAAACCCTAATCTTAATTACCTTATCCCTAATCCTTAATCTTTAATCTATAACCCATAATCCCTAATCCTTAATATATATAATCTTTTATCCCTAATCTTTAATGGCTAATCCCTAATCCTTAGTTCGTAGTCCCTAATCAATAATTGTTAAGTCTTAATCCTAATTACTTTATCTCTAATCTCTAGTCTCTAATCTCTAATCTATAATCCTGAATCATGGATCTATACTCACTAATCTCTAATCCTTAACCCCTAATCTCTATTGTCAAATCTATAATCCCAAATTGTAAATCCCCAATCCCAAATCCTTTGTAATTAACCCTTAAATCCTTAATCTCTAATCTCTAATCATTAATCCCTTCATCCTTATTCCTTAACCTTAATGTCTAATTGTTATTACTTATTCTTTATTCCCTAATCCTTAATCCTTAAATTCTAATCTCTAATCCATAGTTGATAATCCTTAATCTTTAATCTCTAATATGAAATCGTTAATCCTTAATCCCTAACACCTAATCCAATATCTAACCTTTCTTAATCCTTAATCCCTAATCCATCAATTCTTCCACTTCTTCATCTTCTTCTTTCTCTACTTTTTTATCTTCTTCTTCTTCCTCCTCTTCTTCTTCTTCTTTCTCATCTACTTATTATTCATCTTCTACATCTTCCACATCTTACTCTTCTTCTTCTTCTATTCCTTCTTCATCTTCGTCTTCTTCTTCCCCTTTTTTTTCACTTCTTCTTCCTCTTCTTCATCTTCCTCTTCTTCTTCTTCTTCTTCACTTCTTCTACTTGTTATACTACTTCATCCTCCACCTCTTTTTCTTCTTTTTCTCTATTTTCTTCTTTTTCTTATAATTCTTCTCCCTCTTCTACTTATCCTTCGTCTTCTTCTTCTTCTTCTTCTTCTCTTTCTCCTTCTTCTTATCCTTCTTATTCTCCTTATCTTTCACCTTCTACTTCTTATTCTCCTTCTCCTTCTTTTTTTCCTTCTTCATCTCCTATGCTTTCTCCTTCTTCTTCTCATTCTCCCTCTCTTTCTCCTCTTTAATCCCTAATCACTAATCTTTTTTTAATCTCCAATCCTTAATCTTTAATCCCTAACATCTTATCCCTAATCTCTTATTTATAATCCATAATCTCTTATACCTAATCTCTAATTACTAATCCCTGATCCTTAATCGCTAATCCCAAAACCTTGAATATTGATCACTAATCTCTAATGCTAATTCTAACACCATTATCTCTAATCCCTACTCTCTAATCTCAAATCCTAAATTTTGCATAACTAATCTCTAATCCCTAATTCCTAATCATTAATCTCTATGTCTTAAACCCTAATATCAAATCTTAAATCACTAATCTTTAATCCTTAATCCTTAATAATTAATCTCTTAATTCTTAATCCCTAAGCTCTATTCAATAAACATTAATCTCTTCATCTATAATCCTTAATCATAATCCTTAATCTCTTATCCATAATTGCTGATCTCTATTACTTATTCCTAAATCCTTTTGCCCTAATCACTAATCCCTAATCTTTAAACCTTTATCCTTAATTTTTAACTCCAAAATCTCTAGTCTTTGTCTTCTGAATCTTTCATCTACATTCTCTAATGTCTAATCCTTAATCCTTCATTCCATAACCCCTAATCATAATCCTTAATCCCTAGCACCCTAATCCCTAATCCATCCCTTCTTCCAATTCTTTTACTTCTTCATCTTCTTCCTCTTCTTCTTCTCCTTCATCCACTTCTTCTTCTTCCTCCTTATTTACTTTTTCTTCATCTTCTTCTTCTTCTTCTTCTTCTCATTCTTCCTCCTCTTCTTCTTCATCTTCATTTCTTCTTCTTCTTCTCCTACTTCTTCTTGTTCTTGTTCTTCTTCTTTTATTTTTGCTTCTTCTTCTTTTTCTTCTTCACCTTCTTCTTCATATCTTCTTCATGTCCTTCTTCCTTATCTTCTTCATCTTACTCTTCTTCTTCATTTTCTTCTCTTCTTCTTCATCCAATACTTCTACTTCTTCCTCATTTTCTTTTTTTGCTTCTTCTTCTTCTTCTCACTCTTCTTCTTCACCTTCTTCTTCATCTTCTATTTCTTCTTCCTCTTCCTCTTCCCTTTCTACTACTTCTTCTTGTTCTTCTTCCTATTCTTCGATTTTTGATTCTTCTTCTTCCTCTTTATCTTTTTCTTCCTCTCTTCTTCTTGTCCTTCTACCTTTTCTTCTTCATCTTCCTCTTCTACTTCATCTTATTCTTTTCTTTTTCCACCTCATCTTCTCTTTCTTCTTCTTCTTCAACTACTTCACCTTCTTCTCCTTCTTCTCCTTCTTCTTACTCTTCCCTTTCTTCTTCTTCTTCTTCTTCTTCTTCTTCTTCTTCCTCTTCATCTTCTTCTTCTTCTTATTCCTCTTCTTCTCCTTTTTCTTCTTCTTCTTCTTCTTCCTGTTCTTCTACTTCTTCTGCTTCTTCATTTTCTTCATCTTTATCTTCATTCTCTTCTTCTTCATCTTCCTCTTCTTCTTCTTCTTCTTCTTCTTCATCTTCGTCTTCTTCCTCTTCTTACTCCTGTTCTGTCTTTTCATCTTCTTCTTCTTATTTTTCTTCTTCTTCTTCTTCTTCTCCTTGTTCTTCTTCTTTCCTTCTTCTTCATAATCCTTAATCCATATTCCCTAATCTTTACTCCTTAATCATTCCTTCCCTTATCTCTTATCCCTAAATTTATAGTCCTTAATCCAACCCTCTTTAATCATTAATTGCTAATCCCTATTCTTTAATCCTTAATCCCAAATCCCTAATTAATTGTAAATCCATAATCTCTAATCTTTAATCATTATTCTCTAATCCCTAATCTTTAATCCCTAAACCTTAATCTCTATTACCTAATCCCTAATCTCTAATCTTTAATCTATAATTCATAATCTCTAATCCCTAATACCTTATCTCTAATCCCTAATACCTGATCCGTAATCCCTAATCTATACGAAATAATCCCTAATCACTATTCTATAATCCTTTATCACTAATCGTTAATCCTTAATCATAGTCTTAAAAAATAAATCCCTAACCCTAATCACTTATCTCTAATCTATAATCCTAAATCACCAATCTCTAATCCTTTATCCCTAAACTCTATTCTCGATTCCGTAATCACAATTCCTAATTCTTTAATCTCCAATCATTTGTAGTTAATCCCTTAATCCTTAATCCTTAATCCTTAATCTCTAATCATTAATCCTTTCATCTCTAATCCTTAACCTTAATCCCTGATATGTTATCCTTATTACTTATTCCTTAATCTCTAATTTTTAATCTCTAATCCCTAATTGATAATCCCTCTTTCTTAATATTTAATCCCTAATATATAATCCCCAATCCTTAATCCCTAACACCTAAGTTTACATTTGTCCCTCCTTAATTCTTAATCCTTAATCCCTAACCCCAAATCCTTATTCCCTAATCCATCACTTCTTCCTCTTCTTTTTTTCTTCTTCCTCTTCTTCTTCTTCTTAAACATCTTCTTTTTCCTCATCTTTCTCTTCTTTTTCTTTTCCTTTTTCTTCTTCTTATTCTTCTTTTCCTTCCTCTTCTTCTTCTCCTTCTTCCTCCCCTTCTTCATCTTCATCTTCTTCATCAACTTCTTCTTTTACTTCTCTTTCTTCTTCTCCTTCTTTTCTGTCTTTCTCTTCTTCTTTATCTTCTTCTTCTTTGTCTTCTTCTTCTTTGTCTGCTTCTTCATCTTCTTCTTCTTCTTTTCATGTTCTTCTTATTTCTCTACTTCTTTCTCTTCTTCCTCTTCTTCTACTTCTTCTTCTTCTTCTTCTATTTCTTTTTCTTCATCTTCTTCTTTAGCTTCTCCTTCTTCTTCTCCTTCTACTTCTCTTTATCTTCCTCCTTTTCTTTCTCCTTTTCCTTTTCCAACTCCTCCTTCTCCTTCTCTTACTCCTTCTCTTCCTCCTCCATCTCTTCATCATCCTTCTCCTTCTATTTCTTCTTCCTCTTCTTCTTCTTTCTTCTTTGTTCTTTCTCCTTCCTTCTTCCTTCTTCGTTCGTCCTTCTTACATCTTCCTCCTTCCTTCCTCCTTCCTTCTTTCTTCCTTCTTTTTCTTCCTTCTTCCTTCTTCTTTACTCTTCCTCTTCTTCTTTCACTTCCTATTCTTCTCTTCATTCTTCCTCTTCTTTTCCTCCACTTCTTTTACTTCTTTCTTCCTTCTTTCTTTCTTCTTTCTTCTTCCTTCTTCCTTCTCCCTAATCTCTAATCCATAGTCCCTACTCCTTAATCCCTAATCACTAATCTAACCCTAATCTCTAATCCTTGATCTTTAATCCCTAACCATTAAACCTAAATCTCTAATCCCTAAACTCTAATCTATAATACCTAATCTCTAATCCATAATCGCGAATCAATAATCCATAATACTTAATCTTTAATCTCTAATTCCTAATCCCTAAACCTTAATCATTAAAAAAATCCTTAATCCCTAATCTCTAGAGTCTAATGCAAATCCTAATACCTTTATCTCTAATACCTAATCTCTAATCTCTAGCCATTAATCTTGTATCCTTAATCTCTAATCTCTAATCCCTATTCTCTAAACTTTAACCCCTTATGCCTAATCCTTAATCACTAATCTTTAATCCCAAATGCTTAAAAAATAATACATTAATTATTAATCCTTAATATCTAATCCTTAATCATTAATCCTTTTATATGTAATCCCTAATCCCTAATCTTTAATCCCTGATCCCTAATCCTTAATTCTCTTTGCTTATTCCCTAATCCCTACTTTATGATCCCTAATCTCTAATCCTTTAACCTTAATCTCTAATTACTAACTACCAAATCCCTAATCTTTAATCTATATTTTCTAACACCTAATTCTTAACCCTTCATTCCTTAATCATAATCCCTAATCATTAACCATTTATCCATAATCTGTCTCATATTTTTCTTCTCCTCTTCTTCTTCCTTTTCTTCCCCTTCTTCTTCTTCTTCCTCATCTTTGTGTTCTTCTTCTTCTTCAACATCCTCTTCTTCTTCTTCTTCTTCTTCCTCTTCTTCTTCTTCTTTTTCTTCATCCTCTAATTCATCATCATCTTCTTTTTCTTCTTCTTCTGCTTCTTCTTCTAATTCCTCTTCTACATCTACTTCTTCTTGCTTTTCTTCTTTTTCATCTTCTTATTCTTCTTCTTCTTCTTCTCCTTCTCCTTCTTCTTCTTCATACTCATCTATCTCTTCTTCTTCTCTTCTTCTTCTTCTTCTTCTTCTTCTTCTCTTTGTTCCTCTTTTCTTCTTATTACTCATCATTTTCTTCTTCAACTTCCTCTTTTTATTCTTCATCTTCCTCTTCTTCTTGTTTCTCTTCTTCTTTTTCTTCTTCTTTTTCTTCTTCTTCTTCTTCTTCTTCTTCCTCCTCCTTTCTTCTTCTTCTTCTTCTTTCTTTTCTTCTTCATCTTCCTCTTCTTCTTCTTCTTATTCTTTTACTTCCTTTTTGCCTTCTTCTTCTCCTTCTTCGTCGTCTTCTTCTTCTTTTTCTACTCGTCCTTTTAATTCTTCTTCTTCTTCTACTACTACTACTACTTCTTCTTCTTCTTCGTCTCCTTCTCCTTCTTCATAATTTCTAATTCCCATTTCCTAATTATAATTCCTTAATCCCTCCCTACCTAATCTCTTATTTCTAAATTTGTAATCCCTAATCGTGCGCTCCCAAATCATTGAGCCCTTTTTCCTAATCCTTAATCCTTAATCCCTAATCCTTTATCCCTAATCCATTCTTAATCCATAAATTTTAATCCTTAATCGTAATCTCTAATCTCTTAAACCTAATCTCTAATACATAATCCTTGCTTTATAATTCATAAACATAAATCTCGAATCTCTAATCCCTAATCCCTATTCTCTAATTACTAATCCTGACCCTAATCCTTAATACTTGAACCTTAATCCATAATCCCTACAATATAATCTATAATCCTTAGTCTTTAATCTCTAGTCCTCAAATTCTAATCCCTAATCCTTAATCTCCATCCCTAATCCTTAAACCTCATTCTAATTGCTTTACCACTAATCTCTAATCCCTAATCTCTAATCCATAATCTTAAATCCCTAGTTTCTAATCACTAATCCCTAATCCAAAACCCTAATCCCTATTCTTGTATCTATAATCCCAAATCCTAAATCCCTAATCCCTAATCTCTAATCCCCAATTCATAATAATTAATTCTTTAATCCTAAATCCTTAATCATTATCCCTTCATCTCAATTAATTATCGAATCTCTAATCCCTAATCCTTAATCCCTAATCCTTATTACTTATTCCTTAACCCCTACCCCTTAAAAAATAATCCTGAATCCCTTAACCATAATTGATAATCCTTAATCCTTAATGTTTATTTCCTAATCTATAACTCCTAATATTTAATCCTTAACACTTAATCTTTTATCCCTATCTCCTTAATCCATACTCCCTAATCCCTAACCCTTAATTCGTAATCTCTTGTCCACCTCTTCTTCCTTTTCTTATTCTTCTTCTTCCTCCTCTTGTTCTTCTTCTTCCTCCTCTTCTTCTACTTTTTCTTCTCCCTCATCTTCTTGTTCTTCTTCCTTATCTTCCACATTTTACTTTTCTTCGTCTTCTTCTTCTTCTACTTTCTCTTTTCCTTCTTATTCTTCTCCTTCTTTCCCAACTTCTTTTTCTTCTTGTTCTTGTTCTTCTTCTTCATCTTCCTCTTCCTCTTCTTTCTATCCTTCTACTACTACTACTATTTCTTCTTCCTTTTCTTCTTCCCTTTCTTCTTTTTCTTCATTGTCTTCTTTCCTTGAAATTCTTCTTCCTCTTCTTCTCTTGGCTCTACTTCTTCTTCATCTTCAATTACTTCTTTTTCTTTTTCTTCTTCCTCTACTTCTCCTTCTTCTTCTCCTTCTCATTCTCTTTATCTTTCACTTTCTCATTCTCCTTCTCGTTCTCCTTCTCCATCTCCTTCTCTTTCTCCTTCTCCTTCTCATTCTCATTCTCATTCTCCTCCTCTTCTATGTCCTCCTTCTCCTTCTCCTCCTTCTTCTTGTTCTTCTTCTTCTTCTATTTCTTTCTTTTTTCTTATTTTTCCTTTGTTCTTTCTCCTTTCTTTTTTATTCTTCCTTTAACCTTTTTCCTTCCTCCTTCCTTCTTCATTCTTCCAAATTCTTTCTGCCTTCTTTGTTATTTCTTCTTTCCTCATTCTTCTTTATTCTTCATCTTCCTCTTCTTCTTGTTATTCTTCTTCTTCTTGCTCTTCTTCTTTCGATTCTTCGTCCACATCTTCATCATCTTCCTTTTTTCTAATCTCTGGTCCTTAATCCCTAATCCTTATCCCTACTCCCTACTCTTGAATCCTTCATCTCTAGTCTCTAATCCTTAATCACTAATCCTTAATCCCTAATACCTAATCTTTGATCCCTAATGCTAATCCTAATCCCTTAATCTCTAGCCTTTAATCTATAATCTCTAATAACAAATCCTTAATCTCAAATTCCTAATCACCAATCTCTAATCCATAATCCCTGTTCCCTAATCTTAAAAACCAAATCTTAAATCCCAATCTTTAATATTTAATCCCTTAATCCTTAATCTCTAATATCTAATCCTTAATCATTAACCCCTTCATCCTTAATCCCAAATTCTTATTACTTATTCCTTAAACCCTACTCATTAATCAATAATCCTTAATCTCTAAACCCTAATCTCAAATTACTAATCCATAATCCCTAAACTCTTATCCATAATTTCTAATCTCTAATTCTTAATATCTATTGCCATATCTCTCCCTCCTTATCCTTAATTCCTAAGACCTAATCTCTAAAACCTAATCACTCCCTCTATAATCCATAATCTATAATCCCTAATCCCTAATCTATAATCATTCTCTCATTAATATCTAATACTTAATACCTAACCCTTAATCCTTAATCTAAAATCAATATCTATTTGCTCTTGTTCTTCTTCCTCCTTTTCTTCTTACTATTTTTCATCTTCTTCTTCTTCCTTTTCTTCTTCTTTCCCTTCTTCTTCTTCTTCTTCTTCCACATTTTGTTGTTCTTCTTCTTCTACTTCTTTCTCATCTTCCTCTTTTTCTTCTTCTTCCTCCACTTCTTCTTCATCTTCTACTTCTTTTTCCTCTTCTTTTTTTTCTTCTTCTTCTTCTTCTTCTTCTTCCATCCTTTTACTCTCTGTCTTTATCTTCCTCTTTTTCTTCTTCTTCTTCCTCTTTTACTTGCACCTTTTCTTCTTCTTCTTTCCTCCTTCCTTTCTTCTTTTTTCTTCTTTCTTCTTTCGTTCTTTCTTCTTCCTTCTTCCTAACTCCTACCATCTCCCTAATCCCTAATCCTTAATGCCTTATCATTGATCCATCCTTCATCACTAATCCTTTATTATCAATCCCTAACATCTTATACCTAATCTCTAACACCTAAACTCTTATCTCTAATACTAAATCCCTAATTTATAATTCATAATCCATAATCCCTAATCTCTAATCTCTAATCTCTAATCTCTAATCTCTAATCCCTAATCACTAATCCCTAATCCTTAATCATTAATAAAAAATCCTTAATCTCTAATGTAAATCCAAATGCCTTTATCTCAAATACCTAATCTCTAATATCTAATCTTAAATCTAGCATCCTTAATATCTAATCTCTAATCCTTAGTCTATAATCTCAATTCTCTAAATCCTAATCTCTAATCCTAAATCACTAATCTCTAATCCCTAGTCCTTAGTAATTAGTCTTATAATTTTTAATCCTTAATCTCTAATCCATAATCTTCAAGCCCTTCATCCAAAAACTTAATCCTTATTTCTTAATTCTTAATCTATAATACTTATTACTTATTACCAAATCTATAATCCCTACTCCCTAATCCTTAATCCCTAAATCTTAATCCTTAATTCCTTACTCCTAAATCCCAAATCCTTAATTCTTAATCCCTCTCTCCTGAGTCTTTAATCTATATTCCTAAATACCTAATCTTTAATCCTTTATTCCTTAATCCTTAATACTTAATCCCTAAAACCTAATCCCAAACCCTTGATCCCCAATGTATCTCTTCTTCCTCTTCTTCTTCTTCTACTTCTTCTTCTCACTCGCCTTCTTCTTCTTCTTCCTCTTCTTCTTCCTTATCTTCATCTTTTTTTCTTCCTTTTCTTCTCATCTTCCTCAAATTTGTAATCCATGATCCCGTATCCCTAATCCTCAATACTTAATATCAAATCCCTAATCCTTAATCCTTAATTACTAATCCATAATCATTAATCCTTCTTATAATATATTAATCTCTAAGCTCTAATCCCTCATATGTAATCCCCTAACTCTAAATCCCTAATCACTAATCTTTAATCCTTAATCCCAAACCCTATTCCTAAATTCGTAATGTGGAATCCCAAATCCCTAATCTGCAAACTTAAAGATTGTCCTGTTAATCCTTAATCCCTAATCCTAAATAATTAATCCCTTCATCCCTAATACATAATTTCTAATCTATAATCCCTAACCTCATTACTTATTATTTAATCCCTACTCTTTAATCCCTAATCATTAGTTCATAAACCGTAATTCTTGATTTCTAATCTATAATCTATAATCCCTAATCCTTAATCCCAAACAATTAATTTCAAATCCCTCTCCTATTTAATCCCTAATCCTTTACCCTTAACACCAAATTCATCTCATTTTATTTTTCTTCTTCAACTTCTTCTTCTTCTTCTTCTTCTTCATGTTCCACTACTTTTTCATCTTTTTCTTCTTTTACTTCTACTTCTCCTACATCTTTCTCTTCCTCTTCTTCTTCTGCCTCATCTTCTTCGTCTTATTCTCCTACTTTGCATGTTCTTCTTCAACCTCTTCTTCATATTCTTCTATTTCTTCTTCTTCATCTTCTTCTTCTTCTTCTTCTTCTTCTTCTTCTTCTTCTCCTCCTTCTTCTTCTTCTTCTCCTTCTCCCTTCCCTTCTCCTCCTTCTTCTTCTTATCTTTCTCCTTCTCCTTCTCCTTCAACATCTCCTTCTCCACCTCCTCCTTCTTCTTCTCCTTCTCCTTCTCTTCCTCCTTTTCCATGTCGTCCTTCTCCTTCCCCTTCTTCTTCTTCTTCTTCTTCATCTTCTTCTTCTACTTCTTCTTCTTTATTCTTCTTTCTTGTTTCTTCTTTCTTCTTCCTTCCTACATCTTCCTTGCTCCGTCCTTCTTCCTTCTCCCACCTTCTTTGTTTGATATTCTTTCTTCTTTATTCTTCCTCTTCTTCTTCCTCTTCTTTTTTCCTTCTTTTTCCTCCATTTCTTGCTCCTCTTCTTCTTCTTCCTTCTAACATCTTCCTTCTTCCTTCTTCCATCTAACTTCTTCCTCCTTCCTTCTTCCTTCTTTCTTCCTTTTTCTTCTTCTTCCTTCTTCCTTCTCCCTATTCAGTAATCCCTAATCCCTAATCCTTAATCCTTAATCTCTAATCCATCATTAATCCCTAATCTCTAAACCTTAATCCTTAATACCTAATTCTTAATCTTTAATCCTTAATTTTTAATCCTTAATCTCTAATCTCTAATACTTAATCTATAATCCCTAATCCTTAATCCTTAATCATTAATCTTACATCCCTAATCCTAATCGCTTAATCCCTAACCTCTAATTTCTAATCTATAATCTTCAATATCTAATCCCAAATCCCCAATCACAAATCTCTAATCCCTAATTCTTAATCCCAATTCCCTAATCTATAATCCCCAATCTAGAATAATTAATGCCATAATCCTTAATTCTAAATCCCTAACAATTAATCAATTAAACTCTAATCCTTAGTCCCTAATCCTTAATCGTTAATCTTTAATCCCTATTACTTATTCTCTAATGCCTACTACCTAATCCATAATCCTTAACACCTAAACTCTAATACTTAATTGCTAATCCATAATCTCTAATCCCTAATCCCTAATGTCGAATACCTAATCCCTCCCTCTTTAACCCTAATCACTAATCCCAAACACCTCACCAATCCGTAGTCCCTCTCTCCCTAATCTATAACTTATATTCTTTAATCTCTAATCCCTCCCACCTTTCTCTCTAATCGCTAATCCCTAACCCCTAATCCCTAATCCCTAATCCATCCCTTCAACCTCTTCTTCTTCCTCCTCTTGTTCTTCCTCTTCTTCTTCTTCTTTTTCTACTTCTTCCTCTTCTTCTTCTTCATCATTTTCTCCTTCTCCTTCATCCCCTTCTTCCTTATCTTAATCCTCATCTTCTTCTTTTTCTTCCTCTTCTACTTCTTCATCTTCTTCCTTTTCTTCTTCTTTATCTTCTCCTTCTTCTTCTTCTTCTGCTTCGTCTTCTTCAACTTCATCTTCTTCTTCCTCTTCTTGTTCCTTTTCTTCTCCATCTTCTTCTCTTCTTTTTCTTCTTCTTCATCTTCTTCTTCCTCTTATTCTTCTTCTTCATCTTTCATTTTTCTTCTTCTTCTTCTTCTTATACTTCTTCCTCTTCTTCTTTTTCTTCTTCTTCTCCTTCTCCAAGCCATTCACTCTCTTCTTTTCCATCTCCTTCTCTTTCTCTATCTCTTACTCCCTCCCCTTCTTCTTCTTCTTCTCCATCTCCTTCACTTTTCCTTCACCTTCTCCTACTCCTTCACCTCTCCTCTTCCATCTCCTTATCCTCCTCTTTTTCTTACTCCTTCATCTTCTTCTTCTACTTCTTCTTCTTCCTTCTTTCCACTTTCTTCTTTCTTTTGTCTGCGTTCTTCCTTTTTCTTCATTCTTCCTTCTTCCTTCCTTCTTCCATGCTCCTTCCTTCTTCCTTCTTCTAGTTCCTTTCCCTCTTCTTTTTTTACTCTTCTTCCTCGTCTTCTTCTTCTTCTTCCTCATTTCTTCTTCTTCATCTTCTTCCTCTACTTCCTCATCTTTCTATTGTTCTTCTTCTTCTCCTTCTTCTTCTTCTCCTTTTTCTTCTTCTCCTTTTTATTCTTCTTCTTCTTCCACTTCTTCCTCTTCTTCTGCTTCCTCTACCCCCTCTTTTTCTTCTCCTTCCTTTTTCTTGTTCTTCGTATTCTTCTTCTTCTTCCTCTTCCTTTTCTTCTTCTTCTTCTTCAGCATCTCCTTCTTCCTCTCCTTCTCTTTCTTATTGTCTTTCTCCTTCTCCTTCTCCTTCTCCTTCTCCTACTCCTCTTTCTCGTTCTCCTTCTCCTTCTCCTTCTCCTCCTCCTTCTCCTCATCCCTTTTCCCTTTCTCCTTCACTTTGTTCTTTTTCTTCTTCCTTCTTTCTTCTTTCTTCTTTCTTCTCTCTTCTTCCTTCTTCCTTCCTCCTTCCTTCTTTCATCTTATCTTTTCCTTTCTTCTACCTTCTTTCATCTTCTTTATTCTTCCTCTTCTTCTTCTACTTCTTCCTCTTCTTTTTCTCCTTCTTCTTCTTCTTTCTTCCTTCTTCTTCCTACCCTCTATCTTCTTCCATTTTCTTTCTTCCTTCCTTTTCAAATACTTAATCTCTAACTGCTAATCCATCCCTAATTTCTAATCCTTAATCTTTAGATCCTAACTTCTAATCCCTAAATTTTAATCCCTAATACAAAATCCCTAATCTATTATCGATAATCCATAATTCATAATCCATAATCTATAAACCCTAATCCCTAATCCTTAATCACAAATCCTTAATGTTTAATCTTGAATCTCTAATGCTAATCTAAACCCATTAATCCTTAATCCCTAATCTCTAACATCTAATCCTACATCCTACATGCCTAATCACAAATCTCTAATCCTTAATGCTTAATCCCTATTCCTTTATGCCTAATCCTTAATTTTAATCCTAAATTCCTAATCTTGAGTAATTAATCCCTTAATTCATAATACTTAATCTCTAATCCCTAATAATTAACCCTTTCTTCTCTAATCCTTAATCCTTAATATCTAATCTTTAATCTATAATCAATAATCCCTAATTTGTTTACTTATTCCTTTATTCTTACTCCCTAATCCTAAATCCCTAATCTCTAAACCTAAATTCTTTATTACTAACTCCCAAATCCATAATCCCTAATTAGTCTCTCCCAATTCTTTAATACGTATTCCTTGATACCTAATCTCTAATCCATCATTCCTTAATCCTTAATCTCCATTCCATAACCCCTAATCCTCAATCCTTAATCAATCTTTTCTTCCTCTTCTTCTCCTTTCTAATTTTCTAGTTCTTCTTCTTCAGTCTTTTCTTCTGCATCTTCCTCTTCTTATTCTTCTTCTTCCTCGTCCTCTTCTTCTTTTCTTCTTATTATTATTATTCTTCATCATCCTCTTCTTCTTCTCCTTCTACTTCTTCTTCTTCCTCATCTTGTTCATCCTCTTCTTCTTCTTCTTCTTCCTCTTCTTCTCCTTCCACTTCCTTTCTTATTTTTCTTATTCTTCCTCTTCTTCCTTTTCTTCTCCTCCTCCTCCTCCTTCTTCTTCTTCTATTTCTTTTTCTTCCTTTTCTTCTTATTCTTATTGTTTTCTTCTTATTCTTCTTCACCATCTCCTTCTCTTTGTATTTCTCCTTCTCCTTCACCTTTTTCCTTCTTCTCTTTCTCCTTCTCCTCTTTGTCTTTGTCCTCCTTCTCTTTCTCCTCCTTCTCTTTCTCCTTCTTCTTCTTCTCCTTTTTTATCTTCTTGTTCTTCTTCCTTCTTTCTTCTTTCTTCTTTCTTCTTTCTTCTTCCCTTTTCCTCCATCCTTCATCTTTCCTCCTTCCATCTTCTTTCTTCCTTCTTCTTTCTCCTTCTTCCTTCTTCTTTCTTACTTCTTCCTTCTTCTTTATGCTCCCTCATCTTCTTCCCCTCCTTCTTCTTCTTCTTCTTCTTCTTCTTCCTCTTCTTCCTCTACTTCTTCTTCTTTCTTTCTTATTCTTTGTTCTTTCTTTAGTCTTCCTTCTAACTAATCCTAATCATTAATCCTTAATCGCTAGTCTTTATTTCTTAATAAAACATCTATCCCTAATCTCTAACCCTTAATCTTCAATTCATATCCTCTAATCCCTAATCTTTAATCCCTAAACAATAATCCCTAATGCCGAATCCTTAATCGCTCAACCCTAATCCTTAATCTGTAATTCCAAATCCCTACTACTTTTTCCTTAATCTCTTCTCTCTAATCCATAATCCCTAATCTCTAAACCATAATCCTTAAGTGTTAACTCGTAAATCCTTAATCTCTAATCCCTAAGTCCATAATCTTTAATCTATATTCTCAGATACCAAATCCCTAATCCTTCACTACTTAATCCCTATTCTGTAATGCCTAACCTCTGAACCCTAATCCTTAATACTTTAATTCTTCTTCTTCTTTATCTACTTCTTCTTCCTCTTCTACATCTTCCTCTTCTTCCTCTTCTTCTTCTTCTTCTTCTTCCTCATCTTTTCCTTTTTTTTCTTCCTCTTCTTCCTTATATTCCCCTATTTCTTCTTCTTCCACTTTTTCTTCTTCATCATGTTCTTCTTCTACATCCTCTTCTTCTTCTTCTTCTTCTTCTTCCTCTTCTACTTCTTGTTGTACTTCTTCTAATTGGTCTATTTCTTCTTCCTCTTCTTCTTTTTTCTCTTCTTCTTCTTCTTCCTTTCCTTCTTGTTCTTCTTCTTCTCTGTCTTCTGCTTCTTCCTCCCCTTTTTTCTCTTCTTTTACCTCTACTTGCCTTTCTTACTCCTCTTCATCTTCTTCTTGTTCTAGTTCTTCTTCTTCTTCTCCATTTTATTCTTCTTCTTCTCCCTCTTCAATTTATTCTTTTTCTTTTTCTTGTTCTTCTTCTTCTTCTTCTCTTTCTTCTTCTTATTCTTCTTCTTCTATTTCTTCTTCCTCTTCTTCTTCTTCTTCTTCTTCTTCTACTCTTCTCCTTCTTCTTCATCTTCCTCTTCTTCTTCTTTTTATTATTATTATTATTATTCATCTTCCCCTTCTTGTTCTTCTTCTTCTACTACTACTACTTCACATTCTTCTTCTTCTTTCTCTTCCTACTCTTCTCCTACTTCTTCTTCTTCTTCTTCTTCTTCCTCTTCTTCTTCTTCTTCTTCTTCTCCTTTGTTTTTTTCCTCCCTTTCTTCTTCTTCTTCTTCTTCTTCTTCTTTTCCTTCTTCTTCTTCTTCTTCTTCTTCTTCTTCTCCTTGTTCTTCTTCTTCTTCTTCTTCGTCTTCTTCTTCTTCTTCTTCATCATCATCTTCTTCTTCTCCTCCTTCTTCTTCGTAATCCTTAATTCTATTATCTAATTCAACCTCCTTATTCCCTCCTTAACAAATCTCTAACCAATAATACCTAATATGTTATCTTTAATCAATCCCACCCTTATCCCTGATCCTCAATCATTAATCCTAAATCCCTAATCCATCCATTATCCTTAAATCCTAATCCTTAATCCCTAATCTTTAATCCTTAATCTCTAACCTTTAAACCCTAATCCTTAATACCTGATCCCTAATCCCTAATCTATAATCCCTAATTCCTTATCATTATTTTCTAAATTTTTATCCCTAATCCTTAATCCATCATCTCTAATCCTTAAAATCTAATCCCTAATCCTTAATCTTAATCCTAATCGCTTAATCTAGAATCCCTAATCTCTAATCCTTAACCTTAATCTCCATTCCATAATCCATAATCTAGAATACTAAATACATAATCCTTAGTAATAAATATATTAATCCTTAATCATTAATCCTTAATCCCTAGTCCCTAATCATTAATCCTTAACCCTTAATCTCTAATCCCTCTTACTTATTCATTAACCCTTACTCCCTAATCTGTAATCTAAAATCGCTAATCCTTAATATCTAATTAACATCCCGAATCCCAAATCCCTTTCTCCTTAATCCATCTCTTCCTTCTCTTCTTCTTCTTCTTCCTTTTCTTCTTCTTGTTGTTGTTCCTCTTCTACTTCTTCTTCCTCTTCCTCTTCTTCCTCTTCCTCATCTTCTTCTTCTTCCTCACTTCCACGTCTTACTCTTCTTCTTCTTCTTCTTCTTCTTCTTCTTCCTCTTCTTCTTCTTCTTCATCATTTTCTTCTTCTTCGTCTTCCTCCTCTTCTTTTTCTTCCTCTTCTTCATCATCATCATCTTCCTGTTCTTCTTCTTCTTCTTCTTCTTCTACTTCTTTTACCTCCTCCTTTTCTTCTTCCCCTTCTTCCTTTTCTCCATTTTCTTCTTTTCTTGTAATTCTTCATTCTCTTCTTCTTCCTCATATACTTCTTCTTCATCATCATCATCATCTTCTTCTTCCACTTCTTCTTCTTTCTCTTCTTTAATTTCTTATTCTTCAACTTCTTCTTTATCTTCTTATTCTTCTTCTTCTTCTACTACTTCTTCTCACCATCTTTCAACTTTTCCTTCCCCTTCTCCTTCTCCTTCTCCTTATCCTTCTCCTTTTCAATCTCCATTTTTTCCTTCTCCTTCTCATTGTCCATCTCCTTCTCCTTCTCCTTCTTCTTCTTCTTCTTCTTCTTCTTTTTCTTCTACTTCTTTCTTCAATGTTATTTTCTCTTTCTTCTTTCTTCTTTCATCTTTCTTCTTCCTTCTTCCTTCATTCTTCCTTCTTCTTTAATCTTTCTTTCTTCATCTTTCTTGTTTCTTCTTTTTTCTTTATTCTTTCTTCTTTCTTCTTTTTTCTTTATTCTTTCTTCTTTCTTCTTTATTCTTTCTTCTTTCTTCTTTATTCTTCATCTTCTTCTTCTTTTTTTCCTCTACTTCATCCTCGTCTTCTTCTTCTTCTTTTTTTGATCCCTAATTTATGATCGATAATCCCTAATCACCAATCCTTGATCCATAATCCCTAATCTTTAATCCTTAATCTTTAACCCTTAACCCTTCATCACTAATCTTTCATCATTAAACCCCAATATCAAACCCCTTATGTTAATCATAATCTCTTAATCTCTAAGCCTTAATCTCTAATCTCTAATACTTATTCCTTAATCCCAAATTCTTAATCAGTAATCTCAAATCAATAATCCCTATTCTATAATCTATAATCCCTAATCCTAAATCCTTAATATTTAATAATTAACAACACAATCCTTTATCTTTAATCCCTAATCCTTAATCATTAATCCCTTCATCCTTAATCCTTAATCCTTAATTCTTATTATTTATTCCTATATCCCTACTCTCTAATCTATTATCCTTAATCCCAAAACAAAAATTATAAATTGCCAATCAATAATCCCTAATCCCTTATCCCTAATCCATAATATTTAATCCTCAATGCTAAATACATAATCCCTGTATCACTAATCTGTAATCCCTCAAACCTATCCTCTAATCTTGGATCCCTTGCTCCTTAATCAATTATCTGTATTCCCTAATCCATAATCACTCCCCCTTAATCAAACATCCCTATTCCCCAACCCCTAATCCCTAATTCCTAATCCATCTCTTCTTACTCTTCCTCTTCTTTTTCCTCTTCCTCTTCTTCTTCTTCTTCTTCTTCTTCTTATTCTTTAATTTCTTCTTCTTTTAGTTTATTTACTTCTTCTTCCTCTTCTTCCTTATCTTACTCTTCTTCTTCTTCTTCTTGTTCTTATTCTTCTTTTTCTTCTTCCTCTTCTTCTTCTTCTTCTTCTCCTTCTACTTCTCTTATTCCTCTTATTCCTCTTCTTCTTCCACTACTTCTTCTTCTTCTTCTTTTGCTTCTATTTCTTCTCCTTCATCTTCATCATCATCATCTTCTTCTTCTCCTTCTTCTTCTTCTTCTACTTGTTCTTCTTCTTCTTCTTCTCCTTCTCCTTTTTCTTCTCCCTCTTCTCTTTTTCTCTCCTCTTCTCCTTCTCCTTCTCCTTCTTTTTATAATTCTACTTCACCTTGTCATACTCCTCCATCTCATTCTTCTTCTCCATTTCTTTCTACTTCTCCTTCTCTGTCTTTTTCTCCTTCTCTTTCCCCTTCGCCTTCTACTTATACTCCTCCTCCTTCTCGTTCTCCTTCTCCTTCGTCTTGTTCTTCTCCTTCTTTATCTAATTCTTCTTACTCTTTTATTTCTTCTTCTTTTCTTCTTTTTCTTCTCTTTCTACTTCTTCTTCTTCTTTTTCTTTTGCTACTTCTTCTTCTATTTCTTCTTCTACTTCTTCTTGTGCTTCTTTTTCATCCTCTTTTCTTCTTATTCCTCTTTATTTCTTCTTCATCTTCATTTTCTTCTTCATCTTCTACTACTTTTTCCTCATCATCATCCCCTTCTTCTTTTTCAACTTTTTCACCATCATCTTCTTCTTCTTCTTCTTTCTCTTCTCCTTCTCCTTCTCCTTCTTCTTCTTCTTCTTCCTCATCATCATCATCATCTTTTTCTTCTTATTCTTCTTCTTCTTCTTTTTCTTTTTCTTTTTCTTCTTCTTCTTCCTCCCTATTTTTCTTCCTTTACTTTTGCATCTTCCTTTTCTTCTTCTTCTTCTTCTTCTTCTTCGACTTTTTCGTTTTCTTCTTCCTCATATTCTTTTTCTTCCTTTTCATCTTCTTCTTTTACTTTGACTTCTTCTCCTTCTTCTCATTGTTCTTCTTCTTCTTGTTCCTCTTCTTCTTCTTCTTCTTCTTCTCCTTTTTCTTCATAATCCTAAATCCAAATTCTTTAATCCTTACTCCTTAATCCTTCCATCTCTAATCTCTCCTCCCTAAATTTGTAACCCCTAATCCATCTCACTTTAATCACTAATCCTTTATCTTTATTCCCTAATCCCTAGACCCTAATCCCTAATCTATAATCTGTAATCCTTAATCTCTAATATGTAATTCTATATCCCAAATCCTTAATCCCGAATCCTTATTCTTTAAGCTCTTATCTTAATCCAAATTACCTAATCTCTAATCCCTAATCCATAATGTCTAATTTATAATCCTGAATCATGAATCCCTAATCAATAATTTCTACCTTAATCACTAATCTCTAATTCATTCTTACTCCTTAATCATAATCCTTAATCCCTAATCCCTATTACTTATTCCATAATCCTTAATCCTTAAGTTCTAATTCTTAATCCATAATTTATAATCCTTAATCCCTAATCTTTAATCCCTTATCTTTAATCGATAATTTGTAATACATAATCCTTAATACATAACACCTACTCCCATATCTATCACTCCTTAATCCCTAATCCATCTCTTCTTCCTCTTTTTCTTCTTCTTCCATTTCCTCTTCTACATCTTCAACATCTTGCTCTTCTTCTTCTTCTTCTTCTCCTTCCCCCTTCTATTTTCTTCTTCTTCTTCATCATCATCATCATCATCTTCTTCTTCTTCTTCTTCATCTTCTTCTTCTTGTTCTTATTGTACTACTTCTTGCTAATCCTCTTCTTCTTTTTCTCCATTTTTATCTTTTCTTGTAATTCTTCTTCCTCTTCTTGTTCTTCTTCTACTTCTTCTTCTTCCTCTTCTTCTTCTTCTTCTTCAACTTCATCTTCACCTTCTCCTTCTTCTTATCCTCCTCCTCCCTATATTTCACCTTCTTCTTCTATTTTTGCTTCTCCTTTTATTTCTCCTTCTTCAGCTCCTTCTCTTTCTCCTTCTCCTCCTTATTCTCTCTTTCCTCCTTCTTTATGTCAAATCATTAATCTATCACTAATTACTAATCCTTAATCTTTAATCCCTAACCTCTAATCTCTATTCTCTTATCAATAATCCATAATCCTTTATCGTTAATCACAAATCCCAAATCCTTAATCATTAATCACTAATCTCCAATGCTAAAAACCTAATACCATTATCATTAATCCCTAATCTCTAACCTTGAGTAATAAATTTTACATCCTTAATCTCTAATCCCTAATATCTAATCATTAATACCTATTCCATAAACCCTAATACCTAATATTAAATCAATAATCTCTAATCCCTAATCCTTAATAATTAATCCCTTAATTCTTAACCCCTAACTTCTAATCGATAATCATTAATCTCTTCATCTATAATCCTTAATTGCTATTCCTTAATACCTTATACCTAATCTTTAATCTTTATTGCTTATTCCCTAATCCTTTTGCCCTAACACCTAATCCTTAAACCTTAATCCTTAATTGCTAACTCCAAAATCCCTAATCCCTCTCTTCCTAATCTTTAATCCATTTTCTCTGATACTCAATCCCTAATCCTCCATTCTATAATTCCTAATCCCTAATCCTTAATCCCTAAATATTAATCTATAATCCATCTCTTCTTCCTCTTCTTCTTCTACTTCTTTTTCTTCTTCCTCTTCTTCTTCTTCTTCCACTTCTTCTACTTCTTCCTCGCCTTCTTTTTCTTCTTCATCTTCTTCTCCTTCTCCTTCTCCTTTTTCTTCTTCTTCTTCCTCCACTTTTAGTTTTTCTTCTTCTCCTCCTCCTTCTCTAGCTTCTTCTTATTCTTCTTCTTCTTCTTTTATTTCTACTTCTTCTTCTTCCACTTTTTCTTTTTCTTCTTCTTCATCTTCTTCTTATACTTCCACTTCTTCTTCTTCTCCTTCTTCTTCTTCTTCTCCTTCTCCTTCCTCTTCTTCTACTTCTTCTACTAGGTCTTCTTCATCTCCTCTTCTTCTTCTTCTTCTTCTTCTTCTTCTATTTTTTTCTTCTTGTTCTTATTTTTCTACTTCTTTGTCTTCTACTTCTTCCTCTTCTTCTTTCCCTTCTTCTACCTCTACTTATTCTTCATCTTCCACTTCTTCTTCCTCTTCTTATTCTTCTTCTCCTATTTCTTCTTCTTCTTCCTCTTCCATTTCTTCTTCTTCTTCTTCTTCTTCTTCTTCTTCTTCTTCTCCTCCTTCTTCTTGTTCTTTTATTTCTTCTTCTTCTTTTTCTTCTTCTTCTACTTCTCCGTCTTCTTCTTCTTCTTCTGCTACTGCTGTTCTTCTTGGTCTTCTACTTCTTCTTCTTTACCTTCCTCTTCTTCTACTTATTATTATTATTATTATTATTGTACCTTCATCTTCCTATTTTCCTTCCTCTTCTTCTTCTTCTTCTTCTACTACTACTTCTTTACCAACTTCTTCTTCCTACTCTTCTCCTTCTTCTTCTTCTTCTTCTTCTTCCTCTTCTTCTTCTTCTTCTTCTTCTTCTTCCTCTTCTTCTTCTTCTTCTTCTTCTTCTTCTGCTTCTTCTTCTTGTTCTTCTTCTTTTCTTCTTTTTCTTCTTCTTCTTCCTCTTATCCTTCTTCTTCTTGTTCTTATCCTCTCCTTCTTCTTTTTCTTCTTCTTCTTATTATTATAATTATTCTTCTTCCTCTTCTTCTTCTTTTTCTTCCCCTTGTTCTTCTTGTTCTTCTTCTTCTCATTCTTTTTATTTGTAATGCTTAATCAATGTTAACTAGTCCAACCTCCGTATCCCTCCTTAACTAATCTCTAATCTATAATCTTTAATCAATCCCTCTATAATCCCTAATCCCCAATCCTTAATCATTAATAAAATATCCTTAATCCTTAATCCCTAAACTTTAATCTCTAATCTTCAATCCTAAATCTCTAATCCCTTAACCATAATCCTTAATACCTAATCCCCAATCCCTAATCTATAATCCATAATCCATAATCCCTCCTTTCAAATAACTTATTAGTAATCCTTAATCCTTAATCCCTAATACTTAATTTCTTATCCCAAATCTCGAATCCCTAATCCTTAATCTAATTGACTAATCTCTAATCCTTAACCCTTATGTCTACTTCCTAATCCATAATCCTAAATACTAAATCCCTATTATAGAATCCTTAATCCCTAATCTATAATCGTGAATTAATGTTTTTATCTCTAATACTTAATACTTAATCCTTAATCCCTCTTACTTATTCATTAATTCGTACTCCCTAATCTGTAATCCATAATCCCTAATTCCTAATCCATCAATTCTTACTCTTCCTCTTCTTTTTCCTCTTCTTCTTCTTCTTCTTCTTCCTCCTCTTCTTCTTCTTCTTTAATTTCTTCTTCTTTTAGTTTATTTTCTTCTTCTTCTTCTTCTTCCTCTTCTTCCTTATCTTCCTCTTCTTCTTCTTCTTGTTGTTCTTATTCTTCTTCTTCTTCTTCCTCTTCTTCCTTATCTTCCTCTTCTTCTTCTTCTTTTTGTTCTTATTCTTCTTCTTCTTCTTCCTCTTCTTCTCCTTCTTCTCCTTCTACTTCTCTTATTCCTCTTATTCCTCTTCTTCTTGCACTACTAGTTCTTCTTCTTCTTCTTCTTCTTTTGCTTCTATTTCTTCTCCTTCATCTTCATCATCATCATCATCTTCTTCTTCTCCTTCTTCTTCTTCTTCTGCTTCTTCTTCTTCTTCTTCTTCTTCTCCTTCTCCTTTTTCTTCTCCTTCTTCTCTTTTTCTCTCCTCTTCTACTTCTCCTTCTTTTTTTATTTCTACTTCACCTTCCCTATTCCTCCATCTCGTTCTCCTTCTCTATTTCTTTCTCCTTCTCCATCTTCGTCTCTTTCTCCTTCTTGTTCTCCTTCTCCTTCTACTTATCCTCCTCCTCCTTCTCCTTCTTCTTGTTCTTCTCCTACTTCATCTTATTCTTCTTACTCTTTTATTTCTTCTTCTTTTTCTTCTTTTTCTTCTCTTTCTCCTTCTTCTTCTTCTTCTGCTTCTTCTTCTTCTATTTCTTCTTCTACTTCTTCTTCTACATCTTCTTCTTCTTCTTCTTCATCATCTTTTTCATCCTCTTTTCTTCTTATTCCTCTTTTTTTCTTTTTCATCTTTGTCTTCTTCTTCTTTTTTTTTTCTACTTTTTGCTCATCATCATCCCCTTCTTCTTCTTCTTCAACTTTTTCACCTTCATCTTCTTCTTCTTCTTGTTTCTCTTCCCTTTCTCCTTCTCCTTCTTCTTCTTCTTCTTCCTCATCATCATCATCTTCTTCTTCTTATTCTTCATCTTCGTCTCTTTCTTTTTCTTTTTCTTCTTCTTCTTCTTGCTCATTTTTCTTCCTCTTCTTGTTCCTCTTCTTTTGCATCTTCCCCTTCTTCTACTTCTTCTTCTCCGTCTTCTTCGTTTTCGTCTTCCTCTTATTCTTTTTCTTCCTTTTCATCTTCTTCTTTTACTTCGACTTCTTCTCCTTTTTCTTCACATTGTTCTTCTTCTTCTTCCTCCTCTTCTTCTTCTTCTTCTTCTTCTCCTTCTTCTTCATAATCCTTTATCCATATTCTCTAATCCTTACTCCTTAATCCTTCCATCTCTAATCTCTCATCCCTAAATTTGTAATCCCTAATCCATCCCACTTTAATCACTAATCCTTTATCCCTATTCCCTAATCCCTAGACCCTAATCCCTAATCCTTAATCCCTAATCCCAATTCTCTAATTAATAATCGATCCTTAATATATAATCCCTAATCCTTAATCTCTAATTTCGAATCTCAAATCTCTAAACCCTAATCTCTAATACTTAATCCCTGACTCGCAATCCTTAATCTATAATCTTAAATCCCTAATCATTAATCCTTAATCTTTAATTCCTAATCCTTTAACCTTAATCTCTAATACCTTGTCCTTAATTCTTAATCCCTAATCTATAATCCATAATCCTTAATCTCTAATCTATAATTCTTTATCCCAAATCCTTAATCCCTAATCCTTAATCCTTAAACCTTAATCCCTAATAATTAATCATTAAGCTCTTATCTTAATCCAAATTACTTAATCTCTAATCCCTAATCCCTAATGTCTAATTTATTATCCTGAATCATGAATCCCTAATCACTAATTTCTACCTTAATCCCTAATCTCTAATTCATTCTTAATCCATAATCATAAACCTTAATCCCTTATCTGTATTACTTATTCCATAATCCTTAATCCTTAAGTTCTAATCCTTAATCCACAATTCATAATCCTTAATCCCTAATCTTTAATCCCTAATCTTTAAACTCTAATTTGTAATCTATAATCCTTAATCCCCACACCTAATCCCATATCTTTTCCTCCTTAATCCCTAACCAATCTCTTTTTCCTCTCTTTCTTCTTCTTCTTCTACATCTTCAAATCTTACTCTTCTTCTTCTTCTTCTCCTTCCCCCCTTATTTTTTCTTCTTCTTCATCATCATCATCTTCTTCTTCTTCTTCTTCTTATTGTACTACTTCTTGCTCCTCCTCTTCCTCTTTTTCTCCATTTTTGTCTTTTCTTGTAATTCTTCTTCCTCTTCTTGTTCTTCTTCTACTTCTTCTTCTTCCTCTTCTTCTTCTTCTTCTTCTTTTATTTCTTCTTCTTCTTCTTCTTCTTCTTCATCTTCACCTTCTCCTTCTTCTTATCCTCCACCTCCCTATCTTTCACCTTCTTCTTCTATTTTTGCTTCTCCTTCTATTTCTCCTTCTTCAGCTCCTTTTTCTCCTTCTCCTCCTCATTCTCTCTTTCCTCCTTCTTAATCTCAAATCATTAATCTATCACTAATTACTAATCATTAATCTTTAATCCCTAACCTCTAATCTCTATTCTCTTATCTACAATCCTTAATCCTTAATCGCTAATCCCAAATCCTTAATCATTAATCACTAATCTCTAATGCTAAAAAAAAATAACATTATCGTTAATCCCTAATCTCTAACCGAATTATAAATTTTACATCCTTAATCTCTAATCCCTCATATCTAATCATTATTCCTTATTCTCTAAACCTTAATAACTAATCTTAAATCAATAATCTCTAATCCCTAATCCTTAATAATTAATCCCTTAATTCTTAACCCCTAACTTCTAATCGATAATCATTAATCTCTTCATCTATAATCCCTAATTGTTATTCCTTAATACCTATACATAATCTTTAATCTTTATTACTTATTCCTTAATCCTTTTGCCCTAACAACTAATCCCTAATCCTTAATTTCTAACACCAAAATCCCTAATCCCTCTATTCTTAATCTTTAATCCATTTTCTCTAAAACTTAATTCCTAATCCTCTATTCCATAATCCCTAATCCCTAATCCTTAATCCCTAACTATTAATCTATAATCCATCTCTTCTTCCTCTTCTTCTTCTACTTCTTTTTCTTCTACCTTCTCTTCTTCTTCTTCCACTTCTTCTACTTCTTCCTCGCCTTCTTTTTCTTCTTCTTCTTCTACTTCTCCTTCTTCTTCTTCTTCTTCTTCTTCCTCCACTTTTAGTTTTTCTTCTTTTCCTCCTCCTTCTCTAGCTTCTTCTAGTTCTTCTTCTTCTTCTTTTATTTCTACTTCTTCTTCTTCTTCCACTTTTTCTTTTTCCTCTTCTTCATCTTTTTCTTATACTTCCACTTCTTCTTCTTCTTCTTCTTCTTCTCCTTCTCCTTCCTCTTCTTCTACTTCTTCAAGTTCTACTTCTTCTACTAGGCCTTCTTCATCTTCCACTTTTTCTTCTTCTTCTTCTTCTTCTTTTATTTTTTCTTTTTGTTCTTCTTTTTCTTCTTCTTTGTCTTTTACTTCTTCCTCTTCTTCTTTCCCTTCTTCTACCTCCACTTATTTTTCATCTTCCACTTCTTCTTCTTCTTCTTATTCTTCTTCTTCTTTTTCTTCTTCTTCTTCTACCTCTTCCATTTCTTCTTCTTCTTCTTCTTCTTCTTCTTCTTCCTCTCCTTCTTCTTGTTCTTTATTGCTTCTTCTTCTTCTTTTGCTACTGCTCTTCTTCTTCTTCTTCTTCTACTTCTTCTTTATCTTCCTTATCTTCTTCTTATTATTATTTTTATTTTTATTATTATTTTACCTTCATCTTCCTCTTTTTTTTCCTCTTCTTCTTCTTCTTCTTCTTCTTCCTTTCCTTCTTCTTGTTCTTTATTTCTTCTTCTTCTTCTTTTGCTACTGCTCTTCTTCTTCTTCTTCTTCTTCTACTTCTTCTTTATCTTCCTTATCTTCTTATTATTATTATTATTATTATTATTATTATTTTACCTTCATCTTCCTCTTTTTTTTCCTCTTCTTCTTCTTCTTCTTCTTCTACTACTACTACTACTACTTCTTTACCTACATCTTCTTCCTACTCTTCTCCTTCTTCTTCTTCTACTTCTTCTTCCTCTTTTCTTTTCTTCTTCTTCTTCTTCTTCTTCTTCCTCTTATCCTTCTTCTTCTTCTTGTTCTTATCCTCTCCTTCTTCTTCTTCTTCTTATTCTTCTTCTTCTTCTTCTTCTTCTTTTTCCCCTTGTTCATCTTGTTCTTCTTCTTCTCGTTCTTTTTATTTGTAATGCTTAATCCATGTTATCTAGTCCAACCTTCGTATCCCTCCTTTCCTACTCTCTAATCTATAATCTTTAATCAATCCCTCTGTAATCCCTAATCCCCAATCCTTAATCATTAATAAAAAATTCTTAATCCCTAATCCCTAAACCTTAATCTCTAATCTTCAATCCTAAATCTCTAATCCCTTAACCATAATCCTTAATACATAATCCCTAATCTATAATCCATAATCCCTAATCCCTCCTTTCTAACCACTTATAAGGAATCCTTAATCCTTAATCCCTAATCCTTAATCTCTTATCTCAAATCCCAAATCGCTAATCTTTAATCTAATTGCCTAATCTCTAATCCCTAATCTGTAATCCTTAACCCTTATGTCTACTTCCTAATCCATAATCCTAAATACTGAATCCCTATTACTTAATCCTTAATCCCGAATCTCTAATTGTTAATCATTAATATTTTTATCTCTAATACCTAATCGTTAATCCTTAATCCCTCCTACTTATTCTTTAATCTGTACTCCCTAATCTGTAATCCATAATCCCTAATCTTTAATCCCTAATTGATAATCCTTAAACCTTAATCTCCAATCCTAAATCTTTGATCCTAAAGACTTAATCCCAAATTCCTTTCTCTTTAATCCCTAATCAGTAATCCTTAATCCATCTATTCTTTCTCTTTTTCTTCTTCTTCCTCCTTTTCTTCTTCTTATTCTTCTTCTTATTCCTCTTCTTCTTCTTTCTCTTCTTTTTCTTCTTCCTCGTCTTCATCTTCTTCCTCAACTTCCCCATCTTGCTTTTCTTCTTCTTCTTCTTCTTCTTCTTCTTCCTATTCTTGTTCTTCTTTTTCTTCCTCTTCCTCTTCTTCTTCGTCATCATCTTCCTCTTCTTCTTCTTCTTCTCCTTCTTCTTGTTGTTCTTCTTCTTCTACTTCTTCTACTTCCTCCTCTTCTTCTTCTTCTTTTCTCCATTTTCCTGTTTTCTTATAATTCTTCTTTGTCTTCTTCTTCCTCTTCTACTTCTTCATCTTCTTCTTCTTCTTCTTCCTTTATTACTACTTCTTGATCTTCTTCTTCATCTTTTATTTCTTGTTCTTCTTCTTTTTCTTTGTCGTCTTTTTCTCCTTTTTCTTCTTCTTCTTCCTCTTCTTTTCTCCTTCTCCTTCTCCTTCTTGTTCTTCTCATTATCTTTCAACTTCTCCTTCCCCTCCTCCATATCATTCTTCTTCTCATTCTCACTCTCCTTCTCTTTCTCCTTCTCTTTCTCATTCTCCGTCTCCTTCTCTTTTTCGTCCTTCTCTTTTTCCTCCTCCTTCCCCTTCTCTTTCTTCTTCTTTTTCTTCTTCTTCTTTTTCTTCTACTTCTTTCTCCTTTCTTGTTTCTTGTTTCTTCTTTCTTCTTTTACCTTTGTTCTTCCTTCTTGCTTATCCTTTCTTTCTTCATCTATCTTCTTTATTCTTTTGCCTTTCTTCTTTATTCTTCCTCTTCTTCTTCCACTTCTTTTTCTTCTTCTTCTTCTTCTTCTACCACTTTTTCTTTCTCGTCTTCTTCTTCTTTTTTCTTAATCCTTAATTCCTAATCAATGATCCATAACACTTAATCTCTAATCCTTAATCTTTAATCCTTAATCTCTAGTCTTAATCTTTAATCCCTAACTCTTAATCACTAATCCTTAATCCTAAATATCTAGCCCCTTATCCTAATAATAATCTCTTAACACTAAGCCTTAATCTCTAATCTCTAATACTTTTCCTTAGTCCTAAATTCCTAATTACTAATCTCTAACCAATAATCCCTATTTTCTAATCCATAAACCCTAATCTTAAATTCCTTATCCTTAATGATTAATCCCTTATCCTTAATTATTAACTGCTTCATCCTTAATCATTAATCCTTAATTCTTATTAATTATTCCCTAATTCTTACACTCTAATCTATTATCCTCAATCCATAAATCATAATCATAAATAACTAATCCTTAATCCTTAATCCTTAATCCTTAATGCCTAATACCTAATCCCTCTCTCCCTAATCCCTAATAACTAACCTCTAATCCCCAATCCCTCCCTCCTGAATCTGTAATCTTTATTCCCTAATCACGAATCACTCGCTCCTTAATCCCTAATCCATAAGCCTTAATCCTTAATCCCTAATCCATCTCTTCTTCGTCTTCCTCTTCTTCCTCCTCTTCATCTTCTACTTCTTCTTCCTCCTCTTCTTCTTCTACTTCTTTATTTTCTTCTTCTTATTATTTATTTTCTTCTTCATCATCTTCTTCTTCTTCTTTCTCTTCTTGCTCTTCTTCTTCTTCTTCTTCTTCCACTTCTTCTTCTTCTACTTCTTCTTCTTCTTCTTCTTCTCCTTCTTCTTCTTATTCTTCATGTTCCACTTCTTCTTCCTCCCCTTCTTCTTCTTCTTCTATTTATTCTTCTTCTTCTTCCTCTTCATGTCCTTCTTCTTCAACTTCACCTTCTTCTCCTTCTTTTTCTACTTCTCCTTCTCTTTTTCTTTCTCCTTCTCCTCCTCTTTCTCCTTCTCCTTATGCTTCACCTTCTCCTACTCCCTCTCCATCTCCTTCTCCTTCTACATTTCCTTCTCCATCACCTTCTCTTACTCCTTCTCCTCCTCCTCCTTCTCCTTCCTCTTCATCTTCTTCTTCTTCTGCTTCTTCTTCTTCTTCTTCTTCTTCTTCTCCCTCTTCATCTTTTTCTTCTCCTCCTTTTATTTCCT
>JAIUJO010000192.1:595000-607500 GCA_023846275.1 Vanilla planifolia | reverse complement strand
ATCCCTAATCTCTATTCAATAATCATTAATCTCTTCATCTATAATACTTAATCGTAATCCTTAATCCTTAATCCTTAATTCATAATTACTAATCTGTATTACATATTCCCTAATCCATGATCTTTAAACCTTTATTTTTAACTCCAAAATCTCCAAACCTTATCTCCCTAACCTTTAATCTGTATTCTCTGATATCTAATCCTGAATCTTTCATTTGTTAATCCCTAATCCTTAATCCCTAACACCTTAAACCCTAATCAATCTCTTCCTCCAACTCTTTTACTTCTTCATCTTCTTCCACTTCTTGTTCTTCTTCCACTTCTTCTTCTTCCTCCTTTCTCTTTTTCTTCTTCTTCTTCTTCTCATTCTTCTTCTTCTTCATCATCTTTTATTTCTTCTACTACTCATCCTACTTCTTCTTGTTCTTGTTCTTCTTTTATTTCTACTTATTCTTCTTCTTCTTCTTCATCTTTTTCTTCCTATCTTCTTCTCGTCCTTCTTCTTTATCTTCTTCATCTTCCTCTTCTTCTTCATCATCTTCTTCTTCTTTTTCCTCTTCAACTTCCTCTTCTTCTTCTTCTTCTTTAACTTCCTCACTTACTTCTTCTTCGTCTCCTTCTTCTTCTTCTTCTTCATCTTCCTCTTCATCTTCTTCTTCTTCGACTTCTTCTTCCAATTCTTCTCCTTCTTCTTCTTCTTCTTCTCCTTCGTCATTTTCTTCGTCTTTATCTTCATCCTCTTCTTCGTCATCTTCCTCTTCTTCTTCTTTTTCTTCAACTTCTTCTTCTTCCTCTTCTTACTCTTGTTCTGCCTTTTCATCATCTTCTTCTTCTTCTTCTTCTCCTTGTTCTTCTTCTTCTTCTTCTTCTTCTTCTTCTCCTCCTTATTCTTAATAATCCTTAATCCATATTCCCTAATCTTTACTACTTAATCCTTCCCTTCATAATCTTTTACCCCTAAATTTGTAATCCTTAATCCATCCCTCTTTAATCTTTAATCGCTAATCCCTATTCCTTAATCCTTAATCCCTAATCCTTAATTCCAAATCCCTAATCAATCTTAAATCCATAATCCCTAACCTTTAAACATTAATCTCTGATCTTTAATCTTTAATCCCAAAAACTTAATCTCTAATACCTAATCCTTGATCTCTAGTCCTAAAACTATAATTCATAATCCCAAATTCTTAATCTCTAATCCCGAATACCTTATCTCTAATCCCTAATACCTAATCCCTAATCCCTAATATAAAGTAAATAATCCCTAATCGCTATTCTATAATCCTTTATCGATAATCCTTAATCCCTAATCATAATCTTAAATAATTAATCTCTAATACCTAATCTCTAACACATAATCCTAAATCACTAATCTCTAATCCTTAAACCCTAATCTCTATTCTAGATACCATAATCCCAAACCCTAATTCCCTAATCCACATTCCTTTGCAATTAATCCCTTAATCCATAATCTCTAATCTCTAATGCTTAATCTCTAATCATTAATCCCTTTATCTCTAATCCTTAAGCTTAATCCCTGATCCCTAATCCTTAATCCCAAATCCTTATTACTTATTTCTTAATCTCTAACCCTAATCTTTATCCCTAAACTCTAATCCCAAATTGACAATCCTTAATCCTTAATACCTAACACATAATTTTATATTCGTCCATCCTTAATTCTTAATCCTTAATCTGTGACCCTTAATCCTTAATCCATAATCCATCTCTTCTTTCTCTTCTTCTTTTTCTTCTTCCTCTTCATCTTCCTCTTCTTCTACTTCTTCTTCTTCTTCCTCCTCATCTTCTTATTTTTCTTCTTCCTCATCTTACACTTCTTCTTCTTCTTCTTCTTCTTCTTCTTCTTTTTCTTCTTCTTCTTCATCTTCTTCTCCTTCTTCCTCTTCTTCTTCTTTTTCTTCTTCTTCTTCTTTTTCTTCTTCTTCTTCATCTTTCTCTTCTTCTTCTTGTTCTTGTACTTCTTCTTTTTCTACCTTTTCTTCTTTTCTTGTAATTCTTCTTCCCCTTCTTCTTCCTCTTCTCCTTTTTCTTCTTCTTCTTCTTCTTCTTGTGTTTCTTCTTCTTCTTCTTCTTCTTCCTCTTCTTTTCTCCTTCTTCTTCTCTTTCTTATTCCCCTTATCTTTCACCTTCTCCTTCTGCACGTCCTTCTCCTTCTTTTTTTTCCTTCTCCATCTCATTCCCTTTCTCATTCTCCCTCTCCTTCTCTTTCTCCTCCTCCTTCTTGTATTTCTCTTTCTCCTTCATCATCTTCTTCCGTTCCTTCATCATCTTCTTCTTCTTCTTCTACTTCTTCTTTCTTATTTTTTTCCTTCTTTTTTCTTCTTCCTTCTTCCTTCCTGCCTCCTTCCCACTTCCTTATTCTTTCTTCTTTCTTCATTCTTCATTCTTCTTTATTCATTATTCTTCTCATTCTTCTTCTTCTTCTTCTTCTTCTTCTTCTTTTTCCTCTTCTTCTTCCTCATCTTCTTCTTTATCCTTTTTCTTATCCCTAATCCATAATCCCAAATCCCTTATTTATAATCAATAATCCCTAATCCTTAATCTATAGTCCTTAATCTCTAATCCTTAATCTCTAATCCTTAATCCCTAATTATTAATCTCTAATCCCTAACCCTAATCTTAATCCCTTAACCTTTAATCCCTAATCTCTAATACCTAATAAGTAATCCAAAATTCTTAATTACTAATCTCTAATCCATTATCTCTATTCCTTTATCCCTAATCCCTAATCCTTAATCTTAAATCTCTAATCACTAATTACTAATCCATAATCTCTATTTCTTAATCTATAATTCGAAATCCTAAATTGCTAAACTTTTACAATTTATCCCTTAAAAATTAATCCATAAACCTTAATCTTTAGTCATAAATCCTTTCATCCTTAGTCCCTAATTCTTAATCCTTAATCACAAATTCCTATTACTTATTCCCTAATCCCTACTCCCTAATCCATAATCATTAATCCTTAAACTCTAATCTCTATTGCTAATCCACAATCTTTGATCTTAAATTCCTAATAACTAATCCCTAATCCTTAACTGCAAATACCTAATCCCTCCCATCCAAATCCATAATCTCTAATACCTAATCTTTAATCCCTAATCCCTCCCTCCATAATCCATAATTCATATTCCTTAATCCCTAATCCCTAAAACCTACCTCTTTAATCTCTAATCCCTAATTAATAACACCTAATCACTAATCTCTAATCCATCTCTTCTTCCTTTTCTTCTTCTTCTTCTTCTTCCCCTTCTTCTTCTTATTCATCCCTTTCTTCTTCCTCTTCTTCGTGTTCTTCTTCTTCTTCTTCTCTTATTCTTCTTCTTCTTCTTCTTGTTTCTCATTTTCTTCCTCTTTTTCTTTTACTTCCTCTTCTTCCGTATGTTCCTTTTCTTCTTCTTCTTCTTCTTATTCTTCCTCTTCTTCTTCTTCATCTTCTTCTTCCTCGTCTTCTTCTTCTTCTTCTTTATCTTTCACTTCTTCTTCTTCTTCTTCTTCTTCTCTTATTCTTCCTATTCCTCTACTTCTTCCTCGTCTTCTTCATCTACTTCTTTTTCATCTACTTCTTCTTCTTCTTCTTCTTCTTCTTCTTCTTCTTCTTCCTTTTCCTCTTCTTCTTCTTCTTCTCCGTCTCCTTCTTCTTCTCCTTCTCCTTCTCCTTCTCCTTCTTCTTCTCCTTCTCCTTCTTCTTCTTCTTGTCCTACTCCTCCATCTCCTTCTCTTCCTCTTTCTTCATCACCTTCTCTTTCTCCTTCTCCTTCTCCTTCTCCTCATCCTTCTCCTCATCCTCCTTCTCCTTCTCCTTCTCCTTCTTCTTCTTCTTCTTCTGCTTCTTCCTTCTTTCTCCTTTCTTCTTTCTTCTTTCTTCTTTCTTCTTCTCTTTTACTTTCACCATCTTCCACTTTCCTTCTTTCTTCTTCCTTCTTCCTTCTTATTTGTTCTCACTCTTCTTCTTCCTTTTCTTCTTCATCTTCTTCTTCTTTTTCTTCTTCTTCTTCTTCCTCTTCTTCTTCTTCTTCATCTTTTTATCTTCTTCTTTCTTCCTTGTTCCATCTTCCATCTCCCATATCCTTAATCACTAATCCTTAATTTATAATCACTAATCCATCCCTAATCTTCAATCCTTAATCTTCAATCCCTAACCTCTAATCACTAATCTTTAATCTCAAAACACTAATTCCTAAAAAATAATTTTTAACCCTAATCTTTAATTTATAATCCATAGTCCCTAATCCTTAATTCTTAATCATTAATTGCTAATTTCACTCACTAATCCCTAATATCTAATACAAATCTTAATACCTAATCTCTATTCTCTTAATTCCAATCCTTAATCTCTAATCCCTTTTAATCCTAATCCCTAATCCTAAATCTTAATCCTTAATCACTAATCCTTAATAATTAACCCTTTAATTCTTAATCTCTAATCTTTAATTCATAATAATTAATCGCTTCATTTGTAATTCCTAATCCGTAAACTTCAATCCTTACTCCCTAATCCTTACTATTAAATCCTTAATCCTTAAACCTTAATCCCTCATACCTAACTAAAAAATACCTAATCCCTAATCCCTCCCTCACTAATAATTAATTAGTATTGGATGATACTTAAACCCTAATTCTTCATTCCTTAATCTCTAATCCTTAATCCCTAACCCCTGATCCCTAATCTATCTCCTTTTCCTTTTCTTCTTGTACTTCTTCTTTGTCCACTTCTTCTTCTTGCTCTTCTTCTTCGTCGTCTTCTCCTTCTTCCTTATCTTCGTCTTCTTCTTCTTCCTCTTCACTGTCATCTTCATCTTCTTCTTCTTCTTCTTCTTCTTCTTCTTCCTCTTCTTCTTCTTCTTCTTCTTCTTCCTCTTCTTCTTCTTCTTCTTCTTCTTCATCTTCCTCTAATTCTTCTTCTTCTCCTTCTTCTGGATTTTCTTCTGCTATGTCTTCTTCTTCCTCCTCTTCTTCTTTGTCCTCTTCTTCTTCTTTCTCATTTTCTTCTTATTCTTCCTCATCTTCTTCCTCTTCCTCTACTTGTTCTTCTTCTTCTTCTTCTTTTTCTTCTTCTACTCCTTCTTCTTCTTCTTCTTCTTCCTCTTCTAGTTCGTCTTCTTCTTCTTCTTCTTCTTCTTCTTCCTCTCTTCTTCATATTCCTTATCTTTTACTTCTTCATCTTCCTCTTCTTCTTCTTCCTCTTCTTCTTATTCTTTTTCTTCTATTTCTTCTTCTTCTTCTTCCTTATTTTCTTCTTGTTCTTCTCCTTCTTCTTCCTCTTCTACTTCTTCTTCCTCTTTTTCTTGTTATTATTATTATTCTTATTATTTTGCTTCTTTTTTGTCTTCTTCATCTTCTTCTTCTTCTTCTTCTTCTTCTCCTCTTTTTAATTCATCTTGTTCCACTTTTTCTTTTTCTTCGTAATCCTTAATCCCTATACCTTAATCACTCCCACTTTAGTCTCTTATATCTAAATTTGTAATCCTTAATTTATCCCTCCACAATCACTAATCACTAATCTTTAATCCGTAATCTCTAATCCTTTATCCTTAATCTTTTATCTCTAATCCATAAACCCTAATCTGTAAGACGTCCTTCATCCCTACTCTATAATCTATAATCCAAATTCCTAATCTCTAATCCTTAATCCTTAATCCCTAATCCTTAAACCTAATCCATAATTCCTGATCCCTAATTCCTAATCCCTAATCTATAATCCATAATTCCTTATCCTTATTCTATAATCCTTTGTCTCTAATCCTTAATCATAAATCCCTAATCCCTAGTCTTTAATCCATAATCTATAATTCTTAATCCCTAATCTTTAATCTCTAATCCTTAATCTTCATCGTAATAGATTAATCTACAATCCTTAATTGATAATCTTTAGTCCATAATCCTAAATTCCTAATCACCATTCTTGAATACCTAATCCTTAATCTCTATTGTCTAATCTATAATCCCAAATCATTAATCCTTAATCCCAAATCCTCAGAAATTAATACCTTAATACTTAATCCTTATCCCTAACCACTAATCTCTTCATCCCTAACCCATAAATTTAATTTCTAATTCCTATTACTTATTCCTTAATCTCCACTCCCTAATCCTTAATCCTTAATCCTTAAACCCTAATCGCTAAACTCTAATAGATAATCCTTAATCCCTAATTTTTAGTTCTTAATTTTTAATCCTTAATCCATAATCCTTAACACCTAATCCCATATCCCTTCCTCCCTAATCCTCAAGCCATAATCTCTAACCCATAATCCTTAATCTTCACTCCATCTTTTCTTCCTTTGCTTCTTCTTCTTCTTCTTCTTCTTCCTCCTCCGCTTCATCTTCTTCTCGCTCATCTTCTTATTCTTCTTCTTCCGCATCTTACCTTTCTTCTTCTTCATCATCTTCTTCTACTTCTTCCTCTTCTTCTTCTTCATTTTCTTCTCCTTCATTCTCTTCTTCCTCTTCTTCTTCTTCTTCTTCTTCCTTTTCTTCTTGTTCTTCTTCCTCTTCTTATTCTTCTTCTAATTCTAAATCTTCTTCCTCCTCTTCTTCTTCCCCTTCTTCTTTTTCTCCATTTTCTCCTTTTCTTATAATTCTTCTTTCTCTTCTTCTTCCTCTTCTAATTCTTCTTCGTTTCCTTCCTCTTATTATTATTATTATTATTATTGTTGTTGTTGTTGTTATTGTTCTTCTTCTTTTTCTTCTTCTTCTCCTCCTTCACCTTCTCCTTTTCCTTGTCTTTCACCTTCTCCATCTCCTTCTCCTTCTCCTTCACCTTCTCCATCTCCATCTCTCCTTCTCCTTCTCCTTCTCTTTCTCCTTCTCCACCTTCTGCTTGTTCTTTCTCTTCTCCTTCTCCTTCTTCTTCTTTTACTTCTTTCTTCTTTCTTATTTCCTCTTTCTTCTTCCTTCCTCCTTCCTTCTTCCTTATTATTTCTTCCTTCTTTGTTCCTTCAACTTTCTTCTTTCTTTTTTATTCTTCCTCTTCTCCTCATCTACTCTTTCTTTTTTTTCATCTTCTACTTCTTTTTCCACTTCTTCCTCCTCATTTTCTTCTTTCTTTTTCCTAATCCTTAATTTGTAATCCATAATCTCTAATCCCTAATCTCTAATACTTATTTCATAAACTCTAATCATTAATAATAATTCCTTAATCCTTAATCTCTAATCCTAATCCTAATCTCTTAATCTTTATCCTTGATGCCTAATTTCTAATACCTAATTCATAATCCTAAATTCCTACTCACTAATCTTTAATTTATAATCCCTTTTCCTTAATTTTGAATCCCTAATCCTAAATCCCTAATCATTAATAATTAATCTCTTAATCCTTAATCTCTAATCTTTAATCAATAATCCCTTCATCCTTAATCCCTAATTCCTAATCCTTAATTTGTAATTCTTATTACTTATTTCTTAAACCCTACACTTTAATCTATAATCCTTAATCCCAAAACCCTAACCCTAACTATTAAACCATAATCGCTAATCTCTAATCCCTAATCACTAATCCTTAATACCTAATACAACATCTCTCCCTCTTAAATCCCTAATCCCCAAGACCTAATATCAAATCCCAAATCCCTCCCTTCTTATTCCCTAATCCCTAATCCCTCCATCCTAAATCCCTAATCCTCTACCCTTAATCCCTAGTCACTAATCCACCTCTTCTTCCTCTTCTTCTTATTATTATTCTTCTTCCTCCTCTTCTTTTTCTTCTTCTTATTCTTCTTCTTCTTATTCTTCTGCTTCTTTTCTTATTCCTCATTTCTTCTTCATATTTTTCTTCCTCATCTTCCACTTCTTCTTCCTCTTCTCGTTCTTTTTTCTCTTCCTCCTCTTCATCTTTTTCTTCTTCTTCTTTGACTTTCACTCCTTCTTCTTCTTCTTCTTCTATATCCTCATCTTCTTCTTCCTCTTCATCTTCTTCTTCTTCTTCTGTTTCTTCTTCTTTTCGTATTCTTTTTATTCCTCTTCTTTTTCTTCTTCATCTTCTTCTTTTTAATCTTCTTCTTTTTCTTCTTCTAGTTGTTCTTCTTTTTCTTCTTCTTTTTCTTCTCCTCCTCCTCCTCCTTCACCTTCTTCTTTTTGTCTTTCTTTTTCTCCTTCTCCATTGCTTGTCTATCTTCTTCTCCTTCTACTTCTCCATCTCCATCTTCTTCTCCTTCTCCTTGTCCTCTTCCATGTCCTTCTCCTTCGCCTACTAATTCTCCTTCTTCTCCTCCTCTTCCTCATGCTTCTTCTCCTTCTTCTTTGCCTTCTTCTTCTACTACTTCTTTCTTCTTTCTTCTTTCTTCTTCTTCTTCCTTCTTCCTCTATCCTTCTTTATTCTTCCTTTTTTATTCTCCCTCTTCATCCTCCTCTTCTTCTTCTTTTTCTCCTCTTCTTCCTGATCTTCTTCTTCTTCTTCTTCTTCTTCTTTCTTCTTTCATCCTTCTTCCTTCTTGCATCTCCCTAATCCCTAATCCTTAATCCCTAATCACTAACCCATCCCTAATCTCCATTCCTTAATCCTCGATTCTTAGGCTCTAATCCCTAAACCTTTATCCTTAATACCTAATCTCTAAGCCTTAATCGCTAATCTATAATCAATAATCTCTAATCCCTACTCTCTAATCCCTAATCTCTAATCCCATATCATTAATCCCAAAACCCTTAATCCCTAATCACTAATCTCTAATACTAACCATAATGTCTTTAGCAGTAATACCTAATCACTAATTTTTAATCCTACATCCCTAATTTCTAATCTCTAATCCTTAATTTCAAATCACTAATCTTCAAAACCTAATCCCTAATCCTAAATCATTATTCTCTCATACCTAATCCTTAATAATGTCTCTCTTATTTCCTAATCCTTAATCTCTAATCCCTAATCATTAATCTTTTCATCCATATTCCCTAATCCTATATCCTTAATCCTTAATCCCCAATCCTTAATCCTTACTACTTATTCCCTAATGCCTACACCCTAATCCCTAATCATCAACCATAATCCCTAATTATTAACTCTTAAATCTCAAATCCATAATCCCTCAATGCTTGTCCTTGAATCATATTCATTAATTCCAAATCCTTAACCCTTCACTCCTTCATTCCAAGTCATTAATCCCTAATCTCTTGTCTCGAATTGCTAATCCATAATCTATCACTTCATTCTTTTCTTCTTCCTTTATTTCTTCTTCTTCCTCTTCCTCTTCTTCTTCTTCTTCATCATCCTTTTCTTCTTCCTCATCTTCATCTTCTTCTTCTTTATCTTCTTCCTCATCTTCTTCTTCTTCTTCTTCTTCTCTTTCTTCTTCTTCTTCTTTCTCTTCTTCTCCTCCTTTTTCTTCTTCTTCTTCTTCTTCTTTTACATCATCTTCTTCTTCCTCTTCTTCTTTTTCCTCTTTTTCTTCTTCATCATCTTATTCTTTTTCTTCTAGTTCACCATCTTCTTCTTCTTTTTCCTCTTCCTCTTCTTCTTCCTCTACTTCTTCCTCTACTTCTTCTTCTTCTTCTTCTTCTTCTCATTCTTCTTCTTCTTCTTCCTCTCATTCATCTTCTTCTTCTCCTCCCATCCTCCTCCTCCTTCTTCTTCCTCTTTTATTTCTTCTTCTTCCTCTTCTTTTTCTTCTTCTTCTCCTTCTTCTTCTTCTTCTATTTCTTCTTCTTCTTCTTCTTCTTTTTCTTCCTCTCTTCTTCTTGTTCTTTTTCTTTTTCTTTTTCATCTTACTCTTCTTCTTCTTCATCATGTTCATCTTTTTCTTTTTTGTCTTCTTCTTTTTCCTTTCTTCTTGTTCTTCTTCTTCTTACTCTTCTCCTTCACCATCTTCTTCTTCTTCTTCTTCTTCATCATGTTCTTCTTCTTCTTCCTCTTCTTCTTCATCTTCTTGACTTTCTTCTTCCTCTTCTTCTTTTTCTTCTTCTTCTTCTACTACTACTACTACTACTACTTCTTCTTCCTCTTCTTCTTCTTCTTCTTTCTCATTTTCTTCTTCTTCTTAGTCCTCTTCATCTTCATCTTCTTTTTCTTCTTCTTCTTCTTCGTTTTCTTCTTTTTCTTTCTTTCCTTCTTCTTCTGCTTCTTCTTCTTCTTAATCTTCTTCTTCTTCCTCTTCTTCTCCTTATTCTTCTTCTTCCTATTTTTCTTCTCATTCTTCTTCATAATCCTTAAACTCTATTCCCTAATCCCTATTCCTTAAACCCTCTATCACTAATCCCTTATCCCTAAATTTGTACTCCATAATCCATCCCTTTCTAATAACTAATCCCTTATTCCTAATCCATCCTTAATCCTTAATCCTTAATCCTTATCCATAATCCTTATCCATAATCCATATCCATAATCCTTATCCATAATCCTTATCCATAATCCTTAATTTATAATCCAAAATCCCTAATCTCTAACCTTTAATCCCTCATATCTAATCCTTAATCCTTAATACTTAATCTTTAATCTTAATTATAATTGCTCAATCTCTAATCTGTAATCCTTAATCTCCAATTCTAATCCAAAATTTCGTATCCCTAATCCATATTTTTTAATTTGTAATCTCAATTTCTAAATCCTTAATCTATAATCCTCATTAATTAATGAGTTAATCCTTAATCTTTTTCTTAATCCCTAATCACAATTCCCATCATCCCTACTACCAAATTCCTAATCTATTATCCCTAATCTTTATTACTTCTTCATTAATCCTTTCTTCTTACTCTTTAATCCCTAATCCTTAATGTCTAAACCCTAATCCTTGATTACTAGTCCATAATCCCTAATCCATAATCCTAAAATTCTAATCCTCAATCCCTAATCCTCTCCTCCATAATCCTTAATCTCTAACCCATAATCCCAAATACATCTCTTGTTCTTGTTCTTCTTTTTCTTCTTCTTGTTCTTCTTCTTCCTTTTCTTCTTCTTCTTCTTTTTGTTCATCATCTTCTTCTTCTTCTTCCTGCTCTTTCTCATCTTCGACTTCTTTTTGTTCTTTTTCTCTTCCTCTTCTTCTCTTCCTCTTCTTCTTCTTCTTCTTCTTCTTCTTCATCCTCATCATCTTCTTCTTCTTCTTTTTCTTCATGTTCCTCTTCTTCTTCTTCTTCTACTTCTTTTTCTATTTCTTCTTCTTCCTCTTCTTGTTTTCTTGTTCATCTTCTCCCTCTTCTTCCTCTTCTTCCTCTTCTTCTTCTTCTTCTTCTTCTTCTTCCCGTTATCCCTTTTCTTCTTCTTCTTCTTCTCCTAGCCTTTCTCCTTCTCCTTCTCCTTCTTCTCCATCTCCTTCTCCACCTCCTCCTCTTTCTCCTTCTCATACTCCTTCTTCTCCTTCTTCTTCTTCTTCTTCTTCATTCTTCTTTTTTTATTCTTTTTTTTTCTTTCTTCTTCCTTCTTCCTTCTAGATACCTTCTTTTTTCTCCCTTCCTCTTTCTTTCTTCTTCTTTCTTCTTTATTCTTCCTCTTCTTCTTCTTCTTCTTCATTTTCTTCGTCTTCTTTTTCCTCCACTTCTTCCATCTTCCCTCAGACTTCTTTCTTCTTCTTTGCTCCTTCTTTCTTCCTTCTTCTTCTTCTTCTTACTTTCTTCTTCCTACTCTTTATTTCCTAGTCATTAATCATTAATCCCTAGTTCTGAATCCTTAATCCTTAATCCCTAAACCTTAATCCTTAATCTTTATTTCTTAACACTAAACTCTAATCTTTAATACCTAATTCTTAATCCTTAGTCAAAAATCTATAATCTATAATCCTTAATCTCTTATCTCTAATCCTTAATAACTAATTCCTAATGCTTAATCCCTAATCTCTAATCCCTCATCCCAATCCTAATCCCTTAATCTCTAATTCCCAATCTTCAATACCAAATCTTGAATCTCAAATCTCTAATCACTAGTCTCTAATCCTTAATCCTTATTCCATAATTTATAATCTCCAATCCTAAATCCCTAATACTTAATAACTAATCTCTTAATCCTTAATCCCTAAAAATTAATCCTTTCATCTCTAATCCTTAGTTTCTAATCTTTCATCCTTAATCCCTAATCCCTATTACCTAATCCATAATGCCTACTCCATAATTGATAATCTTTAATCCCTAAACTCTAATCCCTTATTGCTATTCCATAATCCCTAATCTAAAACCCTCCATTCCTAATACATAATCCCCCTTTCCTTAATCCCTAATCAACAATCCCTAATACCTCTTTAACCCCTAATCCCTCCCTCTCTAATCTATAATCTATATTCCTTAATCTTTAATCCCTTCCTCTTTAGTCTTTAATCCCTAATACTTAATTTTAATCCCTAATCCATCTTTCCATCCTCTTCTTCTTCTAGTTCTTCATCTTCTTCTTCTTCCTCCTTATTTTCTCCTTCTTCTTCCTATTTTTCCTCTTCCTCATTTTTTCTTCTTCTTCCACATCTTCTTCTTCCTCCTCTTTGTCTTCTTTTTCTTCTACTTTTTCTTCTTGTTCTTCTTCTTCTTGTTCTTCTTCTTCTTCTTGTTCTTCTTCTTCTTCTTCTT
>JAIUJO010000192.1:377500-590000 GCA_023846275.1 Vanilla planifolia | reverse complement strand
TCTTCTTCGTCTTCTTCATCATCTTCTTCTTCATCTTCTCTTCTTCTACTTCTTCTTGTTCTTCTTTCACTTCTCTCTCTTCTTCCATATCCTCTTCTTCTTCTTCTTCTTCTTTTTCTTCTTATCCTTTATCTTCTTCTCCCACTTCTCCTTTTCTCCATCTTTTTCTTCTTCTTCTTCCTCTTCATCTTCATCTTCTTCTTCTTCTTCTTCTTCGTCACCTTTCTATCTTCTTCTTCTTCTTCTTCTTCTTCTTCTTCTTCTACTACTACTACTACTACTACTACTACTGTCTCCTTTTTTTCTTCCTCTTCTTCTTCTTCCATGTCCTCTTCTTCCTATTATTCTTCTTCATCTACGTTCTCTTTTGTCCCTTCTTTTTCTTTGTCTCTTCTTTTACTTCTTTTTGTTCTTCTTCCACATCTACTTCTTCCTTCACTTGTTTTTCTTATTCTTATTCTTCTTAATCTTCTTGCATTACTTCTTTTTCCACTTCTTCTTCCTCTTCTTCTTCTTCTTCTTCGTCTTCTTCTCCTCCTTCTTCTCCTACTTCTTCTTCTTTCTCTTCTTCTTCTTCTTCTTCTTATTCTACTTTTTCTTCTTCTTCTTCTTCTTGTTTTTTCTTCCTCTTCTTCTTTCTACTGATCATCATCATCATCATCTTCTTCTTCTTCTTCTTCTTCTTCTTCTTCTTCTTCTTCTCCCTCTTCTTAATCTTCTTCTAATTTTTCTTCTTAATATTTTTCTTTTTTAACTTCTTCTTCCTCTTCTTCCTTTACTTCATCTTCTTCCTCTTCTTCTTTTTCTTCTTCTTCTTCATTTTCTTCTTCGAATTCTTCACCTTCCTCTCCTTCTTCGTCTTCCTCTTCTTCTTCTTCTTCCACTTCTTATTCTTCATCAACTTCTTCTTCATCTTCTTCTTCTTCTTCTTCTTCAACTTCTTTTACATCTACTTCTTCTTCATCTTCTTCTTCTTCTTGCTTTTTTTCTTCGACTTCTTCTTCTTCTTCTTTCTCTTCATCTTCTTCTTCTACTACTTCCTCTTCTACTTCTTCCACTTCATCTTCTTCTTCTTGCAAATCTTTTTCCTCATATTATTATTAGCGTTATTATTATTCTGCTTCTTCCTCTTCTTCTCCTTCTTCTTCTTCTTTTTATTTTACTTTTTCAACTTCTTTTACTTCTTCTTCTTCGCATTCTTCTTTATCATCTTCTTCTTCATCTTCTCTTCTTCTATTTCTTCTTCTTCTTCCTCTTCTACTTTTCCTTCTTCCTCTTCTACTTCTTCCTTTTCTTCTTCTACTTCTTCTTGAGCTTCTTCTTCTTCTCCATCTTGTTCTTCTTCTCCTTGTCCTTCTTCTTCTTCTTCTTCTTCTGCCTCTTGTACTTCTTCATCTCTTTCTTCTTCTTCTTATTCTTCTTCATCTTCTTCTTAGTCTTCTTCTTCATCTTCTTCTTCGCCTTTCGCTTTTCTTCTACTTCTTCTTCTTCTTATTCCCCTTCTCCCTCTTCTTGCACTTCTTCTTCTACATCTTCTACTTCTTCTTCCACTTCTCCTTCTTCCTCTTCTTCTTCTCATTCTTCCTCTTTTCCATCTTTTTCTTGCTCTTCCTCTTCTTCTTCTTCTTCTTCTTCATCTTCTTCTTCTTCTTCTTCTTCTTCTTCTACTTCTTCCTCCCTCCCCACATCGTCCTGCTGTTCTTCTTCATATTCTTCCTCTTCTTTTCATCATCATCGACTTCTTCTTATTCTTCTTCTTCTTCTTCATCTTATACCACTTCTTCTTCTTCTTCCTTTTAATTCTCTACGTCTTCATCGTCCTCTTCTCCTCATCTTCCTCTTCTTCTTCTTCTTCTTCTTCTACTACTTCCTCTTCTTCTACTTCTTCTTCTTCCTCCCCATGTTCTTCTTCTTCTTCTTCTTCTTGGTGTTCTTCTCTTCTTCTTCTATTTCTTCAACTTTTACTTCTTCATCCTCTTCTTCTTTTAACTCTTTCTTTTCTGCTTCTTTCACTTCTTCTTATTATTGTTAATGTTATTATTATTCTTATTATTATTATTATTATTATTATTATTATTCTACCTCTACGTCTTTCTCTTATTCATCTACATCTCCTTCTTTTTTTCCATCTTCTTCTTCTTCTTCTACCTCTTCCTCTTCCACTTCTTCTTTTTCTTGTTCTTCTTCTACTTTATCTCCTGCTCTTCTTCTTCCTCTCCTTCTTCTTCTTCTTCTTCTTCTTCTTCTTCTTTTTCTTCTTCTTCCTCTTCTTCTTACCATTTTTCTTCTTCTTCTTCTTCTTCTTCTTCTCCTTTTTATTCTTCTTCTTCTTCTTCTTCTTCGAATTCTTATTCTAGTGCTTCTTCTTCCCCTCCTCCTCCTTCTCCTTCTCCTTCTTCTTCTTCATTGCCTTCTTCTTCATCTTCTTCTTCTTCTTCTTCAACTTCCTCTTCTTATTCTACTTCCTCTTCTTCATCTTCTTCTTCTTCTTCCACTTCTTTTCTTCTTCTTCTTCTTCTTTGTTCATTTTGTTCTTCTACTTCTTCATCTTATTCTTCTTCTTCACCTTCTTCTCATTCTTCTTCTTCTTGCTCTTCACCTACTTTTTCTTCTTCTTCTTCTTCTTCTTCTTCTTCTTCCTCTTCTTCCTCTTCTTCTTCCTCTTCTTATTCTTCACTTTCTTCATCTTCTTCTTCTTCTTCTTCATCTTCTTCTTTTTCTTCTTCCTTTTGCTTCTTCTTCTTCTTCCTCCTTTTCTTCTTCATCTTCTTCTTCTTCATCGTCTTCCTCTTCTTCTTCTTCTTCCTCTTCTTCTTCTCCTTTGTCTTCTTCTTTTTCTTTCTTTCTTTTTCCTCTTCTTCTTCTTCTTCATCTACTTCTTCTTGTTCTTTTTCTTTTTCTTCTTCTTCTTCTTCTACTACTACTGCAACTACTACTATTTCCTCTTGTACTTTTTTTCTTCATCTTCTTCTTCTTCTTTTTCTTCTTCTTCTTCTACTTCTTTTTCTTATTCTATTTCTTCTTCTTCTTCTTCTTCTTCTTCTTCTTCTTATTATTATTATTTTTCCTTTTCTTTTTATCTTCTACTTCTTCCTCTTCTTTGTTTACTTTTTTTTATCTTTTTCTTCTTCTTTGCTTCTTCTACTTCTTCTTCTTCCTCTTTCGTTTCTCCCTCTTCTTCCACTTTTTCCTCTTCTCCTTTTTCTTCTTCCACTTCTTCTTCTTCCACTTCTTCTTCTTCTTCTTCTTCTTCTCCTTCTTCTTTTTCTCCTTTTCTTCCTCTTGTTCTTCTTTTTTTCTTCTTATTCTTCTTCCACTTCTTCTACTTCTTTGACCTCATCATCTTTTTCTTCTTCTTCTTCTCCTTCGTTTTTTCTTTTTCTTCTTCTTACTCTTCTTCTTTTTCTTCTCTGTCTTCTTCTTCTTGTACTTCTTGTTCTTCTCCACCTTCATCATCTTCTACTTCTAATTCTTCTACTACATCTTCTTCTACTTCTTATTTTTCTTTTTCATCTTCTTTTTTTTCTTCTTCTTCTTCTTCTTCTTGTTTTCTTTCGCCTCTTCACCATCTTCTTCTTCTTCTTCTTCTTCTTACTCCTCTCCATCTACTTCTTCTGCTTCTTATCTTTCTTCTTCTTCTCATTCCTTATTTTCTTCTTCTTCTTCTTCTTCTTGTTGTTCTTCTTCTTCTTTTTCTTCTTGTTGTTCTTCCTCTTCTTCTTCTTCTTCTTCGTTCTTCTTCTTCATCATCATCATCTTCCTCTTCTTCTTATTCTTCTTCTTGTTCTTCTTCTATTTCTTCTTCTTTTTCTTCTTCTTCTTCTTGTTCTACTTCTTCCTCTTCTTGTTCTTCTTCTTCTTCTTCTTCTTCTTCTTCTTCTTCTACTACTTCCTCTTCAACTTCTTCTTCTTCTTCTTCTTCTTTATCTTCTTCTTCTTCTTTTTCTTCTTCTTCTTCTTCTACTTCTTCTTATTCTTCTTCTTCTTCTTTGTCTTCTTCTTCTTCTTCATCATCATCTTCATCTTATCTTTCTTTTTCTTCTTCTTCTTCTTCTCTTTTTCCTTCTTCTTTATCCTTCTCTTCACCATCTCCATCTTCTTCTTCTCTTCTTTTACATATTCTTTGTCTTCTTCCACTTCTCCCTCTTCTACTATATCTTCATTTTCCTCCTCTTCTTTCTCTTCTTCCACTTCATCTTTCTCTTCTTCTTCCCTCTCTTCTTGTTCTTCTACATCTTCTTCTTCTTCTTGTTCCTCTTCTTCCTCCTCTCCTTCTTCCTGTTGTTCTTCTTCTTCCTCTTTTACTTCTTTCGCTTCTTTTTCTTCATCTTCATCTTCTTCTTTCTCTTGTTCCTCTTCTTCTTCCGCTTCACCTATCTTTTCTTTTACTTTTTCTTCTTCTTCTTCTTCTTGTACTTCTACTTCTTCATCTCCTTCTTCATCTACTTCTTTGTCTTCTTCTCTTCTTCTCTTCTTCTACTTCATCTTCTTCTTTTTCTTCCTCCTCATCTTTTTGTTCTTCTTCTTCCTCATCTTTTTCAACTTCTTTGTCTTCTTCTTCTTCTCCTTCTTCCTCTACTTCCTCTTCATCATCTTCTTTATCTTCTTCTTCTCAATCTTCTTTCTCTTCTTGTTCTTGTTCTTGTTCTTCTTTTTTCTCTTCTTTTTCTTCCTCTTCTTCTTCTTCTTCTTCTTCTTCTTCTTCTTTTCCTCCTCCTTCTCCTTCTTCTTCTTCTACTTCTTCTACTTCTTCTTGTTCTTCATCATCATCATCATCATCATCTTCTTCTTCTTCTTCTCTATTTCGCCCTCCTTCTCCTTCTTCTTCTTCTCCTTCTTCTACTTCTTCATGTTCTTCATCATCATCATCATCTTCTTCTTCTTCTTCTTCCACTTCTTCTACATCTTCTTCTTCCACTTCTTCTACATCTTCTTCTTCCACTTCTTTCCTTCTTCTTCATCATCATCTTCTTCTTCTTCTTCTTCTTCTTCTTCCTCTTCTTCTTCTTCTTCTTCTTCTTCTCTATCATCCTCTTCTTCTTCCATTTCTTCTTCTTCTTCATCATCTTCTTATTATTCTCCTTCTTCTTCTTCTTCTTCTTCTACTTCTTTTACTTCTTCTTCTTCTTGCTCTACTTCATCCTCTTCTTTGCTAATCCTTCATCCCAAATGCCAATCCCTAATCTCAAATCTATAATCCCTAATCATAAATCTTTAAATCCAAATCCTTTATCCTTATTCTTTAAGACCTCATCCCTTAATCATTAAATCTTAATCACTAATCCATAACCTTTAATCCCTTATCTTGACTCTCTAATCCATAATCTCTAATGTCTTATACGAAGCCCCTAACCAAAAATCTTGAATCCCTAATGCCTAATACTTAGTTCTTAACTCCTTAGTCCCGAATCCCTAGCCCTAATCACTAATCCCTAATTCATAATCCTAAATTCCTAATCATTAAACTCTAATACCTAATCTCTAATCCATAACACTTAATCCCTAATACCCCATGTCTAATCTTATTCTTTTTCATCTTTTTCTTCTTGTCATTCTTGTTCTTCTTCTACCTCTTCTTTTTCTTCTTCTTCTTCTTGATCTTATACCTGATCTGCTTCTATTAATTCTACTACTTCTTCATATTCTTCTTCTTCTTCTTGTTTTTCTTACTTTTCTTAATCCTCTTCTTCTACTTCCTCTCGTTCCCCTTCTTCCTCTTCTTCGTCTTTCATTTCTTCTTCTACTTCCTCCTCCTCAACTAATTCCTATTCTTCTTCTTCTTCTTCTTCCTATTCTTCTTCTTCTTCCTATTCTTCTTCTTCTTCTTCTCATCCTCCTTCATTTTCTTCTTATTCTTCTTCTTTTATTCTTTTTTGTCTTCTTTTTCTTCTAATTTTTCTATTTCTTCTTCTTCGACTTCTTCATTCACTTGTTCCCCATCTTCCACTTCTTCTCCTTCCTCTTCTTCTTCTTCGTCCAAATCTTGTTCTAGTTCATCATCTTCTTCTACTACTTCTTCTTCCTCTTCTTCTTCTTCTTCTTCTTCTTCTTCCTCTTCTTCTTGTTCTTCATCGTCATCTTCTTCTTCTTCGTCTTCTACTTCTTCTTCTTCTTTTTTTTCTTTTCTTTTTCTCCTTCCCCTCCTTCTTCTTCTTCTTATTCTTTTCCTCTTCTTCTCCCCCTTTTTCCTCTTGTTGTTCTTCCTTTTCTTCTTCCCCTTATTCTCCTACTTCTTTTACTTCTTCTTCTTCTTCTTCGTCTTCGTCTTATTCTTCTTTTTCTTGTTCTTCCTCATCATCATCTTCTTCTTCGTCTTGTTCATCCTCTTCTACCACTTCTTCTCTTCCTCCTCCTCATCCCTCTTCTTCGTCTTCTTCTTCTTCTTCCTCTTTTTCTTTTCTTCTTCTTATTTCCATTTTTCCTCTTCTTATTCTTCTTCTTGTCCTTTTTCTTCCTATTCTTCTTCCTCTACTTCTTCTTCTTCTTCTTCTTCTTCTTCCTCTTCTTTTACTTCTTCCTCCCCATCTTCTTCTTCTTCTTCTATGTCCTCTTCTCCTCATCTTCCTCTTCTTCTTCCCATTCTTCTTCTTCTTCTTCTTCTTCCTCTACTTTCTCTTCTTCTTCTTCTACATCTTCTTCTAGATCTTCTTCTACTTACTCTTCTACCTTTTCTTATTCTTCATCTTCTTTTTTTTTCTTATTTTTCTTCATCTTCTTCTTACTCTTGTTCCTTTTCTTTCTATTCTTCTTCTTCATATTCTACTTTTTCTTCTTCCTTTTCATCTCCTTGCTCTTCATCTTCTTCTTCTTCTTCTTCCTCCTATTCTTATTCTTATTCCTCTTCTTCTACCACTTCTTATTCTTCTTCTTCTTCTTCTTCTCCTTCTTCATCTTCTTCTTCTTCTTCTTCTTCTTCTTCTACATCTTCTTCTTCTTCTTCTTCTAATTCTCTTTCTTTTTCTATTTTTTCCACTTCTCCTTCTTCTTCTTCTTTTTTTTTCTTCCTCTTCTTCTTCCTCTTCTACTTCTTCTCCTTTGTCCTTTTCTTCTTACTCTTCTTCTTCTTTGACTTCTCTTCTTCTACATGTACTTATTCTTCTTCTAGTACTTCTATTTCTTCTTATACTACTTCTTTTTCTTCCTCTTAATCTTCTTCTTCTTCTCCTTATTCATCTTCTTCATCCTATTCTACCAATTATTCCTCTTCTAATTCTTGTTCATCTTCTTCTAGTTCTTCTTCTTCCTCTTGTTTTTCTACTTCTTCTCTTTCTTTTCTTCTTCTTCATCTTCTTCTTCTTCTTCTTCTTCTTCTACTTCTTCCCATTCTTCTTCTTCTTCTTCTTCTACTCCTACTTCTTCTTCTTCTTCTTCTCCTTCTTCCTCTACTTCTTCTTCTTCAACTTCCTATTCTTCTTCTTCTTCATCTTCTTTTTCCTCTTCTACTTCTTATTTTTCTTGAACTTCTTCTTATTCGACTACTTCTTCTTCTTCTTCTTTTATTTCTTGTCCTTCTTCTTCCACCTCCTCTCATTACTCTTCTTTCTATTTTTCTCCTTCCTCTTCTTCTTCTTCTTAATCTTCCTCTTCATCTTCTTCCTCTTCTTTGTCATCTTCTTTTTCCTATTCTCCTTTTTCTTCCTCTTCTTCTTCTTCTTCTTCCTCATCTTTTCTTTTTCTTCTTCTTCTTGTTCTACTACTACTACTTCTTCCTCTCCTTCTACCTCTTCTTCTTCTTCTTTTTCTACTCCTTCCACTTCTCCTTCTTCTCCTTCTTCTTCTTCTTCTACATCTTCTTCTTCTTCCACTTTTTCTTCTTCTTGATGTTCTTCTTCTTCTTATTCATCTTCTTCTTCCTCTTCTTCTTCTACTTCTTCTTATTGTTCCTTTTCTTCTTCTATCTCTTCTTCTTCTTTATCTTCTTCTTCTTCATCTTCTTCTTCCTCCTCTTCTTGCTCTTCTTCATCATCTTCTTCTTCTTCTTCTTCTTCCTCTTCTTCTTCTTTTTCTTCTCAATCTAATTCTATTTCTTTATTTTCTTCTTTTTCTTCTATTCCTTATTTATATTCTTTTTCCCCTTCCACTTCTTCTTCTTATTAATCTTCTTCTACTACTACTACTTATATTTCATCTTCTACTTCTACTTCTTTTTCTTCTTCTTCTTCTTCTTCCTCCACTTCTTCTTCTTCTTCCTCTTCATATTCTTTTTCTCCTTCTTCAACTTCTACTTCTTTTTCTTCTTCTTCTTCTACTACTTCTTCTAGTACTTCTTCTACTTCTTCTTCTACTTTTTTCCATACTTCTTCTACTTCTTCTTTTCTTCCTCTTCTTCTCCTCATTCTACTTCTACTAGTTCCACTTCTCCTTCTTCTTCTTCTATTTCACTATCTATTCTTCCTCTTCTTCTTCTTCTACTTCAACTTCTTCTTCTTCTTAAGCTTCTTCTTCTTATTCATCTTCTTCTTTCTCTGCCAGTTCTTTTACATCTTGTTCTTCTTGTTGTCTGTCTTCGTCAAGTCTTCCCACTTCTTTCTTCTTCTTCTTCTTCTTCTTCTCCTAGTTCTTGATCTTCTTCTTCTTCTTCCTCTACTTCTTCTTCGTCATCATCTTCTTCTACTTCTACTTCTTCCTCTTCTTCATCTTCTTTATCATGTTCTTCTACTTCTTGTCTATCTTCTTCTTCTTCTTCCCCTTCTTCTTCTTCTTCTTCTTCTTCTTCTTGATTCTCTTCAACTTCTTGTACAACTTCTTCTTTTTCTTCCTCTTCTTCTCCTTCTTCTTCCTCTTCTTCTTCTTCTTTTTCCTATTCTTCTTCTACTTTCTCTTCTGCTTCTTTCTATTCTTCTTCTTCTTCTTCTTCTTCTTCTTCTTCTCCTACTTCTACTTTTACTTATTCTTCTTCTTCTTTTTCTATTATTCCTTCTTCTTCTTCTTCTTCTTCTTCTTCCACTTGCTCCTCTTCTTCCTCTTCTCCTTCTTCCTCCTCTCTTCTTCTACTTCTTCCTCTACTTCTTCTACTTCTTCTCCTTCTTCTGCTTCTACTTCACCCTCTTCTCCTTCTCCTGCTTCTTCTTCTTCTTTTTCTTCTTCATCTTCGTTTTCTTCCTCCTCTTCTTCTTCTTTGTCTTCCTTTTCTTCGTCATCTTTTCTTCTATTATCTTCTTCTTCTACTTCTAATTCAACTTTTTCTTCTGCTACTACTACTTCTTCTCTTTCTTCTTCTTCTTCTTCTACTGCCTATTCTTCTTCTTCTTGCTTTTCTTCTTCTTCTTCCCCTTCTTCTTCTTCCTCTTCTTCTCTTTCTTCTTCTTCCTCTTCTTTTTCTTCTTTTCCCTCTTCTCTTTCTTTTTCTACTTCTTTTTATTCCACCTCTTGTTCCTCATCTTCCTCTTCTTCTTCACCCTCTTTTTCCTCTTCCTCTTGTTGCTTCTACTTCTTCTTCCTCCTATTCTTCATCTTTTTCTTCACCCTCTTCTTCTTCCTTTAATTCCTTTTCCCCTTCTTCTTCTCTTCTTCTTCCACTTTGTCCCCAACTTTTTTGGATTCTTCTACTTCTTCTTCTTCTTTTCCTTCTTCTTCATCTTCTTTTTCTTATTCTACTTCATGTTCTTCTTATTCTTTTTCTTCTTCTTCTCCTTCTTCTTCTTCTTCTTCTTCCTCTTCTACTTCTTCTTCTTCATCATCTTCTTATTCTACTGCTTCTTTTTCTTCTACTTCTTTTACCTGAAATTCTTCTCCTTCTTCATCTTCTTGTTCCTCTTCTACTTTTTCTTCTACTACTTCCTCTTATACTTCTTATTCTTCCTATTCTCTTACTTCTTCTTCCACTTGCTCTTCTTCTTCTTCAATTACTTCTTCTTGTCCTTCTTCTTCCTCCTCTTCTTCTCTTTAATATTATTACCTTTATTCTTGTTCTTCTTCTTCTTCCTCTTCCTCTTCTACTTCTTGTTCTTCTTCTTTTTCTTGTTCTTCTTCTTCTTCTACTACTGCTTCTTCTTCTTCTTCTTTTTCTTCTTCTTCTTTTTCTTCTTCCTCATCTTCTTCTACTTCTTCCTCCTCTTCTACATCACCCTCTTCTTATTCTCCTTCTTCTTCTTCACCGACACCTTCTTCTTCTCCATCTTCATCTTTTTCTTCTTCTTTTCCTTCTTTTCATCTTCTTCTTTATCTTCTTCCTCCTCCACTTCTTCTTCTTCTTCTTCCTCTTCTTCTTCTTATTCTTCTACTTATTCTTCTTCTACTTTCTCCTCCTCCTCGTTGTCTTCTTCTTCTTCATCATCTTGTTCTTCTTCTTTCTCTTCTTCTTCTTCACCATCATCTTCTTCTTCATCATCATTTTCTTCTTCTTCTTCTTCTTATGCTGCTTCTCCTTCTTCTACTTCATCTTCTTCTTCTTCTTGTTCTCCTTCTTGTTCTTCAACTACTACTTCTTCTTCATCTTCTTCTTCTTCTGCTACTGTTACTACTACTTCTTACTTTTTTTCTTCTTCTTCTTCTTTTTCTTATTCTTCTTCTCCTTCTTCTTCTTCTTCTTTTAATTATTCTTCTCCACCATCTTCAACTTCTTCTTCTTCTTCTTCTTCTTCTTCATTTTCTTCTTCTTCTTCTTCTCAATCTTGTTCTTCAGTTTCTCCTTCTTTTTCTTTATCTTCTTCATCTTCTTATTCATCTTCTTCTTCTTTCTTTTCATCCTCTTATTCTTCTTCTTCTTCATCTTTCTCTTCTTATTCTTCTTCTTCTTTTTCTTCCACTTCTTCATCATCTTCTTCTTCTTCTACTTCAACTTCTACTTCTACTTCTTCTTGTTCTTCTTCTTCCACCTCCCCTTCTTTTTCTTTTTCTTCATTTTTTTCCTCTTCTTGAACTTCTTCTTCTTCTTATACTATTCCTCTTCTTCTTCTTCTTTTCCTTTTTCTTCTTCTTCTTCTTCTTCTTCTTCTTCTTCTACTTTGCCTTCTTCTTCTTTTTCTTCTTCTTGATCAATGTCATCGACTTCTTCTTCATCTTCTTCTTCTTCTCTTTTTTCTTCTTCTACTTCTTCTTCTACTTCTTGTCATTCTTCTTCTCCTTCTTCCTATTCTTCTCTTCTTCTTCTTCTTTTTCTTCTTCTTCTACTTCTTCTACTTCTTCATCGTCTTCCTCTACTTCTTCTACCTCTCCTTCTTCAACTTCTACTTCACCTTCTTCTCCTTCACCTTCTTCTTCTTCTTCTTCTTCTTCTTTTTCTTCTTCTCCTTTTTTTCTTCTTCTTCTTCCTCCTCCTCCTCTTCTTCTTCTTCATCTTCCTTTTCTTCTTCTTCATCTTCTCATCCGTCTTCTTCTTCTTCTATTTCCACTTCTACTTCTTTGTCTTCTGTTACTACTACTTCTTCTTCTTCTACTTCTTCACTTTCTTCTTCTTCCACCTCTTCTTCTTCCTCTTCTTCTTTTTCTTCTACCTATTCTTCTTCTTCTTGCTTTTCTTCTACTTCCCCTTCTTATTCTTCTTCCTCTTCTTCTTTTTCTTTTTCATCTTGTTTTTCTTCTTCCTCTTCTTGTCATTGTTCTTTGTCTTCTACTTCTTCTTCTTGTTCTTCTTCCTCTCCTTTTTCCTCTTTTACATCTTATTCTTTTTCTTTTTCTACTTCTTCTTTTGCACCTCATGTTCCTCTTCTTCCTCTTCTTCTTCTTCCTCTTCTTCCTCTTCCTCTTCTTGCTTCTACTCTTCTTCTTCCACTTCTTCTTCTTCTTCTGCTACTACTTCTTCTTCTTCTTCCTTTCTTTTACTTCTTCCTATTTTTCTTCTTTTTCCTCTCTCTCTTCTTCTTCTTCTAATTCTTTTTCCACTTCATCTTCCCCTTCTTCTTCTTCTTCTTCTTCTCCATCATCTCCTTCTTTTTTGGCAGCTTCTTCTTCATCTTCTTCTTTTCTTTCTTCTTCTTATACTTCTTCTTCTTCTTCTTCTACTTCTTATTCTTCTTCTTCTTCTTATCCTTCCTTGTCTACTACTACATCTTCTACTCCTTCTTCATCATCATCTTCTTCTTCTACTTCTTCTTCTTGAAAATCTTCTCCTTCTTCTTCTTCTTGTTCTTCGACTTTCTACTACTACTTCTTCTACTCTTATTCTACTTCTTTCTCTACTTCTTCTTCCACTTGTTCTTCTGCTTCTTCTTCTACTACTTCTTCCTATCCTTCTTCTTCTTCTGCTTCTTTTTCTTCTTATTCTACTTCTTCTTCTTCATCTTCCTCTTCCTCTTCTACTTTTTCTTCTTATTTTTCTTCTTCTTCTTCTTCTACTACTACTACTACTTCTTCCTCTTCTTCTTCGCCTTCTTCATCTTGTGTTTCCTCTTCTTCTTCATCTTCTTATTCTTCTTCCTCCTCTTCTACTTCTTCTTCTACTTCTTTCTCTTCATATTATCCTTCTTCTTCTTCTCCATCTTCTTCTTCTTCTTCTTTTTCTTCTTCTTCTTTTTCTTTACATCTTCTTCTTCTTCTTTTTGTTCCCCCACTTTCTCTTCTTCTTCCTCTTCTTCTTCTTCTTCTACTACTACTTTTACTTCTTCTTCTTCTGCTTCTTCTTCTTCTTCTTCTTCTTCATCCTCCTCCTCCTTTGCCTCCTTCCTTTCTTCTTCTTCTTCTTCTTCTTCATCTACTTCTTTTTCTTTCTCTTCTTCTTCTTCGTCATCTTCTCCTTCTTCTTCATCTTATTCTCCTTCTACTTCTTCATCTTTTTCTTCTTTTTCTTCTTTTTCTTCTTTTTCTTCTTCTTCTTCTACATCATTTTCTTCTTCTTCTACTTCTTCTGCTTCTTCTTCTTCTTGTCTTCTTCTTTTTCTTCTTCTTCTTCTTCCTCTTCTTCCTCTTCATCACCTTCTCCTTCTTCTTCTTCTTCTCCTTCTTCTTCATCATCATCTTCTTCTTCTTCTTCATCATCTTCAACATCACATTCTTCTTCTTCTTCTTCTTCTTCTTCTTCTTCTTGTTCTTCTTGTTCTTCTTCGTCTTCTTTGACTTCTTCTTTATCTCTTCTTCTTTTCCTTCTTCTTCTTCTTCTTCCACTTCATCTTGTTTTTCGTCTTCCTTCACTTCTGCTTCATCCTCTTATCCGTCTTATTTTTCTACTTCTTCTTCTTCTTCTTCTTCTATTTCTTCTTTTACTACTTCTTCTTATTCTTCAACTTCTTCTTTTACTTCATCTTCTTCTTCTTCTTCTTTAACCCTTAATCATTTACCCTTAATCCCTAATTCCTATTCCCTAATCCTTATTCTCTAATCTTTATGACCTACTCCTTTAATCTCTTATCCATAATTTCTAATATTTAATCCCTTATTTTGAATTGCAAATCATTAATCCCAAATTCATAATCCAAAAACCCTAATCCCTAATCCCTAATCCTTAGTTCTTAATCACTTAATCCCTTATCCATAATCATTAATCATTAATCTTTAATCCCTTTTTTTGTAATCTCTAAACCTTAATCCCTAATCCTAATCCCTAAGTCCTTGTCCTATACACTAATCTTTAATTAATAATCCAGAATTCCAAATCTCCAATCATTAATAAAAATCACTTATCTATAATGCTTAATTTTTAATCCCTAATCCCTACCTTCTTAATCCTTAATCACTAATCCCTAACACCTAATCCTAATCCTTAAGCTCACCCTCCCTAAAACATAATTTGTCTTCTCCTACCTCTTCTTCTTCTTCCACCTCTTCATCTTTCCTCTTCTTCTCTCTCTTCTTCCACTTTTTGATCTTCCTCTTCTTCTTTTTCTTCTTCCTCTTCTTCTTCTTCTTCTTTCTCTTCTTCTTCTCCATCAACTTCCCCTTTTTCTTCTTCCACCTCATCTTCTTATTTGCCCTCTTCGGCTCATCTCCTCTTCTACTTCTTCTTTTTCTTCTTCCTCTTCCCCTTCTTCTTCTTCTTCTTCTTCAATTTTGTCTTCTTCTTCTTCTTCCTCTTCTTATTCTCTTTCTTCTTCTTATTCTTCTTCTTCCTTATCTTCCTCTTCCTCTTCTTGTTCTTTTTCTTCTTCTTTTTCAGATTCTTCATCTTCCTCTTCTTCTTCTTCTTCTTCCTCCTCTTCTTCTACTTGTTCTTTTTCTTCTTCTTCTTCCTCTTCTTCTTCCTCTTTCTCATCTTCTTCATCTTCTTGTACTTCTTCTTCTTCTTCTTCTTGTTATTGTCTTCTTCCTTTTCTTCTTCATCTTCTTCTTCTTCTTCTTCTTTCTCTTCTTCTTCTTCTTCTTTCTCTTCTTCATCATCATCATGATCTTCTTCTTCTTCTTCATCTTCTTCTTCTTCGTCCTCTTCTTCTTCTTCTTCATCTTCTCCTTCTTCTCCTTCTTCTCGTTCTTCTTCTTCTTCTTCTTCTTCTTCATCTTCTTGTTCTTCTTCTTCGTCTTCCTTCTCTTCTTCTTCACCCTCTTATTCGTCTTCTTCTTCTTCTTATACTTCTTCAACTACTTCTTCTTGTTCTTCAAATTCTTCTTCTACTTCATCTTCTTCTTCTTCTTCTTCTTTAACCCTGAATCCCTAATCCCTATTCACTAATCCTTAATCTCTAATCTTTATGACCTACTCCTTTAATCTCTTATCCATAATTTCAAATTTTTATTCCCTTATTCTGAATTGCAAATCATTAATCTCGAATTCATAATCCCAAAACCCTAATTACTAATCTTTTATCCCTAATCCCTAATCCTTAGTTCTTAATCACTTTATCCTTAGTCCATAATCATTTAGTCATTAATCCCTAATCCATTAATTCGTAATTCCTAATCCCGAAGCCCTTGTCGTATACACTAATCTTTAATTAATAATCCCAAATTCCAAATCCCTAATCTTTAATAAATAATCACTAATCCATAATGCTTAGTTTTTAATCCTTAATCCCTACTGTCTTAATCCTTAATCTCCAATACCTAACACCTAATCTTAATCCCTAAGACCAGCCTCCCAAATCCATAATTTGTCTTCTCCTTCCTCTTCTTCTTCTTCTTCTTCCACTTCTTCTTTCCTCTTCTTCTCTCTCTTCTTCCACTTTTTGATCTTCCTCTTCTTCTTCATCCTCTTCTTCTTCTCCTTCTACTTCCTCGTTTTCTTCTTCCACCTCATCTTCTTCTTTGTCTTTGCCCTCTTCCCCTCATCCTCCTCTTCTTCTTCTTTTTATTCTTCCTCTTCCTCTTCTTCTTCTTCTTCTTCTATTTCATCATCATCTTCTTCTTCTTCTTCTTCCTCTTCTTATTATTCTTCTTCTTCATTTTATTCTTCTTCTTCCATATCTTTTCTTCTTCTTTTTCTTCTTCTTCCTATTCTTCATCTTCCTCTTCTTCTTCTTGTTCTTCTTCTTCTTCTTCTTCCTCATAATCTTCTTCTTCTACTACTACTACTACTTCTTCTTCTTCTTCTTCTTTTTATTCTTCTTCTTCATTTTCTTCTTCCTCTTCTTCATCATCATCTTCTTCTTCTTCTTTCTCTTCTTCATCTCCTTCTTCTTCTTCTTCTTCTTCTTCTTCTCCTTCTTCTTCTTCTACATCTTTTCTTCTTCTTTTTCTTATTATTATTATTATTATTATTATTATTCTCCATCATCATCTTCCTCTTCTTTTTCTTCTTCTTCTTTTTCTTCTGCTTCTTCTTCTTCTTCTTTTACTTTTTTCTTCTTCTACTTTTTCTCCTTCTACTTTTTATCCTTCTTCTTCTTCTTCTTCTTCTTCTTCTTTTTCTTCTCCTTCTTCATCTTCTTCTTCTTCTTCATTGTCTTTTTGTTCTTCTTCTTCTAATGCTACTCCTTTTCTTCTTCTTCATAGCCATCTTTTTCATCTTCTTGTTCGTCTTGTTCATTTCTTCTTCTTCTTGTTCTTCTTTTTCTCCTCCTTCATTTTTCCTTCCTCTTCTTCTTCTTCTTCTTCTTCTTCTTCTTCTCTTACATGATCAACTTCTTCTTCTTCTTCTTCTTCTTCTTTCTTCTTCTTCTTGTTCTACAACTTCTACTTCATTTTTTTCTTCTTCTTCTTCTTGTTTTTCTTCTTCTTCCTCTTCTCCTTCTTCTTCTTTCTCCTCTTCTTCTTTCTCTATCTTCTTCTTTTCATATTTTCTTCCTCTGCTTTTTCTTCATCTTCTTCTTCATCTTCATCTTCTCCTCCGTCTTCAATTTCTTCTTTTTATTATTATTCTACTTTCTCTTTGCCTTCTTCTTCTTCTACTTCTTCTTCTCCTTCTTCTACTTCTTCTTCTTTTTCTTCTTCTACTTCCTCTTCTTCTTCTTCTTTTACTTCTACTTCTTCTTTTTCTTCTTCTTCTTCTTCTGCCTCTTCTTCCTCATAATCTTCTTCTTCTTCATCTTCTTCTTCTACTTCTTCGTATTGTTCTTCTTCTTCCTCTTCAACATCTTCTTCTTCTTCTTCTTCTTCTTCTTCCACTTCCTTTCTTTCCTACTCTTCTTCTTCCTCTTCTTTTTCTTCTTCTCCTCCTTTTTCTTCTTCTTCTTCTTCTTATTCCTATTCTTCTTATACATCTTCTACTTCTACTACTACTTCTACTTCTTCTTCTACTTCTTTTACTTCTTTTACTTCATTTCCTTCATCTTCTCCTTCTTCTACTTCTACTTCTTCTCCTTCTCCTTCTTGTTCTTGTTCTTGTTCTTCTTCTTTTTCTACTAATTCTTCTTCTTCTTGTTCTTCTTCTACTGCTACTACTACTTCCTGTTCTTTTTCTTCTACTTCATTTTCTTCTTCTTCATCGTCTCCTTCCCCTTCTTATTCTTCTTCTTCATCCTCTTCTACTTTTTCTTCTTCATATTATTTTCTTCTTCTTCATCAACTTCTTCTTTTTCTTCTTCTTCTTCTTCTTCATCCTCCTCTTCTTCTTATTCTTCTTCCTCTTCCTCTTCTTCTTCTTCTTCTAATGTTTCTACTTCTTCTTTTTCTTCTTCTTCTTCTTCTTCTCATTCTTCTTCCTCCTCTTCTTGATCTTCTTCAACTTATTCTACTTCATCTTAATTTTCTTCTTCTTCTTTTTCTTCTTCTTCTTTTTCTTCTTCATCTTCTTCTTTTTCTCGTTCCTCCTCTTCCTTTTCTTCTTCTTCCTCATCTTCTACTTCTTCTTCCTCTTCATCGACTTCCTTCTATTCTTCTTCTTTTTCTTGTAGTTCATCTTCCTCGTCATCTTATTCTCCCCCTTCTTCTTCTCCTTATTCTTCTTCTTCTTCTTCTTCTTCTTCTTCTCCTTCTACTTCATCTTCTTCTTCCTCTTGTTCCTCTTCTTCTTCTTCATCTTCTTCCTTTTCTTTTTCTTCCTCTTCCTCTTCTTCTTCTTCCCCCTCTTCTTTTACTTTTTCCTATTCTACTTCTTCTTCTTTTTCCTATTCTTCTTCTTCTTCTACTTTTTCTTATTGTTGTTGTTGTTGTTCTTCTTCTTCTTCTACTTCTTCTTATTCTTCTTCTTTTTCTCTCTTTTTTTTTATTTTTCTACTTCTACTTTTCTACTTCTTTTTCTTTGTCCACCGCTTGTTCCTCCTCCTCTTCTTCTTCTTTCTTTCTTCTTCGACTTCTTCTTCTTCTTCTTCCTCCTCCTCTTGCTCCTATTCTTCTTCCACTTCTTCCTCTTCTTCTTCTTTCTCTACTTCATCCTCTTCTTCCTCTTCAAATTCTTTTTCTTCATCTTCTTCTTCCTCATCCTCCTCTTCTTCTTCCTCATCTTCTTCTTCTTCTTCCTCTTCCTCCTCTTCTTCTTCCTCTTCTTCTTCTTCTTCTTCCTCTTCTGCCTCATCTTCTACATTTTCTTGTTCTTCTTCTTTCTCTTCTTCTTATTCTTATTCTTCTTTCTCTTCTTCTTGTTCTTCTTCTTTTTTTTATTCTTCTTCTTCTACTTTTTCTTCTTCTTATTCTTATTCTTCTTCTTCTTCTTCTTTTTCTTCCTATTCCTCTTCTTCTTCATCATCACCATCTGCTTTTTCTTCTTCTTCTTCTTCCACTAATTTTACTTTCTCTTCTTCTTCCACTTCTTCTTCTTCTTCTACTACTTCTTCTTCTTCTTCTTCTTCTTCCACTTCTTCTTCTTTGTCTTCTTCTCCTTCTCCTACTTCTTTTTACCCTTCTTGTTCTTCTTTTCCCTCTTCTTCTTCTTCCTCTTCTTCTCCTTCTTCTGCATCTTCGTCTTCTTCTTCTTCTTCTTCTTCTTTGTCTTCCTCTTCTTCTTCTTCTACTTCTTCTTCTACTTCTTCTTCTCCCTTTTTCTCTTCTTCTTCTTCTTCTTCTTCTTCTTGTTCTTCTCCTTCCCCCTCTAATTCTTCTTCTTCTCCTCCTTCTCCTTCTTCGTCATCTTCTTCTTCTTCTTCTTCCTTTTCTTCTTCCTCTTCTTCTTTCTCTTATTCTACTTTTTCCTCTTCTTCTTCCTATTATTCTTCTTCTCTTTCTCCTTCATCATCATGTTCTTCTTCTTCTTCATCATCTTCTTATCCTTCTATTTCTTCTTCTTCTTCTTTTTCCTCTTCTTGTTTTTATTATTCTTCTTCTTCTTTTGTTCTTCATCATCATCATTTTCTTCTTTTTCTTCTTCTTCTTCTTCTACTTCTTGTACTTCCTTTAGTTCTTTCTTAATCCCAAATCTCTAATCCTTAATACTTAATCCCTAATCTTTAATCCCTAACACTTAATTTTTTTCCTTAATCCATGTTCTCTAATCCCTCATCCCTAATCCCTAATCCTTAAATCATAATTCCTAAAACCTAATCCCTACTAACTAACCTCTAATCCTAAATCCCTAATCTGTAACACCTAATCCCTAATACTTTACCCCTAATGCTTATCCATAATCCCTCCATCCAAGTTATCTAATCCCTAATACCTAATCCCTAAACCATAATCCTTAATCCCAAATCACTAATCTATAATCTCTAATCCTTAAGCCCTAATCTTAATTATAATTAATAAATCTCGAATCCTTAATCTCTCATCCCTAATCCTTAAACACTAACAAATAATCGCTAATCTTTAATCATTACTCTCTAATCCCTATTCCTTAATCCATAATCTGTAGTAATTAATCCCTTAATCCAAAATCTCTAATCATTAATCTCTTCATCTCTGACCCCTTATTCTAAATCCTTATTCCTTAATCCTTAACTCATTCCTTAAGCCGAACTCTTTAATCCCTAACCCTTGATCTTTAAATCCTAACACCTAACTACAAATCCATAATCCCTAATCCTTAATCTCTAAAATAAAATCCCTAATCTTTCTTTTCTTAATAACTAATCTCTAATCCCTAACCCAAATCCCTAATCTATAATCCTTAATCCTTCTCTTCATCCTCTTCATCTTATTCTCCAACTACTTCTTTCTCTTCTTCTTTTACTTCTTCTTCTTCTTTTTCTCCCTTATTTTCTTCTTCTTCTTCCTCTTCTTCCTTATCTTCCTCTTCTTCTTCTTCTTCTTCTCCTTCTTCTTCTTTATCTTCCTTTTCTTCTTCTTCTTCTACTTCTTTTTCTCCTTCTTCTTCTTCATCCTGTACTTCTTCTTCTTCTTCTTCTTCTTTTTCTTCTTCCTACTCTTCTTCTTCCTCTTGTCTTCTTCTTCTCCTTCTTCTTTTCTTGTTCTTCTTCTTCCTTTTCTTCTTCTTCTTCATCATCATCATCATCATCATCTTCTTCTTCTTCTTCTTATTCTTCTTCTTCCTCTTCATCATCATCATCATCATCATCACCTTCTTCTTCTTCACCTTCTTCTGCTTCCTTATCTTCTTCCATAATCATTAATACATCTCTAATCTATAATCTTTAATACTTAATCCCTAATCTCTAATCCTTAGTCCTTAATCCTTATCAATATTCCTTATACCCTTCTTCTAACTACCTAATCCCTAACCCCTAATCCCAAAACCCTAATCCCTAATTGCTAATCCATAATCCCTAATCATGAATCCCTAATCTCGAATCCCTAATCCTTAATCTCTCCCTCCCTAATCCCAAATACCTAATCCATCTCTTCTTCCTTTTCCTCTTCTACTTCTTATTCTTCTTCATCCTCTTCTTCTTCTTCTTCCCCTTTGTCTTCTTCTTCCTCATCATCTTCTTCTCCTTCCTCTTCTTCCTCTTCTTCCTCTTCTTCCTCTTCTTCTTGTTTTTCTTCATCTTCCTCTTCTTCCTTATCTTCCTTATCTTCTTCTTCTTCTTCTTCTTCCTCTTCTTCATCTTCTTCTTTTTCTTTATTCTTTTCTTCTTCTTCTTCTTCCTCCCCTTCATCATCTTCTTCTTCTTCTTGTTCTTCTACTTTTGCTTCTGCATCTTCTTCCCTTTCTTCTTCTTCTTCTCTTCCTTCTTCCTTTTCTTCTTCTTCCTCTTCTTCTTCTTATTCTTCTTCTTTCTCTTCTTCTTCTTCTTCTTTTTCTTCTTCTTCTTCTCTCTCTCTCTCTTCCTCTTCTTCTTCATCATCTTCTTCTTCCTCCTCTTTTTCTTATTATTATTATTATTATTATTATTATTATTCCCCTTCTTCTTCTTCTTCTTCTTCTTCTTCCTCTTCTTCATCATCTTCTTCTTCCCTTTCTACCTCTTCTTCTACTTTCACTTCTATTTCTTCTACTACATCTTGTTCTTTTCCTTCTCCTTCTTCTTCTTCTTCTTCTTCTTCTTTTTCTTCTTCTTCTTCTTCTTCTTCTTCTTCTTCTATTTCTTCTTGTTCTTCATCTTCTTTTTCTTCTTCATCTTTTCTTCTTCCCTTGTTCAAATTCTTCTTCTTCTTCATCTTCTTCTTCTCCTTCTTCTTCTTCATCTTCTTCTTGTTCTCCTTCTTCTTCTTCTTCTCCTTCTTCTTTTCAGTTTCTTCTTCTTCCCTTACTTTTTCCTCTTAATCTTATTATTTTTATTATTATTATTATTATTATTATTATTATTATTATTATTATCATTATTATTATTATTATCATTATTATTCATCTTCTTCTTCCTCTTCTTCTTCTTCTCCTTCTCCTTCTCTCGATCTTTCTCCTTCTCCTTCTCCTTCTTTTTCTCCTACTCCTACTCCTCCTTTACTTCTCCTTAACCATCTCCTTCACCTTCTTCATCTCCTTGTCCTTCTTTTTCTACTTCTTCTCCTCCTTCTTGTCCTCTTACTCCTATTCCTTCTTCTTCATCTTCTTCTTCTTCCTTCTTTCTTCTTTCTTCTTTCTAATTTCTTCTTTTTCTTCCTTCTTCCTTCTTCCTTCATCTGACATCCTTCCGTTTTCTTCCTTCCTCCTTTCTTCTGTTTTCTTCTTCTTGTTCTTCTTGTTCTTCTTCTTCTTGTTCTTGGTTTTTTACTTATCATTTTCTTATTCTTTCTCCCTCCTTCCTTCTTCCTTTTTCCTTCTCCCTAATCCCTATTCTCTAATCCTTAATCCCTAAACCATCCTTAATTTCTAACCCCTATTTTTTAATCCCTAACTTCAAATCCCTAATCTCTAATATTTAAACTTTAATCTATAATACCTAATCCCTAATCCATAATCTATAATTCATAATCCCTAATCCTTAATGTCTAATCCCTCGTCTATATTCCTTCATCACTAATCCCTAATCGTAAATCCTAATCCCTATCTCCAATCTTAATCTTAATCTCTAATCTTGAATCTTACATCCTTAATCTCTAATCTCTAATTCTAAATACCTAATTTGTAATCTTAAATCACTAATCTCTAATCCTTAATCCTTAATCATTAATCCCTAATATCTAATCCTTAATCATTAATCTCTTTATCCATAATACCTAATATCTAATCACTAATCTATAATCCTTAATAACTAATCATTAATCCTTAATCTCTATTACTTATTTCCTAATCCCTACACCTTAATCCCTACTCCCCAATCTTTAAATCCTAATCACTAATTGCTAACTCGTAAACCCCTAATCACTAATCTCTAATATCTAACTCATAATCCTCAAATCTTCCCTCCCTAATCTTTAATCCACACTTAATTATCCTTAATCAATAATCCTTCCTTTCGTAATCCTTAATTCTTAATCCCTAACCCTAATCTCTAATCCTTAATGAGACTCTTTTTCCTCTTTTTCTTCTACATCTTCTTCTTCTTCTTCTTTTTCTTCCTCTTCTTCCTCATCTTCCTCTTCTTCCATATCTTCCTCTTCTTTTATTTCTTCTTCTTGCTTCTCTTCCTATTCTTCTACTTCTTCTTCTTCTTCCACTTTTCTTCCTCTTCTTCTTTGTCCTCTTCTTCCTCCTCATCTTTTCCTCTTCTTCTTTTTCTACATCATAATCTACTTCCTCTGCTTCTTTGTCTTCTCCTTCTTCTTCATGTTCTTCTGCTTCTTCTTCTTCTTCTTCCTCCTCTCCTTCCCCTTCTTCTTCTTCCTCTCATTCAATCTCTCTTCTTCTTCTTCTACATCTTCTTCTTCTTCTTCTTCTAATTCTAACTCTAATTCTTCTTCGTCTTCTTCTTCTTCTTAATTTTTATCTTCTTCTCTTCATTGTGTACCTCTTCTTCTTTTTTTTAGTCTTCCTCTTTGTCTTCTTCTTCCTCTTTTTCTATTTCTCAAACTTCTTCTCCTTCTTCTTCTACTTACTCTTCTTCTTCTTCTTTTTCTTCTTCTTCTTCTTCTTCTTCTTCTTCTTTTTTGTCACCTTCTCTGTCTCCTTCTTCTTCCTCTTCTTCTTCTTCTTCTTCTTCCTCCTCCTCCTCTTCTTGTTCTTCTTCCTCTTTTTCTCGTTCTTACTCTTCTTCTTCTTCTTCTTCTTCTTATTCTTATTTTTATTCTTCTTCCTCTTCTTCCTCTTCTTCATCTACCTCTTCTTCTTCTTTTTCTTCTTCATCTACATCTTGCTCTTATTCTTCTACTTCTTCCTCTTCTTCTTCTACTTTTTACTCTTTTTCTTCCTCTTCCACTTTTTTTTATTCTTTGTCTTCTTCTTCTTCATCATCTTCTACTTCTTTTTCTAGCTCTTCTTCTTCCTCTTCTTTCTCTTGTTCTTCTTCCTCTTCTTCTTCTACTTCTTCTTCTTCTTCTTCTTCTCTTCTTCTTTTTCTTTTCCTTCATCATCTTCTACTTCTTTTTCTTCCCCTTCTTTTTCTCCTTCTAGTTTTACTTTCTCCTCTTCTTTTTCCTCTTGTTTTTCCTCTTCTTCTACATCTTCTACTTCTTTTTCCACTTCTTCGTCTTCTTCTTATTTGTCTCTTTCTACTTCTTCTTCTTCTTCCCTTTCTATTTCTTCTACTACTTATTCTTTTCCTTCTTCTTGTTCTTCTTCTTCATGTTCTTCTATTTCTTCTTCTTCCTCCTTTTTTTCCTCTTCTTCATCTTTTCATCTTCTTTATTTCTTATTCTTCTTCTTCTTCATCATCATCTTCTTCTTCTTCTTCTTCTTCTTTCGACTCTTCTTCTTCTTCACCATCATCTTCTTCTTCTTCTACCTCCTCACCTTCTTCTCCTTCTCTTATTCCTATTGTTCTCCAACTTCTTCTTCTTCTTCTTCCTCCTCCTCCTCTTCTTATCCTTCTTCTTCTTCTTCTTCTTCTACTACTACTCTACTTCTTCTTCTTCTTCTTCTTCTTCTTCTTGTTCCTCTTCTTCTGCTTCTTCTTCCTCCTCTTCCTCTTCTTCTTCTTCTTATTCTTCTTCTTGTTCTTCTTCTTCTTCCACTTCTACTTCTTCTTCTTCTTTTACTTCCCTTCTTCTTCTACTTCTTCTTCTTCATCATCATCTTCATCTTCCTCTTCTTCTTCTTCTTCCTCCTCTTCTTCTTCTTCTTCTTTTTCTTCTTCTTCTTTTTCCTCTTCTTCTCCTTCTTCTTCCACTTCTTCTTGCTCTTCTTCTTCCTCTTCTTTCACTTCTTCTTCCTCTTCTTCGTCAACTTCGTCTACTTCTTCTTCCTCTCCTTCTTCCCCTTCTTCTTCTTCCTCCTCTTCTTCATCTTCCTCCTCATCTTCTTCTCCTTCTCTTACCTCTTCTTCCTCATCAACCATTGGTTCTTCTTCTTCTTCTTCTTACTCCATAATCCTTACTCCCTAATCCTGATCCTTAACCCTAAACCCATACCCCTAATTGCTAATCCATAATCCCTAGTCCTTATTTCGTAAACTTTAATCCTTAATGTGTCACACCTAATCCCTAATCCCTCCCTCCTGACTCCTTAATCCCTAATCCCTTACCCCTAATCGCCAAATCCTAATCCATCTCTTCTTTCTCTTCTTGTTCTTCTTGTTCCTCTTCTTTCTCAACTTCCTCTTCTTCTTTTTGTTCTCCTTCTTCTTCTTCCTTTTCTTCTTTTTCTTCTTATTCTCCTTCTTTTGCTTCTTCTTCTTCTTCTTCTTCTTCCACTTCTTCTTATTCTTCTTCTTCTTTTTCTTCTCCATTTTCTTCTTCTCCTCCTTCCTCTTCTTCTTCTTCCCTCTCTTCTATGTCTTTTTCTCCTTCTTCTTTTCTTGCTCTTCTTCACCTCTTCTTCGTTTCTTCTTCTTCCTCTTCTTCTTTTTCCTTTTTTTCTTCTTCATGTTATTTTTATTCTTATTCTTCTTCTTCTTCTTCTCCCTCTTCTTCATCTTCGTCTTCTTCTTCTTCTTCTTCTTCAAGTTCTTCTGCTTCTTCTTCTTCTTCTTCTTCTTCTACTACTACTACTTCTTCTCCTTCTTCTTTTTCTGCCTATTTTATTTCTTTTTTATCATCATCTTGTTCTTTTTCTTCTTCTTCTTCTTCTTCTTCTTCTATTTCTTTCACTTCTTCTTCATCTTCTTCTTCTCTTTCGTGTTTTTCTTCTTCGCTTTTTGTTCTTCTTCTACTTCTTCACCATCTACCACTTTTTCTTCTTCTTCTTATTCTTCTTCTTCTTCTTCTTCTTCTTTTTCCTCTTCATCTTCCTCTTCGTCTTCTTCTTCTTTTCCTTCTTCTTCTTCCTTTACTACTTCTTCACCTTCTTCTCCTCCTTCTTCTTACACTTCTTCTTTTTCCTTTTTCAACTTCTTCTTCTTTTTCCTTTTTCAACTTCTTCTTCTTTTTCTTCTTTTACTTCCTTTACTATTTCTTCTTCTTCTTCTTTCTCCTCATCTTCTTCTTCCTCCTCTACTTCTTTTTCTTCCTCTTCTTCTGCTTCTTCTTCCTCTTGTTCCTATTCTTCCTCTTCTTCCTCTTCTTCTTCTTCCTCTTCTTCATTTTCTTCTTCTAAAAGTTCTTCCTCTTCTTCTTCTTTTTTTTCTTTTCTTCTTGTTCTTCTTCATCTTCTTCTTCTTCTTCCTCTTCCACTTCTACTTCATCGACTTCTTCTGGTTTTTCTTCTTCTTCCTCTTCTGCTTCTTCTACCTCTTCTTAATCCAATTCTTTTTCTTCCTCTTCCACTTCTCCTTCTACCTCTTCTTCTTCCAATTCTTTCTCTTCTTCTTCTTCTTCTTCTTCCTCTTCTTCTTCTACGACTTTTTCCATTTAGTTTTTCCTCTTCTAATTCTTATTTTTCTTCTTCTCCTTGATCTAATTCTTCTAGTTCTTTCTCTTTATTTTCTTCATCTTCTTCTTCATCCACTTTGACTTAATTTTTTTCTTCTTATTCTTATTCTTATTCTCATTCTCATTCTTCTTCTTTTTCTTCTTCATCATCATAATCTTCTTCTTCTTCTACTACTTCTTCTTCCTCTTCTTCTTCCCTAATCATCAATCCATTCCAAATCCTTAATACTTAATCCATAATTTGTAATCCTTAATTCGTAATCTTTATGCCTATTTCTTATTCCCTTATCCCTGCTCCCTAATCCCTTATGTCTAAACTCTAATCGCTAATTACTAATCCATAATCTCTAATCCTTAATTATAAATCTCTAATCGCTAATCTTTTTTCCCAAATGCCTAATCCCTAATCTCACCCTCCTTAAGCCCTAATACCTAATCTGTCTCTTCTTCCTTTTCTTCTTTTACTTCTTATTCTCCTTCTTCTTCTTCTTCCTCTTCCTCTTCTTCCTCTTGCTCTTCTTCCTCTTCTTCTTCTTCTTCTACTCATCTCCTCCTTCTTCTTCTTCTTCCTCTTCTTCCACTGCTTCATCTTCTGCTTCTTTTACTTCTTCTTCTTCCTATTCTTCTTCTTCTTCCTATTCTTCTTCTTCTTCGTCTTCTACCTTTTCCTCTTCTTCTTCTTCTTCTTCTTCTTCCTCTTTTTCATCTGCTTCTTCATCTTTCTTTTCTTCTTCCCCTACCCCTTTTCCTCTGCTTCTTCTTCTTCTTCTTCTTCTTCTTCCTCCTTTTCTTCTTCTTCTTGTTCATCTATGTCTTCTTCTTCTTCTTTTTCTTTTACATCTTTCTCTTCTTCCTCTCTATCTTTTTCTTCTTTCTCCTCCCCTTTTTTCTTCTAGTTCATCTTCTTCTTCTTCTTCATACTTTCTTCTTCTCTTCTTCTATTTCTTCTCCTTCTTCTTCATCATCTTCCTCTTCTTCTTCTTCCTCTTTTTCTTTTTCCTCTTCATCTTCTTCTTCTTTTACTACTACTTCTACTACTTCTTCTTCACCTTCTTGTCCTTCTTAATCTTCTTACTCTTCTCCATCTTCTTCTTCTTCTTCTTCCCCTTCGTTCTCTTCTTCTTCTTCTTCTTTTTCTTTTTCTTCTTCTTCTTGTTCTTCTTCTTCTTGTTCTTGTTCTTCTTTTTTTATTCTTCATCTCCTCCTCCTCCTCCTCCTCCTTATTCTTCTCTTTTCTTTCTTCTTCCTCTACTTCATCTTCTTCAGCTTCTTCTTCTTCTTCTTCTTCTTTTTGTTCCTCTTCTAAGTTTGCATTTTCTTCTTCCACTTCTTCTTCTTCTTTTACCTCTTCCTCTTCTTGTTTTTCTTCTTCTTATACCCTAATTCCTAATCCATGATGCCTAATACCTAAACCTTAATGTCTTATCATTATTCCTCAATTTTTAATCTATAATCTGTAATCTCTCTAATCCCTATTCCCTAATACCTAATCCCTAATTCATAATCCTTGATCATTAATCCTTATTACCTAATCCTTAATCCGTAATCATTAATCATAAATACATATCCTCATAACCTTTAATCCCTAATCTCTAATCTAAAATCCTATATCCTAAATTGCTAATCTCTGATCTCTAATCTTTAATCCCAAATCCGTAGTCCATAATCCCCAATGCATAATCCCTTATTCCTTAATTCTTAATCCTTAGCCATTAACCCTTAATCCATGATCTATTCCCTTATCCTTTAATCCTTAATGCCTAATTCTTCATCCATAGACTCTATTCTTTAAGACATATTCCATAATCCTTAATCCCTAAGCCCTGATCCCTAATCCATAAACCCTAAAATTAATCACTAATCCCAAATCAATAATTCCAAAACCTTAAACCATAGTCCCTAATCTCTAATCCTTAACCTCGAATTTTTAATCCATCTTTAATCCCTAATCATAAATCCATAATAAATAATCTTTAAGCCATCCCTCCCCAATTCATAATCTATTTTCTTCTTCTTCTTCTTCTTCTTCTTCTTCTTATGCTTCTTATTCATATTCTCCTACATCTTCTCTTTTTCTTCTTCTTCTTCTTGTTCTTCTTCTACTTCTCGTTTTTCTTCTTTTCTTTATTCTTCCACTTCGACTTTTATTTCTTCTTCTTCTTCTTCTTCTTATAATACTACTACTACTACTACTACTTCTTCTTCTTCTTCTTCTCTTATTCTTTTACTTCTTCTTCCTCTTCTTTTCTTTTTCTTCCTCTTCTTCTCCTTCTTGTTCTTCCTCTTCTTCTTCTTCTTCTTGTTCTTCTTCTTCTTCTTCTTTTTCCTCTTCTTCTTCTTCTTCTTCTTCTGTCTTCTTCATCTTGTTCTTCTTCTTCTTATTCTTGTTCTTCTTCTTTTTCTTCTTCTTCTCCTCCTCCTCCTTCTTCTTCATCTCCTCTCGTTCTTCTTCTTCCTCTTCTTCTTCTTCTTCTTCTTTAGCTTCTTCTTCTTCTTCTTCTTCTTCTTCCTCTTATCCTTCTTCTTCTTGTTCTTCTTCTTCTTCTTTCCCTTTCTCTTCTTTTTGTTCTTCCACTTCTTCTTCTTTTTTTACTTCTTCCTCTTCTTCTTTTACTTCTTTTTAATCTTTAATCCCTAATCAATAATCCCGAATACCAATTCTTAATCTATAATCCCTCATTCTTCCCTTGCTAATCGTTATTCCATTAATCCCTAATCTATAATCTCCAATCCCTATACCCTAATCCCAAATCCTTAATCTCTAAATATAAATCATTAATCCGTATTGCCTAAATGTTAATCCTTAACTTCTAATCCTTAAACTATAATCTGTAATCCCTAATCCTTAATCAATAATCCCTAATCTCTAATCCCTAATCTCCTATCCCATATCCATAATCCATAGCCCTTAATCCCTAATGCCTTATCCTTAATCCTTAATCCATAATCCCTAATCTTTATTACTTAATCTATTAATCTCTAATCCCTTATCTTGAATCTATATTACTTAATCACTAATCTATAATCCCTAATCACTAATCTCTAATCCATACTCCCTAATCCCTATTCACAAATCCTTAATGCTTGCATCTGTAATCCCTTATATCCCAAATCATTAGTCTTAATCCTTATTTTTTTAATCCCTTATCCCAAAACCCTATTCTGTTAGCTTTATTCCCAATTCCCTCATCCTTCATCCTTTATCTCTCCTTTTACCATAACCCTAATTCCTTTTTCTTAATCTCTAAACCATAATTTTTAATCCTTAATCCTCAATTCCTCTTCTTCTTTTACTTCTTCCCTTAGCTCTTCTTCTTTTTATCTTCTTGTTCTTCATCTTCTTCTTCTTCTTCTTTTTCTTCTTCTTTTTGTTCTTATTCTTTCTCTACTTCTTCTCCTACATCTTCTTCTTCTTTTCCTTCTTCTTCTTGTTCTTCTTCTTCATCATCATCATCTTCTTCTTCTTCTTCTTCTTCTTCTTCCTCGTCTTCTACTCCCTCTTCGTCTTCTTCCTTTTCGTCTTTTTCCTTTTCCTCTTCTTTCTACCTCATCGTCTTCTTCTACTTCTTCATCCTCTTTTTCCTCTTCTTCCTCTCCATCTTTGGCCTCTTCTTCTTCTTCTTATTGTTCTTCTTGCTCTTCTTCTTCTTCTTCTTCCTCTTCTTCCTCCTCCTCTTCTTCTTCTTCTTCTTCCCCTCCTCTTCTTCTTCCTCTTCTTCTTCTTCTTCCTCTTCATCTTCATCTTCTTCTTCTTCTTCTTCTTCTTCTTCATCTTTTTCTTCTTCTTCCTCCTCGTCTTCCTCCTCCTTCATCATCATCATCTTCTTCTTCTTCCTTCTTTCTTATTTCTTCTTTCTAATTTCTTCTTCCTTCTTCATTCCTCCTTCCTTCTTCCTTCTTCCTTCCTTCTTCGTTCTTCCTTCGTCCTTGTTCCTTCTTCGTTCTTCCTTTTTCCTTCTTTTTTCCACTTTCTTCTTTCTTCTTTCTACTTTCTTTTTTCTTTTTTCTTGCTTCATCTTCTTTCTTTCTTCTTCTTTCTTTCTCCTTCTTCTTCTTCTTCTTTCTTCTTTCTTCTTCTTCTTCTTCTTCTTCTCCTACTTCAACTTCATCCTTAATCTCTTATCCCATTCATCCCTAATCCCTTATTTGTAATCCCTAAACTCTCCCACTTTTATCTTTAATCCATAAGGCTTAATCCCTAAGCCCAAATCTATTGTTCCCTAATTACCAAATCCCAAAGCCCAAATCTTTTTTACCACATCTATCCTTGTTCCCTAATCCATAATCCCAAATTCCTAATACTTAAACTTAATGTCTTATCCCTATTCCTTAATCGCTAATCCATAATCCTTAATCACTAATCCCTAATCCCTAATACCTAATCCCTAATCTCTAATTCCTGATCCCTAATCATTAATACCTACTCCCTAATTCTTAATCCATATTCCTTAATCATAAATACCTATCCTCATAATCTGTAATCCTTAATCTCTAATCTAAAATCCCATATCTTAAATCGCTAATCTCTAATCATTAATCCCAAATCTCTAATCCATAATCCCTAATACATAATCCCTTATCCCTAATCCTTAATCCTTAGCCATTAATCCTAAATCCATGATCTATATTCCTTATTCCTTTAATCCTTAATCCCAAATCCTTAATTCCTAATTCTTAATCCCTAGACTCTATTCCTTAAGCCCTATTATTTAATCACTAATCCCGAAGCACTAGTCGTCGATCTATAAACCCTAAAACGAATAGCTAATTCTAAATAAATAATTCCTAAACTCTAAACCTTAATCCCTAATCTCTAATACTTGACCTCAAATTCCTAATACATCTTTAATCCCTAATCATAAATCCATAATACAAGATCTTCAAGCCATCCTTCCCTTATTCATAAACTATTTTCTTCTTCTTTTTCTTCTTATTCATATTCTTCTGCTTCTTCTTCTGCTTCTTCTTCTTCTTCTTCTACTCCCTCTTGTTTCTTCTTTTCTTTCTTCTTCCTCTTCTACTTTTATTTCTTCTACTTCTTCTTCTTCTTCTTCTTCTTCTTCTTCTCTTATTCTTCTATTTCTTCTTCTTCCTCCTTTTCTTTTTGTTTTTCTTCTTCTTCTTCTTCTTATTCTTATTCTTTTCTTCTTCTTCTTCTTCTTTTCTTCTTCTTCTTCTTCGTCGTCTTCTTCTTTTTCCTCTTCTTCCTCTGCCTCTTCTTTTTCTTCTTCTTGTACTTCTTCTTTTTGTTCTTGTACTTCTTTTTTTTATCTTCTTCTCCTCCACGTCGTCCTCTTCCTTCTTGTCCTTCTCCTTGCCATCTTCTTTTTCCTCTTCTCCTTCTTCTTCTTTTTGAACTTCTTCTTCTTCTTCAACTTCCTCTGATCCTTCTTCTCCTTGTTCTTCCCTTTCTTCATCTTCATCTTCTTCTTCTTCTTCTCCTTCCTATTCTTCATAATACTTAATCCGTATTTCTTAATCCATACACCTTAATCCCTCCCTACCTTATTTTTTATCACAAAAATGTAATCTGTAATCCCTAATCCATCCTTTCTTAATCTCTAGTCCTTAATCCCTAATCTCTAATCCTTTAGCTTAATCCATAATCCCTGATCCTTAACCTCTAATCCCTAATTCATCCTTAATCCCTAATACATAATCCTTAATCCTTAATCTTTAATCCTTAAACCTTGATCCCTAATACCTAATCCCTAATACATAATAACTAATCTGTAATCCATAATCCCTAATCACAAACCTCTAATCCTTAATCTCTAATTCTTAATCCCTAATCACTAATCCCTCATCCTAATCATAATCACTTAATCTTCAATTCTGAATCCTTAATCTCTAATTCATAATCTTGAATTCAAATCTCAAATCATTAATTTATAATCTTTAATCCATAATCTCTATTCTCTAATTTGTAATCCTCAATCCTAAATCTTTAATACTTTATCCTTAACATGTAATCCCTTAATTCCTAATCCCTAATTATTAATCTCTTCAGCCCAAATCCTTAACCCTAATCTCTAATCCCTAATCCTTAATTCCTAATCCTTAATTCCTAATCCTTAATCCCTAACCCTTAATCCTTGATTTATAATCCTTAATCCCCAACACCTAATCTTATATCCCTCCAACCTTAATTCTTAATCCCCAATCCCTAACCTTTAATCCTTAATCAGTTCTTCTTCCTCTTCTTTTTCATTTACTTCTTCTTCCTCTTCTTCTTCTTCCTCTTCTTCTTCTTCTTCCTCATCTTCTTAATCTTCCTCTTCTTCTTCTTCATCTTCTTCTTCTTCTTCCTCTTCTTCTTCTTCTTCTTCTATTACTACTACTTCTTCCTCTTCTTCTTTTTCTTCTTCTTCTTCCTCTTAATCTTCCTCTTCTTCTTTATCTTCTTCTTCTTCTACTTCTACTTCTTCTTCATTCTCTTCTTCTTCTCCTTGTTGTTCTTTTTCTCCAATTTCTTCTTTTTTTGTTTTTCCTCTTCCTCTTCTTCTTTCTCTTCTTCTTCATCTTCTTCTTACTATTAATATTACTATTATTTTATTTCTTCATCTTTTTTTTCTTATTATTCTTATTATTATTATTCTTCTTCTTCTCTTTCTCCTTCTTCTTCTTCTTCTCCTTCTCCTTATCTTTAGTCTTCTCCTTCTCCTTCTCCTTCTTGTTCTTCATCTCCTTCTCCTCCTCCTCATCCTTCTACTTCTTATTCTTCTACAACTACTACTACTTCTTTCTTCTTTCTTCTTTCTTCTTTCTTCTTCCATCTTACTTCTTCCTTCCAACTTCATTCCTCCTTAATTCTTTCTTCCTTCTTCCATCTTCTTTCTTTCTTCTTTTTTCTTTATTCCTCCTCTTCCTCTTCCTCTTCGTCTTCTACTTATTCTTATTCTTCCTCCTCTTCTTCTACTTCTTTGTCCTTCTTGATCCTTAATCCCTAATCTATAATCCATAATTAATAATCCATAATCCCTAATCCCTAATCTCCATTCCTTAATCTCTAATCCCTAATCTTTAATCACTAATCCATATTTTCTAATCCTTCATCCCTAATCTCAAAAACCTAACCCTTAATCCTAAATCCCTAATCACTAATCTCTAATCCCTAATGCCTATTCCTTAATCCATAATCTTTAATTCTAAATCTTTAATCTTTAATAATTAATCTTTTAATCCTTAATCCAAAATTTATAATCCTTAATCATTAATCCTTTCATCCTTAATCCCAACTCTATAATCCTTAATCATTAATCCTTTCATTCTTAATCCCTAATTCCTAATCCTTAATCCCTAATTCATGTTACATATTCCCTATTCCAACTTCCTAATCTATAATCCTTAATCCCTAATCCTTTTATTCTTAATCCCTAATTCTTAATCCTTAATCTCTAATTCATGTTATTTATTCCCTAATTCCAACTTCCTAATCTATAATCCTTAATCCCTAAGCCCTAATCCCTAATTGCAAATCCCTAATCCTTAATCCTTAACCGATAACCCTAACACCTAATACCCAATCCTTGGCTCCCTAATCCTAAATCCCTAATACCTAATCTCTAATCCCTAATCCCTCCCTCCTAATCTGTAACCTATAATCCCTAATCCCTCCATCGTTAATTTGTAATCCCTAACCCTTCACTTCTTCTTTTCCACTTCTTGTTCTTCCTCTTCTTCTTCCTCTCTTGTTCCTCTAGTTCCTCTTCTTCTTCCTCTTCTTCTTCTTCTTCTTCAAGTATTTCTTTTTCTTGTTGTTGTTCTTCCTCTTCATTTTCTTCTTCGTGTTCCTCTTCTTCTTCTTCTCCTTCTTCTTCTTCTTCTGTTTCTTCTTCTTTTTCTTCTTCTTCTTTTTCTTCTTCTCCTTCTTCTTTTCTTATTCTTCTTATTCCTTTTCCTCTTCCTCTTGTTCTTCTTCCACTTCTTCTTCATCATTATCATCCTCTTCATCTTCTTCTATTACTTCTTCTTCTTCTTCTTTTATTTCTTCTTCTTCTTCTTCTTCTTCAGTTTCTTCTTCTTCTTCCTCTTCTTCTTCTCTTTATCTTTCTCCTTCACTTTCTTCTTCCTTTTCTTCTTCTCTTACTCATTCTCCATCTACTTGTCCTTCTCCTTCTCCATCTGCTTCTTCTTCTTCTTCTCCATCTCCTTGTCCTCCTCCTTCTACTCCTTCTCCTCATCCTTCTTCTCCTTCTCCTTCTCCTTGTTCTTCTTGTTCATCTTCATCATCTTCTTTCTTCTTTCTTCTTTCTTCTTTCTTCGTTCTTCTTTCTTCTTTCTTCGTTCTTCTTTCTTCTTTCTTCTTTCTTTTTTCTTCTTCCTTCTTCCTTCTTCATTCTTCCATCATCCTTCCTTCTTCCTTCTTCCTTCATCCTTCTGCCTTCCTTCTTCCCTCTTACTTCTTCCTTCTTCTTTCTTCCTTCTTCTTTTTTCTTCCTCTTCTTCTTCCTCTTCTTCATGTTCTTCTTCTTTCTCTTCTTTTTCCTATTTTTCTTCTTCTTTCTTCTTCTTGCATCCTTCTTTCTCCATCCTTCTTCTATCTCCCTAATCCTTAATCCTTAATCCCTAATCCATAATCCTTAATGCCTAATCTTTAGTCTATAACGAATCTTAATTTCTTAATCTTTAATCTCTAACCTTTAATCCTTAATCAAACTCCCAATTCCTAATCTCTAATCCCTAATTATTAATCCTTTCTTTTAATCCCTTATTCCCAATCCATAAACCCTAATCCTTAATGTCTAATCCCTATTACTTATTCCTTAATCCCTACTCACAAATTCTTAATACTAAATCCCTAAATCTAAATCCCTAATTGCTAACTCCCAAATCTCTAATCCCTAATCACAAATCCCTAATCACTAATCCCAAATCTATCCATCCCGAATCTTTAATCTGTATTCTTCGATACCTTATCTCTAATCCTTCATTCCTTAGTCCCTGATCCCTAATCCTTAACTTTTTATCCTTAATCCCTAACCCATACCTTCTGACTCTTATTTTCTTCTTCTTCTTCTTCTTCTTCTTCTTTTCTTGTTCATTTTATTGCTCTACTTCTTCCTTTTCTTCTTCTTCTTCTTCTTCTTCTTCTTCTTCTTCTTCTCCTTCTCTTTCTACTTCTTCCTCTCCTTCTGCTACTCTTAGTCTTTCTCCTTCTCCTTCTCCTTCTCCTTCTACTTCTCCTTCTCCATCTCCTTCTTCTTATCTTCTCCTTCTCCTTCTCCTTCTCCTTCTCCCCCTCCTTCTCCCCCTCCTCCTTCTCCTTCCTTAACTTCTACTTTTTCTTCTTCTTCTTCTTCTTCTTCTTTCTTTCTTTCTTTCTTTCTTTCTTCTTTCTTCTTTTTTCTTCCTTCTTCCTTCTTCCTTCCTCCATCTTCCATCTTCTTTATTCTTCCTCTTCTTCTCCCTCTTCCTCTTCTTCTTCTTCTTCTTCTTCCTTTTCTTCTTCCTCCTCCTCTTCTTCTTCTTTCTTTCTTCTTTCTTCTTTTTTCCTTCTTCATTCCTCCATCTCCTTAGTCCCTAATCCTTAATCCCTAATCTTTAATCTTTAATCACTAATCCATCTTTAATCATTAACCACTAAACACTTATCCTTAATCTCTAATCTTTAAATTGTAATACAAAATACCTAATCCCTAATTCCTAATCTATAATCCATAATCATTAATCTCAATCCTTAACCACTAATGACTAATCATTAATCCATAATCCTTAATCTCTAATACTAATCCTAATCCCTAATCTTTAATCTCTAATCCTGAATCTTGCATCGCTAATCTCTAATCTTTAATCCCAATCCCTATTCTCTAGTCTTTAATCTCTATTTCCTAATCCTTAATAACTATTCTCTTAATTCTTAATGCCTAATCTCTAATCCCTAATCATTAATCCCTTAATCCTTAGTCTTTAAACTCTAATCTGTAATGTTTAATCCCTAACCTCTAATCTCTACTACTTATTCCCTAATCCCTACTCACTAATCCTTAATCCCTAATTGTTAACTCCTGAATCCTTAATCCTTAATCGCCAATCTTTAATCCTGAATCCCATCCTCCTAAATTCTTAATCCATATTCCCATATACTTAATCCCCAATCCTTCATTCCTTAATCCCTAATCCCTAACCTCTAATCTCTAATCTCTAAACCATCTCTTCTACCTCTTCATTATCAATGCCTTCTTCTATTCTTCTTTCTCATCTATCTCTACTTCTTGTTCCTCTTCTTCCTCATCTTTTGCTTCTTCTTCTTCTTCATCTTCCACTTTTTCTTCTTTTTCTTCTTCTTCTTCCTCTTCTTCTTCTTCTTCTTCATCTTCTTTTTCTTCTACTATTACTACTACTACTACTATGACTTCTTCTTCTTCATCTTCTTTTTCCTCTTCTTCTTCTACTTCTTTTCTTCTTGTTCTTCTTCTTCTTGTTCCTCTTATTCTTCCTCTACTTTTTTTTTGTTCTTCCTTTTCTTCCTCTTCTTTTCGTTTTTTTTCTTCTGCTTCTTCTCCTTCTTCTTCTTCTTCTTCCTCTTTTATTTCTTCTTCTTCTTATTCTTATTCTTCTTCTTCTTCCACTCCTTCTTTTCCTTCTTCTTCTTCTACTACTAATTTTTCATCTACTACTTATTCTTCTTTCTCTTCTTCTTCTTCTACTACTTCTAGTTCTTCTTCTTCTGGTTCTTCTTTTCGTTCTTATTATTCTTCTTGTTCTTCTTCTTCTACTACTACTTCCTCCTCTTCTACTTCTTCTTCTTCTTCCTCTCCTTCTATTACTTCTTCTTCTTCTTCTTCTTCATCTTCTTCCTCTTGTTCCTCTTCTTCCTCTCCTTCTTCTTCTGCTCCTCCATCTCCTTCTCCTTATCTATCTCCATTACCTTCTCCCATCCCTCCTTCTCATTCTCTTTCTCCTTCTCCTCCATCTCCTCCTCCTTCTCCTTCTCCTTCTTTTTCTTGATCTTACTTGGCTATTTCTTCTTTCTTATTTCTTTTTCCTTCCTCCTTCCTTCTTTCTTCTTTTTTCCTCCCTTCTTCTTCCATTTTCCTTCTTCCTTCTTCTTTTTTCTTTCTTGCTTCTTCTTTCTTTGTTCTTCCTTCTTCCTTATTCTTTCTTCTTTCTTCTTTCTTCTTTCTTCTTTCTTCTTCTTTCTTGTTCTTTTCTTTTTCTTCTTTCTTTCTTCTTCTTTCTTTGTTCTTCTTCATCTTTTTCTTTATTCTTCTTCTTTTTCTTATTCTTCTTCTTCTCCTCTTCTTTGTCTTCTTCCACTTCTTTTTTTACACTTCTTCTTCCTTCTTCTTACTTCCTTCTTCTTCTTCTTCCTTCTCCATTTTCCTTAATCCATAATCCGTAATCTCTAATTTATCCTTAATCCTTAGTCTCTAATCTCTATTCTCTAATCTCTAATCTCTAAACCTTAATCCCAATACCTAATTTCTAATCCTTAACTTTTTAAGTTTATAATCTATAAACCTTAATCCTTAATTTGTAATCCATAATACCAAATCTCTAATCCCTAATCTTTAATCCTAATCCTAATCCTGATTGCTTAATCACTAATATCTAACCCTAAATCCCAAATCCCTATTCGCTAATCTCTAATCCTTAATCCTCAATCCCAAATCCCTAATCACTAGTTTTTAATCTTTAATTTAAAATGCCTAACATTTAATCTGTACCTCTTTACTCACTAATACCTAATCTTGAATCCCAATCCCTTCCTCCCTAATCTTTAATCTGCACTCCTAAATCCCTAATCCCTCCCACCCTACTCCCTATTCCTTAATCCCTAATGATAATTATAATTGCTTAATCTCGAATCGCTAATTTCTAATTCCCAATCCCCAATGATAAATCCCAATTCCCTAATCACTAATCTCTAATCCATAATCCTTAATTAATAATCTCCTCATCTCTAATCATTAATCCATAATCCCAATTACTTATTCCTTAATCCCAACTCTCTAATCCCTATTCCTTAATCTCTAAACCCTAATTCCTCATTACTAATTCATAATCCCTAATTTCTAATCTCTAAACTCTAATCCTTAATCTTTAATCTCTGACACCTACTCTATAATCCCTCCCTCTTTAATCCTAAATTCTTAGCCCTTAATCCCTAATCCATCTCTTCTTCCTCTTCCTCTTCTTCTTCCTCCTCTTCTTCTTCCTCTTCTTCTTCTTCCTCCTCCTCCTCCTCTTCTTCTTCTTCTTCCTAATCATCTTCTTCTTTTTTCTCCTCTTCTTCCTAAACTTCCACTTCTTTTTCTTCTTCTTCCACTTCTTCTTCTTCTTCTTCTCCTTCTTCTACATTGTTTTCTACTTTTCTTGTTCTTCTTCTTCCTCTCCTTCTTCCTCTTCTTCTTCATCTTCTTAATTTTCTTCTTCTTCCTCTTTCTCTTCTTCTTGTTCTTCTTCTTCTTCTTCTCCTTCTCCTTCTTCTTCTCCTCCTTAAACATCTCTTTGTCATTCTCCTTCTCCTTCTTCCTTTCCTTCTCCATCTTCTTCTTGTTCTCCTTCTCCTCCTTCTCCATGTCCTCCTCTTTCTCCATCTTCTTCTTCTTCTTTGTCTTCTTCTTCTTCCCCTTCTTCTTTTTCCTTCTTTCTTCTTTCCTTTTTCTTCTTTCTTCTTTGTTATTCATTCTTCTTTCATCCATCCACCTTCCTTTTTCCTTCTTCCATCTTTCTTCTTTCTTCTTTCTTCTTTCTTCTTTCTTCTTTCCTCTTTCTTCTTTCTTCTTTATTCTTCCTCTTCTTTGTTCTCTTCTTCTTCTTCTTCTTCTTCTTTTTTCTATTCGACTTCTTCCTTCTTCCTTCTTCTTTTTTCCTTCTTCTTCCTTCTTCCTTCTAGCTTTTCCTTAATCCCTAATCTGTAATCCTTAATCCTTTATCCTAAATCCCTAATCCATTCTTAATCCCTAAGCCTAAACCCTTAATACCTAATTTCTATTTCCTAATCTTCAAACTCTAAACTCTAATACCTAATACCTAATTCCTAATCCCTAATCCTTAATCTATAATCTATAATATGTAATCCCTAATTTCTAATCCATAATCTCTAACTTTAATCACTAATAATTAATCACCAATCCCTAATCCAAATCCTAATCCCTTAATCTCTAATCCCTAATCCTTAATCCCAAATATCTAATACTAATCCTGAATCCCAAATCCCTAATCCACAATCCCTAATCCTAAATCACTAATCTTTAATAATTAATCCCTTAATTTTTAATCTTTAATCCTTAATCATTAATCACTTCATCCCTAATCCTTAATCCTTATTACTTATTCCCAAATCTCTTCTCCCTAGTCCATAATCCTTAATCACTTAACCCTAATCCTTAATTGCTAATCCATAAACATTAATCCATAAAACCTAATCCTTAATTATTAATCCCTTCATACTTAATCCCTAATCCTTAATCCTTAATCCATAATCCCTATTACTTATTTATTAATCCTTACTCCCTTGTCTATAATCCTTAATCTCTAAACCTGAATCCTTAGTTACTAATCCTTAATCCCTAATCATTAATTTTTTCATCCCTAAACCTACTCCCTAATCTATAATACTTAATCCCTAAACCTTAATCATTAATTGTTAATCCATAATTTCAAATCTCTATTCTCTTCCTTAATCCTTAATGCCTAATACTTAATCACTCCCTCCCTAATCCCTAATCTCAAATACCTAATCTTGAATCCATACTCCACAATCCTTCTTCCCCTAATTTGTAATCTGTATTCCTAAATCTTTAATCCTTTACTCCTTAATCGCTAGTCATTCATCTCTAGTCCCTAATCCTAATTATAATCACATAATCTCTTATCCCTAATCACTAATCTCTAACTTGTAATTCTTAATCCTGAATCTCTAATCACAAATCTCTAATCCTTCATCTATAATCCCTATTTCCTAATCCATAATCCTTAATCTTAAATACCTTATCTGCAATCCTTAGTAATTAATCCCTTAAGCTTTCATTTCTAATCCCTAATCATTAATCTCATTAATTAAATTCTTAATCCCTAATCCTAATTACTTACTCCATAATTCATACTTTATAATCCTTAATCCTTAATCTCTAATCCCTAATCCTTAATTACTAATCAATAATCCCTATTCCTTAAACCCTAATCCCTAATCCTTAATCCCTAACACCTAATCCACAATCACTCCCTCCATAATCCTTAATCCTTAATCTATAACCTCGAATCCATAATCTCTTATCCAAAATCTCTTATCCATATCTTCTTCCTCTTCTTCTTCTTCTTCTTCTTCTTCTTCCGCCTTTCGTTCTTCCTCTTCTTCTTCATCTTCTTCTTCCCCCTCTTCTTCTTTTTCTTCTTCTTCCTCATTTTCTTCTTCTTCTTCTTCCTCTTCTTTCTCGAAATTCCTCTCCTTCTTATTTTTTTTCTTCCTCCTCTTCATCTTCCTCTTCATCTTCTTCTTCTATTACTTCTTCTTCCTCTTCGTCCTCCACCTTTTTTCTTCTTATTTTTCTCCTTCTACTCCATCCTCTACTTCTCTTTCTCCTTCTTCAAGTGCTCCCCCTTCTCCTTCACCTTCTTCTTCTACTTCTTTTTCTTCTTCTTTCTTCTTTGTTCTTTCTTTTATCTTCTTTCTTCTTTCTTCTTCCTTCTTCTTTCTTCCTTTCTCCTTCCTTCTTCCTTCTTTTTTGTTCTTTCTTTCTTCTTTCTTCTTTCTTCCTTCTTCTTTCTTCATTATTCTTTCTCTTCGTCTTCCTTTTCTTCTTCATCATCTTCTTCTTTCTGTTCTTCTTCTTTTTTCTTCCTTTTTCTTTTTCTTTCTGCCTTCTTCTTCCTTCTACCTTCTTCCTTTTCTCTTTCTTGTAATCCTTAATTCTTTGTTAATAATCCTTAATCCTTAATCCCTAATCCATCTATAATCTCTAATCTCTAAACCTTAATCTCAAGTACCTAAATCATATCCTTAATTTTTAACCCGTAATCTCTAATTTACAATCAATAATACTGAATCCCTAAACTCTAATCCTTAATCCCTAATTCATAATCCTAAATCACTAATCCCACATCCTTATTATCTAATCCCTATTTCTAATCTTAATCCCTCCATCTCTAATCCCTAAGCTCTAATATCTAACCATAAATCCTAAATCCTTAATAACTAATCTCTAATCCCTAATCCTTAGTCCTTATCCTCTTATTTATAATCTCTAATCCTAAATCTACAAGTTTTAATAAAAAATCCCTAATCCTTAATCCCTAATAATTAATCCCTTCAACCATATTTCTTAATCCTTAATTATTAATCCCTAATGCATATTATTTATTCTGTAATTTCTACTCACTAATTTGTAATCTTTAATCCCTAAATCTTAATCCTTAATTGCTAATCCATAATCCCTAATCCCTACAACTTAATCCCTAATCCCTAATGCATAATATCTAATCTTTCCCTCCCTAATCAATAATCCCTAATCCTTGATACCTAATCTCAAATCACCAAAAACTCCCTTCCTAATTCGTAATCTATATTCCTAAATCATTAATCCCTCCCTTAATCGCAAATCTATACTCCTTAACCTCTAATACTTAATCCTTAATCTCTAATCCATAGTCTTACTTCCCAAATCCCTAATCAATGATCTCTAATCCTTAATCCCTTATCCTTATTCTCTAATTCATAATCTCTAATCCTAAATCCTTAATATGTAATCTTTAGTAATTAATCTCTTAAAGCTTAATTTTTAATCTTTAATCCCTAATCATTATGCCATTAAACCCTAATCCCTAATCCAGAATCATTAATCTCTAATCCTTATTACTTGTTCCATAATCTTAACACCTTAATCCATAATTCTTAATCGATAAACCCTAATTTCTAATTACCAATCCATAATCCTTAATCTTTTATCACTAATCTCTAATCCTTAATCCTTAACACCTAATCCTTAACTCTTCTCTCCTTAATCCTTAATTTCAAACCTCTAATTCCTAATCCTTAATCCATCTCTTCTTCTTCTTCTACTTCTTCTTCTTCTTCTTCTTCTTCTTTCTCCTCTTCTTCTTCTATTTTTTTCTTCTTCTTCTTCTTCTTCCTTATGTTCTTTTTCTTCATCATCTTGTTCATTATCTTCCTATTCTTCTTCTTATTGTTCTTCTTCTTCTTCTTCTTCTTCTTCCACTTCTTCTTCATCCTCTTCTTCTTCTTCCCCTTCTTCTTCTTATTTTCCTCCTTCTTTTCTTGTTCTTTTTCTTTCTTTACTTCTTCTTCTTCTTCTTCTTCCTTTTCTTCTTCTTCTTCTTCCTTTTCTTCTTCTTCTTCTTCTTCTTCTTCTTCTTCTATTTCTTTATTTTCTTCTTCTCCACCTTCTTCTTCTACTCCTCATTCTTCTTCTCCTTCTCCTTATCCTTGTCTTTCTCATTCTCCTTCTCCTTGTCCAACTCCTCCTTCTCCTCCTTCTACTTCTCCTTTTCCTTCTCCATCTCCTCCTCCTTTTCCCTCTCCTTCTCCTTCTTCTTCTCCTCCACCTCCACCATGTCCTCCTATTTTTCCTTCAACTTCTTCTTCTTCTTCTTCTTCTTCTTCTTTCTTCCTTTTTCTTTCTTCTTTCTTCTTTCTTCTTCCTTCTTCCTTCAACCTTCCACTTTCCCTCTTCCTTCTTCCTTCTTATTTCTTCCTTCTATCTTTTTTCTTGTTTCTTCTTTATTCTTCCTCTTCTCCTTCCTCCTCTTCTTCTTCTTCCTCTTTTTCCTCTTCCTCTTCATACTCATCTTCTTCTTCCTTCTTCATTGTTCTTACTTCCTTCTTCCCTCTTCTTTCTTCCTTCTTCTTCTTTCTTCCTTCTTCCTTCTCCGATTTCCTTAATCAATAATCCTTAATTATTAATCTGTAATCCAACCTTAATCCCTAATCCCTAATCTTGAATCCTTAATCTCTAATCTCTAAACCTTAATTCTTAATACATAATTCCTAATCCCTATTCTCTAATCTGTAATCTATAATACTTAATCCCTAATCTCTAATCCTTAATCTCTAATACCAATTTATTACTCTCTAATCACTAATCCTAATAGTAATCTTTTAATTTCTAATCCGTAATCTCTAGACTCTAATACCTAATCTTGAATCCCAAATCCCTAATCACTAGGCTCTAATCCCTCATTCCTAATCTATATTTCTTAATCTGTAATCCCTAATCTTAACTCCAAATCTTTAATAATTAAACCCTTAATCATTCATCCATAATCCCAAATCCTTAATCATTAACCCTTTCATCCCTAGTCTCTAGTCCTTAATCCTAGTTCGATATTACTTATTCCTTAATCCCTACTCCCTAATCCATAATCCTTAATCCTTAAACCCTAATCCGTAGTTACTAATCAATAATACTTAATCTTTAATCCCTAATCATTAATCACTAACTATTAATACCTAATACTTAATTCCTCTTTTCCTAATCCCTATTCCTTAATACCTAATCTCAAATCCCCAAACCCTACCTTCCTAACCCATAATCTGTATTCCAAAATCCATAATCCTTCTCACCTCAATGCCAAATCCCAAATCCCTAGTCTTTAATCTGAATTATAATTGTTTAATCTTTAATCGTGAATCTCAAATCACTTATTAATAATCTCAGACCCTTAATCCCTAATCATTAATTAATAATTCATAGTCCTTAATCACTAATCTACAACCATTGCTAATTAATCCTTTAATCCTTCATCCCTAATCCTTTATCCATAATCATTAATCCCTTCATCACTAATCTTTAATTCTTAATCCTTGATCTATAATCCTTATTACTTATTCCATAATCCCTGCTCCCAAATCCATAATCCTTAATTCCTAACCCTAATCCCTAATTATTAATCCATAAGCTCTAATCTCTAAAACTTAATCCTTAATCCCTAACACCTAATACCTAATCCCTCTCTCCTTAATCCCTAATCCCTAACCCCTAATTCTTAATCCTTTATCCATCTCTCCTTCTTCTTCTTCTTCTTCTTCTTCCCCTTCTTCTTCTTTTTCCTCTTCTTCCTCTTCTCTTTTTCTAGTTCATCAATTTCTTCTTCTTTTGCTTCATCCTCGTCTTCCTCTTCCTCTTCTTCTTCTTCTTCCTCTTCTTCTTCTTCTTCAACATTTTCTCTTTCTTTTCTTGTTCTTCTTCTTCCTCTTGTTCTTCACCTTTTCTTCTTCTTCTTCTTTTTCTTCTTGTTCTCCTTCTTCTACTTCTTCCTCTACTATTTCTTCTTCTTCTTCTTCATCATCTTTTTCTTCTTCTTCTTCTTCTTCTTCTTCTTTTTCTCCTTCTTCTTCTTCTTCTTCTCCTTCTCCTTGTCTTTCTCCACCTCCTTCTCCTTCTCCTTCTCCTACTCCTCCATCTCCTTCTCCATCTCCTTCTCTTTCTCTTGCTCGTTCTCCTTATCCTCCTCCTCCTTCTCTTTCTGCTTCTCCTCCTTAATCTTCTTTCTTTATTCTTCATTCCTCTTTCTTCTTTCTTCATCCTTCTCCCTTCTTCCTTCCACATTCCTTCTTCCATTTTCTTTCTTTCCTCTTTCTTCTTTCTTGTTTCTTCTTTCTTCTTTATTCTTCCTCTTCTTCCTCCTTTTCTTCTTCTTCTTCTTCCTTTTCTTCCTCTTCTTGTTCTTCTTCTTCATTCTTTCTTCTTTCTTCAACCTTCTTCTTCTTTATTCTTTCTTCTTCTCCCTTCTTCCTTCTTTCTTCTCTTTATTTCCCAATCTCTAATCCCTAATCAATAATCCTTAATCGCTAGTTCATTCTTAATCCTTAATACCAAATTCTTAATCTCTAAAGTCTATTCTTTAAACTCTAATCTTTAATCCCTAATCCTTAACACTTAATTCCTAATCCATACTCCCTAATCTATAATATATAATCCCTAATCCTTTATCTTTAATCCTTAATCCCTAATCTTTAATCCTTAACCACTAATTTCTAATCCATAATCCCTAATCTCTAATCCATAACCCTAATCTTATTCCCTTAATCTCTAATCCCTAATCTCTAATCTCTAATACCTAATCTTAAATGTCAAATCCATATTCTTGAATCCATAATCCCTAATTCTAAATCCTTAATCTTTAATAATCAATTCTTAATCCCTAATCATTAATCCTATCATCTTTAATCCCTTATCCCTAATCCTAAATCCATAATCCCTACTCCTTATTACTTATTCCCTAATACCTATTACTTAATCAGTAATCCTTAATCCCTAAACCTTAATCTCTAGTTGCTTATCCATAATCCTTAATCCCTAATGCCAAATACCTATTCCCTCCCTCCATAATCCTTAATCTGTAATCCCTAATACCTAACCTCTAATCCTCAATCCCTCCCTCCCTAATTCGTAATCCGTATTCCCTAATCTCTAATCCCTATGCCCTAATCTTTAATCCCTCATTCCTAATTCTTAATTCTTAATCCTTAATCTCTTATCCATCTTTAATCCTTAATCCCTAATCTCTATCTTTTAATATCTATTCTCTAAAACTTAATCCCTAATACCTATTCTTAAAGCCAAATCTACAATCCATAATACCTAATCCCTAATATGTAATCCTTAACCATTAATCCCTAATCCTTAATCACTAGTCCCTAATCTTAAATTGCTATTCTCTAATCCTTAATTCTCATCCTAATCCCTAATCTCTAATATGTAATCTTAAATCCCAAATCATTAATAACTAATCTCTAATCCTTAATCCCTAGTCCTTATTCCCTAATCCATAATCCTTAATCTTAAATCCCTAATCTTTAATAAATAATCTCTCAATCTTTAATCCATAATCCCTACTCATTATCCCAACATCATTAATCCCTAATCCCTAACCCTTATCCTTAATCCTTAATCCCTAATCCTTATTACTTATTTTATAATCCCCACTTCCTAATCTATAATCTTTAATCCTCAAACTTTAATCCCTAATTGGTAATCCATAATCTCTAATCTTTAATCTGTAATCCTTAATCCATAACCCTAACCCCTAATCCCTAATGCTTAATAACAAATCCCTAAAACATAATCCCTAATCCCCAACACCTAATCTCAAATATCCAATCCCTCTCTCCCTAATCTATAATCTATATTCCCAAATCCTTAGTACCCCTCCTTAATCTCAAATCCCTAATTCCTAGTCCTTATTCTTAATTATAATTGTTTAATCTTTAATCCTTAATCTTTAATTCCTAAACCAACATCTGAAATCCATAATCAATAATCTCTAATCCTAAACCACTTATCCCTATTCTTTAATTTGTATTCCCTATTCCTAAACCCCTAATTCATAATCTTTAGTAGTTAAGCTTTAATCTCTAATCTCTAATTATTGATCATTAATCCTTTAATAACTAATCCACAATCTCTAATCCTTAATCCCTATTACATATTCCTCAATCCCTATCCCTAATCCATAATCCTTAAACCCAAAACCATAATCTCTAATTACTTCTTCCTCTTCTTCTTCTTCTAGTTCTTCTTCTAGTTCTTCTTCTTCTTCTTCTTCTTCTCTTTTCCTTCCTTGCTCTTTTTCTCATTATTCTTTTTTTCTTATTTTTCTTTTTCCTCTTCTTCTTCTTATTGTTCTTGTTCTTCTTCTTTTCCTCTTCTTCTTCTTTTTTTATTTCTTCATCTTCTTTTTCTTCTTCTCCTTCTACTGCTTCTCCTTCCTCTCAATCTCCTTTTCCTCATCTTTCTCTTTCTCCTTCTTTTTCTTCTCTTCCTTCTCCTTCTTCTACTTCTTATGCATCTCCTTCTCCTTCTCCTTCTCCTTCTCCTTCTCTTTCCCCTCCTCCTCCTCCATGTCCTTCTCCTACCTCTTATTCTTCTTCTTCTTCTTCCTTCTTCTTTCTTCCTTGTACTTTCTTCATTCTTTATTCATCTTCCTTCTTCCTTCTCCCTTCTTCATTCCACCTTCCTTCTTCCTTGTTCATTCTTTCTTCTTCATTTTTCTTTCTTCTTTAATCTTTCTTCTTTATTCTTCCTCTTTGTCTTCTTTTTCTTCTTCTTCTTCTTCTTTTCCTACCTTTTCCTCTTTTTCCTCTTCTTCTTCCTTTTTCCTTCAACTTCTTCCTCTTCTTCTTCATTTTCTCCTTATTAATCATCATCTTCTTCTACTTCTTCTTCTACCTCTTCTTTTTCTTTTTTTCTTCTTCTCCTTCTTTTTGTACTTCTACTTCTTCTTCTTCTTCTCCTTCTACTCCTTCTTCTTGTCATTCTCCTTCCCCTTGTCTTTCTCCTTCTCCTCTTTTTTCTCCCCCTTCTCCTTCTTCTTATGCATCTCCTTTTCCATCTCTCTCTTGTTCTCCTTCTCCTTCCCCTCCTCCTTCTCCATGTCCTCCTCCTTCTCTTTCTTCTTCTTCTTCTTCTTCTTCTTCTTCTTCCTTCTTCTTTCTTCTTTATACTTTCTTCATTCTTCATTCTTCTTCCTTCTTTCTTCCTTTTCCTTCCACTTTCCTTCTTCCTTATTCTTTCTTTCTTCTTCTTTTTTTCTTTCTTCTTCTTTTTTCTTTCTTCTTTCATTTATCTTCTTTATTCTTCCTCTTCATCTTCTTTTTCTTCTTTTTCTTCTTCTTTTCTTCTTCTTCCTTTTCTACTTTTCTTCTTTTTCTTTCTTTTTCCTTCTTTTTTCTTCCTTCTTCTGGTTTGTTTCTTCTTCTTCTTCTACCTTTTTCCTTCTTCTTTCTTCGTTCTCCTTATTCTCTAATGCCTAATCTCTAATCCCTAATCCTTAATCATTAATCCATCCTTAATCTCTAAAATCTAAACCTTATTCCCTAATCTCTATTTCCTAAACTCTAATCTCTAATCCTTAAGCCCTAATACCTAATTTCTAATCTGCAATCCTTAATCTATAATATATAATCTAGAAACCCTAATCTCTAATATTTAATCCATAATCCCTAATCCTTAATCACAAATCCCTAATCTCTAAACCATAATATGTAATCCCTAATGCTAATCCTAATCCCTCAACCTCTAATTCCTAATCTTTAATCTCTAATACCTAATTTTAAATCCTAAATCCCTAATCATGAATCTCTAATTCCTAATCCCCATTCCCTAATCTGTAATTCCTAATCCTAAATCCCTAATCTTCAATGATTAATCCCTTAATCTATAATCCATAATTCTTAATCCCTAATCATTAATCCCTTCATCCCACCCTCTAATATGTATCCCTAATCCTTATTGCCTATTCTCTAATGCCTACTCCCTAATAAATATTCTTTAAACCCTACACCCAAATCCCTATTTCCTTATCCATAATCCCCATTCCCAAATGCTAATACCTAATCACCCTCCTTAATCACTTATCCATAATCCCCCATACCTATTTTCTAATCCTCAATCCCTCCCTCCTTATTCTATAATCTATATTATCTAATCTCTAAACCTCCTCCTAAATTCTTAATTCTTAACCCTTAATCCGTAATCCATCACCTCTTCCTCCTCTTCTTGTTCCTCCCTTTTGTCTTCCTCATCTTCTTCTTCCTCCTCCTCTTCTTCTTCTTCTTCCTCTTCTTCTTCTTCTTCTTCCTCCTTATTTTCTTCTTTTTCCTCCTCTTCCTCTTCTTCCTCATCTACCTCTTCCTCTTCTTCTTCTTCTTGTTCCCTTATTTCTTCTTCTTCTTCTAAATCTTCTTCTTCTTCTTTTCTTCTTCTTCTTCTTCTTTTTCTTCCTTTTCCTCTTCTTCTTCTTCTTCTTCTTCCATTTCTTTTTCTTCTTCTTTGTCTTCTTCTGCTTCTTCTCCTTATCTTTCTCCTTCTCTTTCTCCTTCTCTTTCTCCTTCTCCTTCTCCTTTTCGTTCTCTTACTACTTCTCCATCCCTTTCTCCTTCTCCATCTCCTTCACCTTCTCCTTCTCCTTCTCCTTCTCCTTCTCTTTCTTCTTGTCCTCATCTTCCTTCTCTTTCTACTTCTCCTTCTTCTTCTTCTTCATCATCATCTTTCTTCATTCTCCTTTCTTCTTTCTACTTTCTATTTTCTTCTTTCTCCTTCCTTCTTTCTTCCTTCTTCCTTCCTCTTTCCTTCTACCTTCTTCCTTTTTCCTTCTTCCTTCTTTCTTCTTTATTCTTCCTCTTCTTCTTCCTCTTCTTCTTCAACTTCTTCTTTTTCTTCTTCTTCCTCCTCTACTTTTTCTTCTTTCTTTCTTCTTCCTTCTTCCTTCTGCCATCTTCTTTCTTCCTTTCTCTCCCTTCTTCCTTCTCTCAAATGCCTAATCCTTAATCTATAATCCTTAATCCCTAATCCATTCTTGATGTTTAATCCCTAATCTTTAATCTTTAACCTCTAATCTCTAATCCCTAAACTCTAATCCTAATACCTAAATCCCTACTCCTTAATCCTTAATCTATAATTTATTATCCTTAATAATTAATATCTAATCTCTAACCCTTAATCATTAATCGCTAATCCCTAAACCCTAATCCCCAATCAATAGTCCTAATCTTAATCATTTAATCTCTAATCTTTAATCTTGCATCCCTAATCTCTAATTTAAAACCCACAATTCCAAATCCTTATTTCCTAATTCTTAAACCATAACCTTAAGTCCTTAGTTTCTGATCCATAATTCTTAATAATTAATATTTTTATTCTTAATTCCTAATCTCTAATTCCTAATAATTTATCCCTTTATGCCTAATCTCTAATCCCTAATACATAATCTTTAATCACCAATCCCTATTACTTTCTCCCTAATCTACAATCCCTAATCGATAACACCTAAACCCTAATCTCTAATTGCTAACTACCAAGTCCTTAATCCCTAATACCTAATGCCTAAACCCTAATCCTTTAACCCCATCTCCCTAACTTTTAACCCATAGTCTTGGATCCCTAATCCTTCACTCCTAAATCCCTAACCCCTAATCCCTAATCCATAATTCATCTCCTCTTCCTCTTCTTTCTCTACATCTTCTTCTTCGTCTTCTCTCTCCTCTTCTTCTTCCACTTGTACTTCATCATCTTCTTCATATTTTTCTATCTCTTCTTCCTTATTTCATTCTTCTTCTTCTTCTTCTTCTTCCTCTTCGTCTCTTCTTTTCAAGTTCTACCTCTTCTTCTTCTTTTTCTTCTTCTTCTTCTCCTTCTCCTTCTTCTTCTTCTTCCCCTTCTTCTTCATCAACTTCTTCTTCTATTTCTTCTTCTTCTTCTTCTTCTTCTTATTCTTCTTCTTCTTCTTCTTCTTTGTCTTCATCTTTTGCTTTTCCTTTTCCTCTTGTTCTTCTTCTTGTTCTTATTCATCTTCTTTTTCCTCTTCCTCTTGTTCCTTTTCCTATTCTTCTTCCTGTTCTTCTTCCTCTTCCTCTTCTTCTTCTTCTTCTTCTACTTCCTCAGCTTCTTCTTCTTCTTCTCCTTCTTCTTTATACACTTCTCCTTCTTCTTCTTCTTCTTCTTCTTCTTCTTCTTCTTCCTCTTCTTCTTCTTCTTTTTCTTTCACTTCTTTTTCTTCTTTCTTCTTCTTCTTCTTCTTCTACTTCTTCTTCTACTTCTACTTCTTCTTCTTCTTTTTCTTTTTCATTCTTCTTCTTCCTCTTCTTCTTTTTCTTTTACATCTTCTTCTTCTTCTTCATCTCTCTCTTCTTCTTTTTCTTCCTCTTCTTTTTCTTCTTCTTCTTTTACAACTACTACTATTAATTCTTCTTCTTCTTCCTCTTCTTCTTCTTCTTGTAGTTCTTCTTCCTCTTCGTCTTCTTTCTCATCTTCTTCTTACTTTTTTGCTACTTCCTCTTCTACTTCTTCTTCTTCTTCTTCATCATCATCAACTTTTTCTTCTTCTTCTTCTTGTTCTTTGCCTTCTTCTTCTTCTTCTTCTACTTCTTCTTCTTCGCTTATACTGCTTCTTCTTCTTCTTCTTCCACTTCTCCCACTTCTTCCACTTGTTCTTCTCCCTCTTCTTTTTTCACTTCTTCTTCTTCTTTTCTTCCCCTTCTTCTTCTTCTTCTTCCCCTTCTTCTTCTTCTTCTTCTTCTATTCCTTCCCCTTCTTCTTCTTCTCCTCCTCCTCTTTCTTCTTCTTCTACTTCGTCCACTTCTTCTTCTTTTTCTTCTTCTTCTTGTTTTTCATATTCTTCTTCCACTTCTTATTGTTCTTCTTCCTCATCTTCAACTTCTTTTCATCCACTTCTTCTCCTTCATCATCTTATTTTTCTTCTTCTTCTTCTTCTTCTTCTACTACATCTTCTTCTTCTTCCTTTTATTCCCTTCTTTTCCTTCCTCATCTTTCTCTTTCTCCTCTTCTTATTATTCTTCTTCTTCTCTATCATCCTCTTCTACTTGTTCTACTTCTTTTTTCTTCTTCCTTTTTTTCTTCTTCTTTTCTTTTTCTTCTTCCTCTTCATGTTCTTCCTTTTCTACTTTATATTGTTCTTCTTCTTTTCTTCATCATATTCTACTTCTTCTTTTTCTTCTTCTTTTACTTCTATGCCTACCTCTTCCCCTTCTTTCTCTTGTTCGTCTTCTTCTTCTCCTTATTTGTCTTCTGCTTATTTGTCTTCTTCTCCTTCCTTTCCCTCTTCAATTTCTTATTCTCTTTCTTATTCATCTTGTACTTCTTCTTCTTCTTCCTATTCTTTTTCCTCTTCCTCTTATTTTTGATTTTCTTCTTCAACTTGCTCTAATTATTGTTCTTCTTTTTCTTCTTCCTCCTCTACTTCTTTTGCTTCTTTTATTATTCTTCTTCTTCTATTTCTTCTTGTTCTTTTTCTTCTTCATCTTCTTCTTCTTCGTCTTTCTCTCCTCTTCTTCCTATTTTTCTTCCTGTTCTTATTCCTACAGTTATTCATCTTCTTCCCCATCTTCTTCCATATCTTCTTCTTATTTTTCTTCTTCCTCTTCCTTTCCTTCTTCCTTGTCTTCTTCTTCTTGTTCTTCCTATTTTTCCTCATCCTCCTCTCGTTCTTCTTCTTCTACTTCTTCGACTTTCTCTTTTTCTTCTTCTTCTTTATCTGCTTCTGCTTCTTCTTCCTCTTCATATTCTTTTGTTTCTTCTTCTTTTTCTTCGACTTCTTCATCTTCCTCTTCTTCTTCTACTACTTAATCTTCTTCTTCTTCTTTCTCTTCATCCTTTTCCTCCTCCTCCTCTTCTTCTTCTTCCTCTGCTTCTTCTTCTTCTTCTTCTTTCCTTCTTCTTCTTCTTCTTCTCCTTCTTCTCCATCTTCTTCTTCTTCATCTTTTTCTTCTTTTTCCTCTTCTAGATCTTAATCTTTTTCTTCTTCTTCTTCTTCCTCTTCTTCCTCTTCTTTTACTTCTTCTCCTTCTTCTTCCTTATCTTCATATTCCAATTCTTCTTCCTCTTCTTCTTCTTTTCCTTCTTCTTCTTCCTCTTCTTCTTCTACTTCTTCTTCTTCTTCTTCTTCCTTTTATTCTTCTTCTTCCACTTTTTCTTCTTCTCTTTCCTCTTTCTCTCTTCCTCATCTTCTTCTACTCCTTCCTCTACTTCTTCTACCTATTCTCCTTATTCAACTTATTATTCTTCTTCTTCCACTACTTCTTCATTTTCTTCTTCTAATGGTTCAACTTCTTCCTCTTCTTCTTCCTCTTCTTCTTAATCTTTTACTTCTTCTTCTTCTCCTTTATCTTATTCTTTTTCTTCCTCTTATTCTTCTTTTCCTTCTTTTCTTCATCTTCTTCCCCTTCTTTTAGTTCTTCTTCCTCATCTTCTTTTTCCTCTTCTTTTTATTCTTCTTCCCTTTCTTCTTCTTCCTGTACATCCTCTTCTTTCTTTTCTTTCTTTTCCACTACATTTTCTTCTCCTTCCCCTGCTTCTTCTTCCTATACATCTTCTTCTTCCTCTTCTTCTACAACTTCTTCTTCTACTACATCTTCTTCTTCTCCTTCTTCCTTATCATCTTCATCTTCATTTTCTCTTCTTCCTTATCTTATCCTTATTCTTCTTCTTAATCTTCTTCCATTTCTCCTTCTTCTTGTTCCTCTTCTACTGCTTCTTCTTTTTCTTTGACTTCTTATTAATCCTCTTCTTCTTCTTCCTCTTCTTGTCCATCCTCTTCCTCTTCTTCTTTTTCTTCTTCTTCTTCTTTTACTTAATCTTCTTCTTCTTCTTCTTCCTTATCTTCCTTTTCCTCTTCTTTTTTTTTCTTCTTCCCCTTTTTCTTCTTCTTGTACTTCTTTTTCTTCCTCTTGTTCTTCCACTTGTTCATCTTCTTCTTCTTCTTCCCCTTCTTCTTCTTCTCCTTCCTCATTTTCTTCCTTTCCTCTTCATCCTCATCTTATCCTTCTTCTTCTTCTTTTTCATTATCTTCCTCTTCTCCGTATTCATCCTCATCTTCCTCTTTCTCTTCTTCTTCCTGATCCTATTCTTCCTCTTCTTCTTCTTCTTCTTCTTCTTCTTCTCCTTCTTCTTCTCCTTCTTCTTCTTCCACTTTTTCTTCTACTTCTTCTTCTTCATAATCATCATCATCTTATTATTATTATTATTATTATTATTATTCTACCACTTTTATTGCATCTTCTTTTTCTTTATCTTCTTCATCTTCTTATTCGTCTTTGTTTTTTTTTTCTCCAACTTCTTCCTCTTCTTCTTCTTCTTCTTCCCTTCTTTTTCTTCTTCTTCTTCATCGCTTCTTCTTCTTCTTCTTCTTCTTTCCTTCTTCTTCGTCTTCTTCTTCTTCTTCTTCTTCTTCTTTTTATTCACCTTCTTCTTCTTCTTCTTCATCTTCTTTACCTTCTTCTTCTTATTCTTCTTCTTCCTCTTCCTCTTCTTTTCCCTCTTCTTCTTCTTCTTCTTCTTCATACTCGTCTTCTTCTTATTCTTCCTCATCTTCTTCCTCTTCTTCTTCTTCTTCTTCTTCTTCTCCTTCTTCTTCCACTTGTTCCTCTTCTCCCTCTTCTTCTTCTTCTTCCTCTTCTTCTTCTTTTTTTCCTTCATCTTCTTCTTCTCTTCTTCATCTCCTTCTACTTCCTCTTCTTCGTCTCTTCTTCGTCCGCCTCCTCTTCTCCTTCTTCTTGCTCTTCTTCTTCTTATACTTCTATTCTTGCTCTCCTTCTACTTCTCCTTCTTCTTCTTCTTCTTCTCCTCTTCCTGTTGTTGTTCTTGTTCTTCTTCTTCCTCTTCTTCTTTTTCTTCTCCTTCTTCTACTACTCTCTCTACTTCTTTTACATCTTCTTCTTCTTCATCATCTTCTTTTTATTCTCTTTCTATTTATTCTTCTTCTTGTACTTCTTCTTCTTCTTCAACTACTACAACTACTACTTCTCATCATCTTCATCTTCTTCTGTTTCTTCTACCTTTTCTTCTTCTTCTTCTCTAGTACCTAATCCCAAATCCATAATTCTCAATTCATAATCCCTAATTCTTAAACCTTAATCCCTAATCCTTAATCTATAATCCCTATTCTTTAAGATCTAATCCCTTAATATTTAATCTCTAATCCATAATCTTTATTTTTAATCCCTTATATTAAATCCCTAATCTCCATTCTCTAATCCCAAATTCATAATCCTTAATCTCGAATCCCTAATTCCTAATCCTTAAAATCATAATCCCTTGATCTGTAATCCAAAATCTCTAATCCTTAATCCCTATAATCTAATCCTTTAATACCTAATCCTTAATTCCTGATCCTTAATCCATAAATCATATTCATTAATAGATATTCCTTAATCCCTAATCACTAATGCTTAAACCGTAAGGATTGTCACTAATCCTTAATTCATAATCCCTAATTCCAAATCTGTAATGAGTAAACCTAATCCCTAATCCTTTATCTCAAATTTCTAATCCTTTATCTTCAATCCCAGATTCATGTCTCTAATCCCTAATCCATAATCCATCTTCTTCTTCCTCTCCTTTTTCTTCATTTTCTTCTTCTTCTGCTTCTTCTTCTTCTTCTACATCTTCTTTGTCTCCTTTTATTTTTACTTCTTTTTCTTCTACTTCTTCATCTTCTTCTTCCTCTCCTTCTTTCTCTTCTTCTTCTTCTTCATCTTCCTCTTCTATCTCTTCTTCTTTAAATTATTCTTCTTTCACCTCTTCTTCTACTTCTACTTCTTCTTCTTCTTCTCCTTCTTCTTCTTTTCCTTCTTTCTCTTTCTTCACTTCCTCATCTTCTTCTTCCTCTTCTTCTTTTCCTCTTCTTCTTTCTCTTCTTCTTCTTCTTCTTATTCCTCTTCTTTGTCTTCTTCCTCTTCTTATTCCTCTTCTTCCTCTTCTTCTTATTCCTCTTTTTCTTCTTCTTCTTCCTCCTCATCTTCTTCATCTTCTTCATCCTCTACTCCTCATCCATCTATTCTTCTTCTTCTTCCTCCTCCTCTTGCTCTTTCTCCTTATCTTCTTATTCATCCTTCTCTTTTTCTTCTTCTCCTCCTTTTTCCTCTTCTTCTTCTTTGTCTTCGTCTTCTTCTTTTCACTCCTCTTCTTACTCCTCTTCTTCTTCTCCTTCATCTTCTTCTTCTTCTTTTTCTCCTTCCACTTGTTCTTCCACTTCTTCTTCATCTTCTATCACATCTTTCACTTCTTCTTGCTCCTCTTCTTTTTCTTTGTCTACTTCTTCTTCTTCTTCTTCTTCCTCCCCATCTTCCCCTTCTTCCTCGTCATCTTCTTCTTCTTCTTACTATTCTTCTTCTACTTCTTCCTATTCTTCTTCATTTCCTACTTCTTCTTCGTCCTCTTCTTCTTCTACTTCTTCTTCTTCTTCTACCTCTTCTTCTTCTTTCACTTCTTTTTCTTGTCCATCTTCTTCTTCTTCTTCTTCTTCTTCTCCTTCTTCTTCTTCTTCTTCTTTTTCTTCTTCTTCTTCTTCTTCTTGATCTTCTTCTTCTTCTTCTTCTCCTTCTTCTCCTTCTTCTTCTTCTTCATCTTCCTCTTCTTCTTCTTCCGTTTCTTCTTCTTCTTCTTCTCTTCTTCTTCTTCTTCTTCTTCTTCTTCCTCTTCTTCTTCTTCTTCATCTTGTCCTCCCTCTTCTACTTCTTTTACTTCTTCTTCTTCATCATCATTTTCTTCTTCTTATCCTCCTCCCTCTTCTTCTTCTCCTTCCTATTCTTTTTCTTCTTCTACTTCTTTCTCTTCTTCGTCTTCTTCTCCTTCAAAATATTCTTCTTCTTCTTCTTATTCCTCATCTTCTTCTTCTTCCTCATCATCTTTTTCTTTTTCCTTTTCTTCTACTTCTTTTTATTCTTCTTCCTCTTGTTCTTCTTCTTTCCCTTCCTCTTCTTCTTCTTCTTCTTATTCCTCTTCTTCTTTCTCCTCTTCTTCTTTGTCCTCTTTGTCTTCTTCTTCATCTTCTTCATCTTCCTCTTCTTCTTCTTCTCCTTCTTCCACTTCTTCTTCAACCTCTACTTCCTCTTCTTCCTCATCTTCCTATTGTTTTCTTCTTCTTCTCCTACCTCTACTTCTTCTTATTCTACATCTTCTTCCACTTTTTTTTTCTACTTGTACTACTTCCTCTTCATCTTTCTCTTCATTTCTAGTTTTTCTTCTTCATCTTTTAACTGTTCCTCTTCTTCTTCTTCTTTCACTTCTTCTTGTTCTTCTTTTTCTTCTTCGTCTTCTTCTCCATCGTCTTCTTCATATTCTACTTCTTCTTCATCTTCTTCTTCTTCCTCTTCTTCTTCTTCTTCCTCCTCTTCTTCTTTTTCCTCTTCCTCTTCTACTTCTTCTTCTTCTTCTTCCTCTTCTTCATCTTCTTCTTCCTCTTCTTTGGCTTCTTCTTCTTCCTCCTCTTCCTCTTCACCTTCTTCTACCTCTTCTTCATCCTCTTCTATATTTTTTCCTCATCTTCCTCTAGTTTTTCTTCTTTTTCTTCTTTCTCTACTCCTTCTTCTTCTTCTTGCTCTTCTTATTCTTCTTCGTCTTCTTCCTCTTTCTCTACTTCTTATTCTTCTTCTTCTTCTTTGTCGTCATCTTCTTCTTCTTCTTCTTTTCCTTTTCTTCTTCTTCCTCTGTTTGCTCCTCTTCTTCTTCTTCTTCTTCATCCTCTTCTTTTTCCTCTCCTTCTTCTTCTTCTTCAAATTGTTGTTGTTCTTCTTTTTATTCCTCTCCTTCTTCTTCTTCTTCTTCTCCTATTTATTCTTCTTCTCCATCTTCTTCTTCTTCTTCTTCTTCCTCTTCTTCTTCTTATTATTATTCTTTTTCTTTGTCCTCTTCTTGTTCCTATTCTTCTTATGCTTCTTGCACTTCTTCTTCTTCCTCTTTTTTATTTTCTTCTTGTTCCTCTTTTTCATCTTCTTCCTCTTCTTCCCCCACTTCTTCTTCATCTTCTTGTTACTCCTCTTCTTCTCCTTCTTTCACATCTTCTTCTACTTCTTCTTCCACTTCTTCCTCATTTTCCACTTGTTGTTGAACTTCTTCTGCTTTCTCTTCACCTTCTTCTTCTTCTTCCTCATCTTCTTCTCCTTCTTCTTCCTCATCTTCTTCTTCCTCTTCTTTTTCTTCTTCTTCATCTTCTTCGTTTTTCTCTTCTTCTTCTTCTTCTTCTTCTACATCTTGTTCTTCTTTTTTCCCTTCTTCTTCTCCCTTTCTTTCTTCTTCTTCTTCTTAATCTTCTTCTTCTTTGATTTCTTCTTCCTCTTCATCTCTGTCTTCTTCAACTTCTTCTTCTCCCTCTTCTTCTTCTTCTTCTTCTTCTTCTTCTTCCTCCTCTTCTTCTTCTACTTTTTCTTCTTCTCCTTCTTCTTCATCTTCTTCTTCTTCTTGTTGTTCTTCCTTTTAATATTCTTCTCCATCTTCTTTCTCTTCTTCTTGTTTCATTTTTTCTTCCTATTCTTCTTTTCCTTCTTCCTCTACTTCTTCTTCTTGTTCATCTTTTCTACTTCTTCTTCTAATTCTTCTTTCTCTTGTTCTTCATTTCCCTCCTCCTCTTCTTCTAATTGTTCTTCTTCCTCTTCTTCTCTTTCATCTTCTTCTTCTTCTTCTTCTTCTTCTTCTTCTCCTTCTTCTTCTCATTCTTCTTCCTCTTCTTCTTCTTCCTCCTCTTGTTGTTCCTCTTCTTCTCCTTCTTCTGCTTCTCCCTAATCCTTTTCTTCTTCCTTTTCTTCCTCCTCTTCTTCTTCTTCAACTTCTTCTTCTTCTTCTTCTTCCTCTTCTTCTACTTCTTCCTCATCTTCTTCTCCTTCTTTTTTCTCTTCTTCCTCATCTTCTTTTTCTTCTTCTGCTTGTTCTTCTTCTTTCTCTTCTCCTTCCTTTTCTTCCTCCTCCTCCTCTTCTTCTTCTTCTTCTTCTTCGTACTCTTCTTCTTTTTATTCTTCTTCTTCATCTTCTTCATCAACTTTTTCATCTTCTTCTTGTTCTTCTTTTTCTTCGTCTACTTCTTCTTCTTCTCCTTCTTCTTCTTCTTCTTCTTCTTTTCATTTCTTCTTCTTACCCTTCTTTTTCTTCTTCTCTTCTTCTCCTCCTCCTCCTCATCCTCTTCTTCGTCTTCTTTTTCTTCTTCTTCATCTTCTCCCTCTTGATCTTCTAGTTCTCTTTCTTCTTCTTCCTCTTCTTCTTCTTCTTCTTCTTTTTCACCATCATCATCGTCTTTTCTTCTTCTTCTCCTTCTGCTTCCACTTCTACTTCTTCATTTTCCACTTCTACTTCTTCTTCTTGTTCTTCTCTTTCTCCTTCTTCTTCTTCTTCTTCTCGTTCTTTATCTTCTCTTCTTCTTCTTCTTCTTTTTCTTTTTCCTTATTTCCTTCTTTCTCCTTTACTTCTAGTTTGACTTCTTCTTCTTCTTCTTCATTTTCTTCTTCTTCTTCTCCTTCTATTCCTCTTCTTCTTATTCATATCCTTCTTCTTATTCTTCTTCTTCCCCTTCTCCTCCTCTTCACGTTCTTCTTCTTCTTCTTCTCTTTGTTCTCCTTCTTCTTCTTCTTGCTCTCCTTCTCCTCATTCTGCTACTTCTTCTTCCTCTTTGACTTCTTCTTCTTCCTTTTCTTCTTCTTCCTCTTCTTCCTCTTCTTCTTTTATTCTTCTTCTTCTTCTTCCTCCTCCTCTTCTTCTTCCTCTTCTTTTTCATCTTCTTCTTCTTCTTCCTCCAAATCTTCTTGTTCTTCTTCATCCTCTTCTTCCTCTTCTTCATCATCTTCCTCTTCTTCTTTTTCTTCTTTTCCTTCTTTTTCTTCTACTTTTTTTTCCTCTTCTTCCTCTTCTTCTCTTTATCATCTTCTTCATCATCATCATCTTCTTCTTCTTCCCTTTCTTCTTCTTCTTCTTCTTCTTCTTCTTCTTTTTAGTCTGCTTCTTCTTCTTCATTGTTTTCAACATCATCAACTCTTTTTCTTCTTTTTTATCTTCTTCAGCATCATCATCATTTTCTTTCTTATTATTATTATTATTATTATTATTATTGTTGTTGTTGTTCTCCTTCTTTTTCTTCTTCTTCTTCTACTACTTCTTCCTCTTCTTCTTCTTCTTCTTCTTCTTCCTCTTCTTCTTCTACTACTACTACTACTATTATTTCCTCTTCTTCTTTTCTACTTCTTCTTCTTCTTCTATTTCTTCTTCTTCTTCTTCCTCTACTTCTTTCATAATCTGTAATCCCTAATCCTTAATCTTTAATCGCTAATCTCTAATCCCTAATACATAATCCCTAATCTTTATGACCTAATCCATTATTCCTTAATCTCTAATCTCTAATATTTTATCTATTATCCTTAATCTTTAATCCCTAATCTCTAATTGTAGTTCTTTAATCCCTAATCATTAATCCCAAAACACTTATCCCCAATTCCTAATGATTCTTCTTCTTCTTTTTCGTCTATTTGTTCTTCATCCTCTTCTACTTCTTCTACCTCTTCTTCTTATTCTTCCTCTTCTTTTCCATCGTTTCTTCTTTTTCTTCTTCTTTTTTCTCTTGTACTACTACTTCTTCTTCTTCTTCCATGTTTCACTCCTCTTCTTCCTCTTCTTCTTCTTGTTCCTCCTCTTCATCTTCTTCCTCTTCTTCTTCTTCTTCTTCTTATTCTTCTTCTTCTTCTTCCTCTTCTTCTTCTTCTCCTTCTCCTTCTTCATCCTCATGATCTTCTTGTTCTTCTTGTTCTTCTTCTTCTTTTGCTTCTTTTACTTTTTCTTTTTTCACTTGTTCTTCTTCTTCTTCTTCCACTTTTTCATCATCTTTCACTTCGAATTCTTCCTCTCTTCTTCTCCTTCTTCCTCTTCTTCTTCTTCCTCTTCTTCAAGTTCTTCTTCATCCTTCTCCACCTCTTCTTCTTCTTCCCCTTCTCCTTCTACTACTTCATCTTTTTCTTCTTCTTCAACTTCTTCTTCTTCTTCTTCTTCTTCCTTTTCTTCTACTTCTTTTACTTCTTCTTCTTGTTTGTCTTCTACTTCAGCTTGTTATTCTTGTTCCTCTTCGTTTTCTTCTTTTTCTTGTACTTCTTCTTCTTTGACTTCTTCTTCTTCTTCTTCCTCCTCCTCTTGCTTCTCTTCTTCCTCTTCTTCTTCTTCCTTCTCTTTGTTTTCTTCTTCTTGGCCTCCTTCTACTTCCTCTACTTCTTCTTTTTCTTCTTCTTCCTCTTTATCTTGTTCTTTTTTTTCTTCTCCTTCTTCCTCTTCTTCTTGCTCTTCTTCCTCTTCTACTTCTCCTTCTTATTCTTCCTCTTCTTCCACTTCTTCTTCTTCTTCTTCTTGTACAACTTCTTCTTCCTCTTCTTCTTCCTATTATTCTTTTGCTTCTTCTTCTTCCCCTTCTTCTTCTTCTCATCTTCTTCTTTTTCTTCTTTATTTTTTTCTTCCCCTTCTTCTTCAACTACTTCATCTTTTTCTTCTTCTTCATCTCCCTCTTCTTCTTCTTCTTCTTATTCCTTTTCTTCTTCATCTTTTACTTCTTCTTCTTCTTATTTGTCATCTAATTCTTCTTGTTATTCTTGTTCCTCTTCATTTTGTTCTTTTTATTCTTCTTCTTCTTCTTTGACTTCTTCTTCCTCTTGTTCCCCTTCTTACTCTTCTTCTTCTTCCTTCTCTTTGTTTTCTTCTTCTTTGCCTTCTTCTACTTCCTCTACTTCTTCTTTTTCTTCTTCTTGCTCTTTATTTTTTTCTTTTCTTCTTCTCCTTCTTCCTCTTCTTCTTGCTCTTCTTCCTCTTCTACTTCTCCCACTTATTCTTCCTATTCTTCCACTTCTTCCTCTTCTTCTTCTTCTTCTTCTACTTCTTCCCCTTCTTCTTCCTATTATTCTTTAGCTTCTTCTTCTTCCCCTTCTTCTTCCTCATCTTCTTCTTTTTCTTCTTTATTTTTTTTCCCCATCTTCTTCAACAACTTCATCTTTTTCTTCTTCTTCATCTTCTTCTTCTTATTCTTTTTCTTCTTCATCTTTTACTTCTTCTTCTTATTTGTCATCTACTTCTTGCTATTCTTGTTCATCTTCGTGTTGTTCTTTTTATTCTTCTTCTTCTTCTTTGACTTCTTCTTCTTTTTCTTCTTCTTCTTCTTCTTATTCCCCTTCTTCCTCTTCTTCTTCTTCCTTCTCTTATTTTTCTTCTTCTTTGCCTTCTTCTACTTCCTCTACTTCTTCTTTTTCTTCTTCTTCATCTTTATCTTATTCTTTTTTTCTTCTCCTTCCTCCTCTTCTTCTTGCTCTTCTTCTTCTACTTCTCCCTCTTATTCTTCCTCTTCTTCCACTTCTTCTTCTTCTTCTTCTTCTTTTTCTTCTTCTTCTTCTTTCCTCTTCTTCTTTCTCTTATTCTTTTGTTTCTTCTTCTTTCCCTTCTTCTTCTTCCTCATCTTGTTTTTTTTTCTTCTTCTTTATTTTTTTCTTCTCTTCTTCCTTTTCATCATCATTATCATCATCATCTTCTTCTCCTTCTTCTTCTTCTTCTTCCCCATCTTCTTCAACTTCTTCTTCTTCTTCAACTTCTTCTTCTTCTTCACCTTCCTCTTCTTCATTTTCTTCTTCTTCTTCTTCTTCTTCTTTTTCTTCTCATTCCTTCCCTTCTTGTTCTCATTCTTCTTCGTTTTCCATTTCTTCTTCTCTCCTTCTTCTTCTTCTTCTTCTTCTTCTTCATCTTCCTCCTTTTTTTCTTCTTCTTTTTCTTCTTCTTCTTTTTGTTCTTCTTCTCCTTCTTCATATTCTTAGCCTTCTACTTTTTATTCTAGTTGTTTTTCCTTTTTTTTTTCTTATTTTTCTTCATCTTCTAATTCTTTTTCTACTTCTTCTTCTTCCTCCTCCTCCTCTTCCTCTTCCTCTTCATCTTCTTCCTCTACTTTTTCTTTTTCTTCTTCTTTTTCTTGCCTTACCACTTCTTCTCAACATCATCATCTTCTTCTACTTCTCTTTCTTCTTCTTCTACTTCATGTTCCCCTTCTTCCACTTTTTCTTCTCCCACTTCTTCCTCTTCTTCCACTTCTTCATCATCTTCTTCTTCTTCTTCTTCCTCTTCTTCTTAATCTTCGTCATCTTCTTCTTTGTGTTCTTCTCCTTCTTCTTCTTCATCTTCTTCCTCTTCATCTTCATCACCTTCTTCATCTTCTTCTTCTTCTTCTTCACCTTCTTCTACTTCTTCTTCTAAATCCTCTTGTTCTTCTACTTCTTCGTCTTCTTCACCAGCTTCATCTTCTACTTCTTCTTCTTCCCCATCTTTGACTTCTTCTTCTTCCTTTACTATTGCTACTTTCTTCTTCTTCTTCTTCTCTTATACTACTACTATTACTACTACAACTACTTCTTCTTCTTATCCTTCATCTTCTTGTTCATTTTCTTCTTCTTCTTCTTCAAATTCTTCTTCTTAATATTCTTCTTCTTCTTCTTCTTCTTTCACTTTTACTTCTTCTTCTTCTTCTTTTACTTCTACTACTTCTTTTACTACTTCTTGTTCTTCTTCTTCTATTTCTTCTTCTTCTTCTTCTTCTCCGCCTACTTCTTCCTCTTCTTCTTGCACTTCTTTCTCTTATTCCTCTTTTTTCTTCTTCCTTTTGTTCATCCTTTTCTTCCTCTTCTCTTTCTTTTTTTCTTCTTCTTCTTCTTCTTTTTCTTCTTCCTCTTCTGCTTTTTCCTCTTCTTCTTCTTCCTTATCATCATCTTCTTCTCCTTTCTCTTCTTCGTCATCCTCCCCCTCATCTTCTTCTTTTTGTTCTTCATATTCTTCTTCTTCTTCTTCTACTACTACTTTTTCTTCTTTTTCTTCTACTACTACTGCTACTACTTCTTTTGGTTTTTCTTGTTCTTCTTCTTCTTCTTCGTCTCCTTCATCTAGTTCTTCTTCCTCTTCTTGTCCATCTTCTTCATCTTGTTCTTCTTCTTCGTATACTTCATCTTCTTCCTCTTCTTCTTCTTCTTCTTCTCTACTTCTTCTTCTCATTCTTCTCCTTCTTTTTTTTTTAACTTCTTCTACATCTTATTTTTCTAGTTCTTCTTTTTCCTCCTCTAGTTCCTCTTCGTCCTCTTCTTCAACCTCCTCCTCTTCTTCTTCTCCTTCCTCCTCTTCTTCTTCTTGCACTTCTTCTTCTTCATCTTCTGCTTCTTCTCCTTCTACTTCATCTTCTGCTTCTTCTCCTTCTACTTCATCTTCTGCTTCTTCTCCTTCTACTTCTTCTTCTCCTTCTTCTCCTTCCTTCTCCTCTTTTTCTTCCTCTTCTTCCTCTTCTTCTTCATCTTGTTCTAGCTCCTCTTTTTTTTTTCTTCTTCCTCTTCTTTTCCTATCCTTCTTCTTCTTCTTCCTCTTCGGCTTCTTCAACCTCATCTTGTTCTTCCACTTTTTCTTCATCTTCTTCTTCTTCTTCCACTCATTGTTCTTCTTCCCCTCCCCCTCCATCTTCTTCAACCTCTTGTTATTCCTCTTCTTTGTCCTCTTCTTCTTCCTATTTTTCTTCATCTTTTTTATCTTCTTCCCTTCTTCCATCTTCCTTCTTCCTTCTTCCTTCTTAATTCTTTCTTCTTCCTTTTTCCTTTTCCTTCTTCCTACCTACTTCTTTCTTACTTCTTCAATTTTCTTTCTTCCTTCTTTTTTACTCTTTCTTCTTTCCAACTTCTTCTTCTTTCTTCTTCTTCTTCTTCATCCTCATCATCTTCTTCTTCTTCTTCTTCCACTTCGTCTTCCTCTTCTTCTTCTTCTTCCACTTCTACTTCTCCTTCTTATTCCTTTTCTTCTTCATATTTTTCTTCTTTTTCTTCTTCTTTATCTTCTTCATCATCTCCCTTTTCTCTTCTTCTTCTTCTTCTTGTTCTTCCTCTTTCCATTGTCTCACTTCTTCTTCTTCTTCTTATTCTGATTCTTCTTTTTCTTGGTCTACTTTCGTCTTTCTTCTTTCTTCTTTTTTGTTTCTTCTTTCTTTTTTCTTCTTCCTTCTTGCTTCTTCCTTCTTCCTTCATCCTTCCTTCTTACTTCTTCCTTCTTACTTCTTGCTTCTTCCATCATCCTTCATCCTTCTTACTTCTTCCCTATTCCTTCTTCCTTTTTCTTTCTTCTTTCCTTTTTCTTATTTTTTTTTTCTTTCTTTTTTCTTTCCTCTTTTTTCTTCTACTTTCTTCCTTTCCCTTCTCCTTTCTTCTTTTTTTTATTTATCTTTCTTTCTTTTTAATCTACTACTTTCTTCTTCTTTTTCTTCTTCTTCTTCTTCTTTTCTTCTTCTTCTTTTTCTTCTTCTCCTTCTTCTTCCTCTCCTTCATCTTCTTTATCCTTAATCGCTAATCCCTAATCCTGCTCTTCCTATTCCTTGTTCCCTAATCTTTAATCCTTAATCTTTAAACCCTAATCCTTTACGACTAATCCCTAATCCCTAAACCTTAACCCTAATCACTAATCCCTATTCCCTAATCCTTAAATCCTAACACCAATTGCTAATCCCCAGTCCCTAAACCATATCCCTAATCTTTAATCTTTGATCTTAAATCTTTAATCTTTAATCCATATTCTTGAATCCCTCCCTATTTAATGCCTAATCCCCAAAACCTAATTCCTAATCCCTATGCCCTCGCCCACTAGTCCATAGTCTATCTTCTTCTACTTCATATTCTTCTTCTTCTTTTTCTTCTACATCTGCTTCTTATTCTTCCCTTCCTTGCTCTTCTTACTCTTCTTCTTTGTCACCCTCTTCTTCTTCTTCCTCATCTTCTTCTTCTTCTTCTTCGTCTTCTTCTTCTTCATCATCATGTACTTCTTCCTATTCTTCTTCTTCTTCCCCATTCTCTTCGTCTTGTTCTATCTCTTCTTCTTCAACTTCTTTTTCCTCCTCTTTTCCTTCTTTTTCTTCTTATTCTACTTCATCTTCTTCATCTTCTTCCTTCTTCCATCTTCCATCCTCCTTGTTTCTTCCTTCTTCCTTCTTCCATCTTCCTTTTTCTTCTTCATTCTTCCTTCTTCTTTCTTCCTTCTCCCATCTTCTTTCTTCCTTTTTCTTTCCTCTTTATTCTTTCTTATCATTTCTTTCTCCTTCTTCTTCTTCTTCTTCTTCTTCTTCCTCTTCCTCCTCTTCTTCTTCTTCTTCTTATTCTTTTGCTTCTTCCACTTCTTCTTCTTCTTCTTCTTCCCCTTCTTGTTCTTCTTCCTTTTCTTCTTCCTGTTTGTCTTTATCTTCCTCAACTTCTTCTTCTTCTTCAGCTTCCTCATCATCATCATCATCATCATCTTAATATTCTTCTTCTTCTTCTTCTTCTTCTTCCTCTTCTAATTCTTCTTCTTCTTGTTCTTCTGCTTCTTCTCCTCCTGCTTCTTCTTCTTCTTCTTCTACTTCTTCTTCTTCTTCACTTCTTGTCTTTTCTCTTCTTGTTCTTGTTCTTCTTCTTCTACTTCTTCTTTTTCTTCTTCTTCTTCTTCTTCTTCTACTTCTTTTTCTTCTTCTCCTATTTCTTTTTCTACTTCTATTTGTTCTTCTTCCTCCTCTTCCTCTTCCCCTTTTTCTTCTTCTTCTTATTCTTCTTCAACTTCTTCTTTTAATTCTTCTTCTTCTTCTTCATTTTCTTCTACTACTTCTTCATCTTTTACTTCTTGTTCTTCTTCTTCATCTTTTTCTTCTTCTCCATCTTCTTCTACTTCTTTTTCTTCTTCTTCCTCTTCTTTCTCTTGTTCTTCTTTCTCTTCTTCTACTTATTCTTCTCCTTCTCATTGTCCTTCTCCCTCTATTTCTCCTTCTCTTACTCCTCCATCTTGTCTTCCTCTTTTTCCTTCTTCTCCTCCTCCTTCTCCTTCCTCTTCTTCTTCTTCTTCTTCTTCTTGTTTTCTTCTTTCTTCTTTTTTATTTCTTCTTTCTTATTTCTTCTTCCTTTTTCCTCCTTCCTTCCTTCTTCTGTCTTCCTTCTTCCTTGTTCTTTATTTTTTATTCCTTCTTACTTCTTGCTTCTTACTTTTTCCTTCTTCTTTCTTCTTTCTTCTTTCTTTTTTCATCTTTCTTGTTTCTTCTTTCTTCTTCTTTCTTCTTCTTTGTTCGTCTTTCTTCATCTTTACTTTCCCCTCCTCTTCTTCCTCTTTTCTCTTCTTCTACCTCTTCATCTTCAATTTCTTCTTCCTCATCTTCTTCTTCTACTACTCCCTAATCTGTAATATCGAATCCCTAAACCTTAATGTTTAATTACTAATCCCCAATCCTTATTCTTTAGTCCATTCCTAATCTTTAATCACTAGTCCTTAAACCCTAATCCCTAATGTGAAATCCCTAATAGCTTTTCTTTAATACCTTATCCTTAATCTTTAGCTCCTAATCCATAATTCTTAATCCTTAATTGTTAATTCCTAATCCTTATTCCCTTGTCTTGAATTCCAAATCCTAGATCTCTAATATCGAATCCCTAATTCATAATTTTTCATCCCTAATTCTTAACCCTTAATCCCTAATCTTTGATACTTAATCCTTAATCTCTTAATCCTTAATCCCAAATCTAATCCTTAATCCCCAATCCTTAATCCTTAATTCTTAATTCCTAATCCTTATTAACAAATCTATATTCCTTAATTCTTAATCCCTAAATGCTAACCATAACTACTAGTTCCTAATCCCTAAACCCTATTCCTAATCTCCAATCTCTAATCCTTAATCCTTAATCTTTAATCCATAATCACGAATCCTTCCCTCCATAATGCCTAATCCCCAATCCCTACTACCAAAATCCAAATCCCGAAGCCTTAACAGACAAATCCATAATCTGTTTTCTTCTTCTTCTCCTTCTTCTTCTACTTCTACTTCTACTTCTGCTTCTGCTTCTTCTCCATCTTCTTGTTCTTCTTTTTATTCTTCTATTTATTCTAATTCTTCTCCTTCTTGCCTTTTTTACCTTCTTCTTCATCAACTTTTCTTATTCTTCTTCTTTTTCATCATCATTATCTTCTTCTTCTACTTCTTCTTCTTCTTCTACATCTTCTTCTTCTTTTTCTCTTCTTCAACTTCTTTGTATTCTTCTTCTTTTTCTTCTTCCTCCTCTTCTTCTTCTCCTTCTTTCTCTGTTTCCCCTTCTTCTTATTATTATTGTTATTATTATTTGTCTTCTTCTTCTTATTCTCTTCTTCTTCTTCTTCTTCTTCTTCATCCTCTTCTTCTTCCACTTCAACATCTTCTTATTATTATTATTATTATTATTCCCCTTCTTTTTCTTCTTCTTCTTCTTCTTCTTCTTCTTCTTCTGCTTCTTCTTCTCTTTCTTTACTTCATCTTCTTTTTCTTCTTCTTTACCTTCTTCTTCCCCTTACTCTTCTTCTTCTTCTTCTATTTCTCCTCTTCCTCTTCTTCTTCTTCTTCTTCATTGCCTTCTTCTTCTTCTGCTTGTCTTCTTCTTCTTCTTCTACTTCTTCTTCTTCCTCTTCTTCTTCCACTTCTTCTTCTTCTTGATCTTCTTATTTCTCTTCTTTCTCTTCTTCTTCTTCTTTGTCTTCTTTTTCTTCTTCTTATTTTTCTTCTTCTTCTTCTTCCTCTTCCTCTTCTTCTTCTTCTACACTTTGTCTTCATCTTCTTCTACCTCTTCCTCTTCCTCTTCCACTTCCAGTTCTTCATTATCATCATCATCTTCTTCTTCTTCTGCTACATCTTCTTCCTTCTTCTTTCTTCCATCTTCCTTCCTTCTTCTTCCTTCTTATTTCTTAATTCTTCGTTCTTCTTTCTTCCTCCTTCCATCTTCTTTTTTCTTTCTTCTTTCGGCTTTCTTCTTTCTTATTTCTTTTTTTTTCCTCATCTTTTCCTTTTTCTTCTTCTTCCTCTTTTTCTTCTTCTTCTTCTTCTTCTTCCACTACTGCTTCTTCTTCTTCTTCTTCTTCCCCTTCTTCTTCTTCCTTCTCTTCTCCATCTTATTCTTCTTCTTCTTCTTCTTCTTCTTCTTCTTTTTCTTCTTCTTTTTCTACTTATTCTTCTTCTTCATTATCTACTTCTTCTTCTCTTCTTCTTTTTCTTCCTCTTCCCATTCTTCTTCTTCTTCCTCTTCTTCTTCTTCGTCATAGTAATCATGATCTTCTTCTTCTATTACCACTTCTTGTTCTTCCTCTTCTTATTCTTCTTCTACTGTTTCTTCTTCTTGTTCTTTTTCTTCTTCTTCTTCACTTCTTTTTATTCTTTCTCTTCTTATTCTTCTTCTTCTTCATCTTCTTCTTCTTCTTCTTCTTTATCTTCTACTTCTATGTATTCTTCTTCTTTTTCTTCTTCTTCTTCTTCTACTTCTTCTTCTTCCTCCTCTTCTTCATGTTCTCCTTTTTCTTCTTCTTCTTTTCCTTCTTCTAGTTCTTGTTCTTCTTCTTCTTCTTCTTTCTCTTCTTTCCTCTTCTTCTTTCTCTTCTTCTTTTGCTTCTTCTCCTTCTCCTTCTCCTTCTACTTTCCTTCTCCTTGTCTTTTCCTTCTCCTTCTCCTTCTCCTTCTCCTTCTTAATCTCTTTCTCCTACTCCTAGTTCTTGTTCTTTTCTTCCTCCTTTTCCTTTTACTTATTTCTTCTTTCTTCTTTGTTCTTTTTTCTTTCTTTCTTATTTCTTCATCCTTCTTCCTTCCTCCATCTTCCTTCCTTCTTCCTTCTTCCTTCTTCCTTATTCCTTCTTTCTTCTACCTTGAACCTTCTTACTTCTTCCTCTTTCCTTCTCCCTTCTTCGTTCTTCTTTCTTTTTTCTTCTTTCTTTTTCATCTTTCTTCTTCTTTCTTTTTCTTCCTTCTCCTTTCTTCTTCTTTCTTTCTTCTTCGTTCTTTCTTCTTCTTCTTCTCTTCCTTATTCTTCTTCTTCTCCTTGTTCTTCTTTATCCTTAATCTTTAACCCTTAATCCTTAATGTCAAATGCCTAAACCGTAATCTCTAATAACTACTCCCCTAACACTTAATCTTTAATCCATCTCTAATCCCTAATTTTTATTCTTTAATACTTAATAACTGATATTTAATTATTAAACCTTAAATCCTTATCTTTAATCCCTAATCCCTAATCTCTAATCCCTTATCTTGAATTCCTAATCCTAAATATATAATCTCTAATCCTTAATTCAAATTCCAAATCACTAATGCTTAATCCATAATCCCTGATACTTAATCCATATTTCTTTAATCTCTAATTCTTAATCCCTAATCCTTAATCTTTTTTTACAAAATTTTGATTCCTTAATTCCTAATCTTTAAACCCTAACACCAATCATTGATTCCTAATCCTTAAAATCTATCCAAAATCCCTAATTTGTAATTCCTCATCCTTAGTCTTTAATCCATAATCTTGAATCCCTCCCTCCCAAATGCTTAAACCCCAATCCCTAATACCTAATTCCTAATCCCTTAGTCGTAGCCAACTAATCCATAGTCTGTCTTCTTCTTCTTCTTCGTCTTCATTTACTACTACTTCTTCTCCTTCTTTTATATCTTCTTATTTTTTTCCTTCTTGCTCTTCTTACACTTCTTCTTCATCCTCCTCTATTTCCTCCTATTCCACCTCCTCCTCTTCTTCATCTTCTACTTCTTCTTCCTCTTCTTATTCTTCTTCCATTTCTTCTTCTTCTTTTTGTCTTCTTCTACTTCTTCTTTTCCTCCTCCTTTGCCTTCTTCCTCTTCTTCTTCATCTTCTTCTTCTTCTTCTTCTTCCTCTATGTCTTCTTCTTCTTCTTCTCCTCTTCTACTTCTTCATCTTCTTCTCCTTCTTCTTCTTCTTCTTCCTCTTCTTCTTCTTCTACTTCTTTTTCCTCTTCTTCTTCTTCTTCTTCTGCCACATCTTTTTCTTCCTCTTCCCCTTTTTCTTATTCTTCCCATTCTTCCTCTTCATCTTTCTTTTCTTCTTCTTCTTTTTCTTCTTCTTCTTCTTTAGGTTCATCTCGCCCTTCTTCTTCTCTTCTTCTTCTACTACTAATTTTTCTTCTTCTTCCTCCTATTGTCATCCTTCTTTTTCTTCATCATTATTATCATCATCATCTTCTTCTTCTTCTACTTCTACTTCTTCTTTTTCTACTTCTTCTTCTTTCTCCTCTTCTTATTCACCTTCTTCTTCTTTTGTTTCTTATTTTTCTTGTACATCTTCTTCTACTTTTTCTTCTTCTTCTTCGTCTTCTTTTTCTTCTTCTTCTTCTTCACTTCTTCTTTTTCTTTCTCTTCTTATTCTTCTTCTTCTTCTTCTTCTTATTCTCCTTGTTTTACTTCTTCTTCTCTTTCTTCTTCTCCTTCTCCTTCTTCTTCTTCTTCTTCTTCTACTACTACTACTACTACTACTTTTTCTTCTACTTTTTCTACTTCCACTTTTTTAGCTTCTTTTTCTTCCTTTTTCTCCACTTCTTCTTTTCTTTCTCCTTCTTCTTCTTCTTCAACTTCTTCTTCTTCTTGTACTTCTTCTTCTTCTTCTTCTTCTTCTTCTTCTTCTTCTTCATTTTCTTCTTCTTTTTCTTCTTCTAATTCTTCTTCCTCTTCTTCTTCTTCTACTTTTTCTTCTTCATCTTCTTCTACTTCTTCTTCTTCCTCCTCTTCTTTCTCTTTTTCTTCTTCCACTTGTTCTTTATCCTCTTCTTCTTCTTCTCCATCAACTTCTCCTTCTTTATTTACTCCTTCTACTTCTCCGTCCCCTTCTCCATTTCCTCCTTCTTGTTGTCTTCTTCCACTTTTTCCTTCAACTTGTCCTTCCCCTTCTTCTTCTTCTTCTTCTTTGTTCTTTCTCTTTCATCTTTTTTCTTTCGTCCTTCTTATTTCTTCCTCCTTATTTCTTTCATATTCCTTCCTTTTTCTTTCTTCTTTCTTTTTCTTCTTTCTTCTTTCTACTTCTTTGTCCTTCTTTCTTCATCTTTACTTTCCCCTCCTCTTCTTCCTCTTTTCTCTTCTTCTACCTCTTCATCTTCCAATTCTTCTTCCTCATCTTCTTCTTCTACTACTTATTATTATTCATTACCTTCTTCCATCTTCCTTCTCCCTTCTTTTTTCTTCCTTCATTCTTCTTCTTTCTTCTTTTTCCATCTTCCTTCTTCCTTCTTCTTTCTTCCTTCTTCCATCTACTTTCTTCCTTCTTCCTTCCACTTCCTTCTTTCTTCTTTCTTCTTCTTCTTCTTACATTTCTACTTCTTCTTCCTCTTCTTCTTCTTCTTCTTCTTCTAGTTCCACTTCTTCTTCTTCTTCTTCTTCTTCTTCTTCTTGTTTTTCTTCCCCTTCTTCTTCTTCTTTTTCCTCTTCTTCTTCTTCATGTTCTTCTTCTTCTTTTTGTTCCCCTTCTTCTTCTTCATCTTCTCCTTCTTCCCCTCTTCTTCTTCTTCTTCTTCTTCTTCTTCTTCTTCTTCTTCTTATTCTTCTTCTTCTTCTTCTTCTTCTTCTTCTTCTTCTTCTTCTTTTTCTTCTTCTTCTTCTTCTTCTTCTTCTTCTTCTTCTCCTTCTTCTTCTGCTTCTTCTTCTTCTTCTTCTTCTCCTTCTTCTTCTTCTTCTCCTTCTTCTTCTCCTCCTTCTTCTTCTTCTTCTCCTTCTTCTTCTTGTTCTTCTTCTTCTTCTTCTTCTTGTTCTTCTTCTTCTCCTCCTCCTTCTTCTTCTTCTTCTTCTTCTTCTCCTTCTTCTCCTTCTTCTTCTTCTTCTTTTTCTTCTTCTTCTTCTTCTTCTTCTTCTTCTTCTTCTTCTTCTTCTTGTTCTTCTTCTTCTTCTTCTTCTTCTTCTTCTTCTTCTTCCTCATTTTCTTCTTCTTCTTCTTCTTCTTCTTCCATTCCTTCCTCATCTTCCACTACATCATCATCTTCTTCTTCTTCTTATTCTTCTTGCTCTAATTCCTCTACTTCTTTTTCTTGTACCTCTTCTTCTTCATCTTCTCCATTTTCATCTGCTTCTTTTTCTTCTTCTTCTTCTTCTTCTTGTTCTCTTCCTCTTCTTCTTCTGCTTCTTCCCCTTCTTCTTCGACTCTTCCTCTTCTTCTACTTCTTCCTTTTCTTCCTCCTATTTTGCCTCTTCTACTTCATTTTTCTCTTCTTCTTCTTCATCATCATCTTCTTCTTCTTCACCTTCTCCTTTTTCTTCTTCAACTTTTTCTTCTTCTTCTACAACTTTTTCTTCTTCTTCTTCTTCTTCTTCTTCTTCTTCTTCTTCTTCTTCTGCTTCTTTTTATTCGTCTTCTTTTTCCTTTGTTTTTCTTCTTCTTGTTCTTCTTTTCTTCTTCTTCTTCTTCTTCTCCTACCTCTTCTTCTTCTCCTTCTTCTTCTTCTTCTTCTTCTTTGTCTTCTTCTTCTTCCTCTTCTTCCTGTCTTTCCTCTTCTTCTTTTTGTTCTTCTGCTTCTTTTTCCTCATCTTCTTCTTCTTCTTTTCTTCTTCTTCTTCTTCTTCTTCTTTCTTCATCATATTGTTCTTCCTCTTCCTCTTCTTCCAATTTCTCTTCCTCTTCTTCCTCTTCTTCTCCTTCCTCTTCTTCTTCTTCTTTTTCTTTGTCTTCATCTTCCTTTTTTGCTTCTTCTTCTTCCACTTCCTCTTCTTCTTCTTCATCTTCTTCTTCTTCTTCTTCCTCTTCTTCCTTATCTGTTTCTTCTTTGTCTTCTTCTTTTTCTTCCTCATTTTCTTTTTCTTCTTCTTTTTCCTCTTCCACATCTTCTTCATCATCTTCTTCTTGTTCTTCTTCGTCTTCTTCTTCTTCTTCTTTTTCCATTTCTTCTGCTTCTTCTTCTTCATCCTCTTTTATATTGTTGTTCTTCTTCATCTTCTTCCTCTTCTTTCTCTTCTTCTTCTCCTTCTTCTTTGACTTCTTATTCTTCCTCTTCTTCTTTTTATCTTCCTCTTCTTCTCTTCTTTTTCTTCTACTTCTTCTTTTTCTTCCCCTCTTCTTCTTCTTCTTCTTCTTCTATTTTTCTTCTTTTTCTTTTGTTTCTTCTTTTTCTTCTTCTTCTTCTACTACTACTACTTCTTCTTTGCTTCTTCTTGTTCTTCTTCCCCTTCTTATTCTTCTTCTTCTTCTTCTTCTTCTTCATCTTCTTCTTCTACTTCTCCTCCTCCTCCTCCTCCTCCTCCTTCTTCATCTTCTTCTCTTCTTCTTCATCATCATCTTCTTCTTCTTCTTCTTTTTCATCTTCTTTTCTTCTTCTACTTCTTCTTCTTCTTCTTCTTCTTCTTTCTTATCTTTCTTCTCTTCTTCTTCTCGTTCTTTTACTTCGTCTTTTCCTTCAAGGTCTTCTCCTTCTTTCTTCTTCTATCTTCTTTCTTCTTTCTTTTTTGTTCCCTTCTTTCTTCTTCCTTCTCCTTCTTCTGTCTTCTTCTTTCTCCTTTCCTCTTCTTTCTTTCTTCTTCTTTCTTTCTTCTTCTTCAACTCTTTCTTCTTCTTCTTCTTTTGCTTCTTCTTCTTTATCTTTAATTTCTAATCCCTAATTGTGCACTCCATAATACTTAATATATAATCCATAATGCCTACCTCCCTTATCCCAAATCTCTATTCCCTAACACCCAATGCAAAATCTATAATTTGAAATCCCTAATCTTTAATCACTAACCCCTAATTTTTAATCTTTAATCATTAATCCAAAATTCTTAATCTTTAATCCATCCCTAATCCTTAATTACTAATCCTTAAACTCTAATCCTGAATGCCTAAACCCTAATCCCTTGTCCTAAATTCCTAATCCTAAATCTCTAATCTTTAATCTCTAATTCGTAATCTCTAATCCCCAATGCTTAGTTCCTAATCCCTAATCTCTGATACTTAATTCTTAATCCCTTTATCACTAATGGCTAATCCCTAATCCTTATTTTAATATTTAATCCCTAATCCTTAACTCAGAACCTTTAATCCCTAATGCCTCATTTCTAATTTGTATTCCCAAATCACTATTCCTTAAACCCTAACCCTAATCACAAATCTTTAATACCTAATTCCTAATCCTTAATCCAAATACCTAATCTTTAATCTTTAATCACTAATCGATAACACAAAATCCCTCCCTCCTTATTGCCTAATCCCTAATCGCTAAGCCTTTACCCACTAATCCATAGTCTGTCTTTTTCTTCTTCTTCTTCTTCTACATCTTCTTCTTCTTCTTCTTCTTATTCTTCTTTGCTCTTCTTACTATTCTTCTTCTTCCTCCTCTTCTTCTTATTCATCCACATCTTCTTGCCCTTCTTCTTCCTCTTCCTCTTCCTCTTCTTCTTCATCCACTTCTTCTTCTTCGTCATCTTCATCTTCATCTTCTTCTTCTTCCACTTATTCATCTTCGTCTTTTTCCTCTTCTTTTTCTACTTCTTCCTCTTCTTCTTTTTATCTCTCTTCTTCTTCTTCTTTTTCCTCTTCTTCGTCTTTCTCTTTCTCTTCTTCTTCTTTTGCTTTTTTTCCTCTTCTTCTTACTCTTCTCCTTCCACTTCTCCTACTAGTTCTTCCTCTTTGTCTTCCTCATATGTTTCTTCTTCTCCCTCTTCGTCTTATTCTTCTTGTTCTTTATCTTCTTCCTCTTGTTCCTCATCTTCCTCCTCTTCTTCTTCTTCTTCCTCATTTTCTCCTTCTTCTTCTTTTTCCTCTTCCTCTTTATCATCTTCTTCTTCTTCTTCTTCTTTTTCGTCTTCTTCTTTCACGTCCTCTTCTTCTTCTTCTTCATCAACTTCTACTTCTTCTTCTTTGTCTTCTTCGTCCCCTTCCCCTTTTACTTTTTCTTCTTCCTTTTGCGTTAATTCCTCTGCTTCTTCTTCTTCACCTCACCTTCCTCTTCATCTCCCCTTCTTCTTCTAGTTTTTCTTCTTCTTCTTCTTCTTCCTCTTCTTATTCCTCTCTTCCTCTTCTTCTTCTTCTGCTTCTTCTTTTTCTTCCTCTTGTTTTTCTTTTACTACTTGTTTTTTCTCTTCTTCTTCTTCTTCGCTCTTCTTCCTTCTTCTTCTTCTTCTTCTCCTTCTCCTTTTCCTTCTTCAACTTTCTTCTTCTTCTTCTCTTCTTCTTCATCTTCTACTTCTTCTTCTACTTCATCTTCCTCTTCTTTTTCTTCTTCTTCTTCCCCTTCAACTTCTTGTTCTTCTTCTTCTTCTTCATCTTCTTCTCCTTTTTGTTCCCTTTCTTCCTCTTCTTCCTTTTCTTCTCTTCTTCTTCTTCTTCTTCCTCATCTTCTTTTTTCTTCTTTTTTTCATCTTCTTCTTCTTTTTTTTCTTCATATTCTTCCTCTTCCTCTTCTTCCACCTTCTCTACCTCTTCTTCCTCTTCTTCTTTTTCCCCTTCTTCTTCTTGTTCTTCATCTTCTATTTCCTCTATTGCTTCTCTCCTTCCTCATCTTCTTCTTCTTCGTCATTTTCTTCTTCTTCTTCCCCTTCTTCCTGATCTTTTTCTTCTCTCTTCTTCTTCTTTTTCTTCCTCATTTTCTTCTCTTCTTCATTCTCTCTTCCTCAACTTCTTCATCTTCGTCTTCTTCTTCTCTTCTTCTCAGTCCTCTACCTTTTCTTCTTCTTCTTTCTACTTCTTCTTTTTCTTCTTCTTCCAGTTTTTCTTCTTCTTCATCTTCTTCCTCTTCCTCTTCTTCTTCTTGTTCTTCTCTTCTTCTTCTTCTTCTTCCTCCTCCTCCTCCTCCTCCCTCCTCTACTTCTTCTTCCTTTCTCCTTCTTCCATTCTTCAACATCATCTTCTTCTTTTTCTTTCTCCTCCTCCTCTTCTTCTTCCTCATCTTCATCTTCTTCCTTCTCTTCTTCTCCTTCACCCTCTCCCTTTTCTTCTTCTACTTCATCTTCTTCATCTTCTTTTTTCATCATCTACTTTTTCTTTCTACTTCTACTTCTTCTATTTTTCCTCTTCTTCTTCTTCTTCTTCTTCCTCCTCTTCTTTTCTTATTCTTCTTCTTCTTCTTCAACTACTACCACTTCTTCTCCTTTTTCTTTTTTTTTCTTCTTCTTCTTTTACTTCATCTTCTCTCTATTGTTACTCTTTTAAATCTTTTCTTCTTCTTCTTCTTGTTCTTCTCCCTAATTTTGTTCATTTTCTTCTTCTACTTCTACTTCTTTTTCTTCTTCTTCTTCTTCTTCTTCTTCTTTTACTTCTTTTTCTTCTCCTTCTCATTCTCCTTCCCTTTCTCCTTCTCCTTCTCCTTCTCCTCCTTCTTCCTTCCTTCATTCGTCTTTCTTCTACCTTCCATCTTCCTCATTCCTTTTTCTTTGTTCTCTTCTTCTTCTTCTTCTTCTTCTTCTTCCTTTTCTTCTTCTTCTTCATCTTCCTCTTCTTCTTCATCTTCTTTTTCTTCTTCTTGTACGTCTTCTTCTTCTTCGTCCTCTTATTTCTCTTTGTACTTCTCATTCCCCTTCTCCTTTTTTTCTCCTTCTCCTTTTCCTTCTCCTACCCCTTCCCCTTCTCCCTTCTCCCTTCTCCTTCTCCTTTTCCTCCTTCACTTCCCATCCTCCTTCTCCTTCTCCTTCTCTCTTTATTTTTTTCTTGTTCTTCTTCTTCTTCTTTACTACTACTACACTACAACTACTACATCCTCTTCTTCTTCTTCTTCTTTTTCTTCTTCTTCTTCTTAATCTTCCTCTTCTTACTACGTCTTCTTCTTCTTTTTACTCTGCTTCCTATTCATCTTCGTCTTCTTCTTCTTCCTCTTCTTCTTCTTCTTCTTTCTTCTTATTTATCATCGTCTTCTTTTTCTTCTTCTTCTTCCTCTTCTTTTGCTTTTTCTTCTTCTTCTTGTACTTGTACTTCTCCTTCTGCTTCTTCTTCTTCTTCTTCTTCTTCTTCTACTTCTTCCTATTCTTCTTCTTCTTTTACTACTACTTCTTCCTATTCTTCTTCTTCTTCTTCTTCTTCTTCTTATTCTTCTTCTTCTTCTTCTTCTTCTTCTTCTTCTTCTTCTCCTTCTTCTTCTATTTCTTTTTCTTCTTTGTCTTCTTCTTCTCCTCTCCTCCCTTCTTCTGCTTCTTTTATTACGAGAACTTGTTATTGTTGTGCTTCTTGTTCTTGTTCTTCTTTCTTCTTCATCTTCTTTTATTTTTTACTTTTCTTCATCTTGTTCTTCTTCCTCTTTCCTCTTTCTCTTCTTCTCCTTCATCTTCTTCTTCTCCTTTCCTATACCTTCTCCTTCTCTTTCTCTACTCTTACTTTTTCACCCGACTCCACCTCCTTCTCCTCCTCTTTTTCATTCTCCTTCACCTTCTCCTACTTCTTCTCCTTCTTCTTTTTTCTTTCTTCTTTCTTAATCCTTCTTTCTTCTTTCTTATTTTTTCTTCCTTCTTCATTCTTTTTCTCTTACTTCTTCCTTTTTCCATTCTTCTTACTTCTTCCTTCCTCTTCCTTCTTCTTTCTTCCTTCTTCTTTCTTCTTTCTTCTATTTTATTTCTCTTTAATCATGATCCCTAACCTATAATCTGTAATCCTAATCTATAATCTCAATTCCCTAATCTAATCCAAATCCCTTAATCACAAATCATTAATCTCTATTACATAATCCTAAACCTTGAATCCATAATTTTTAATCACTAATCTCTCCTCATCCTAATTCTCTTTTTCCATCTCCTTCTTCTTCTTTGCCTTCTTCCTTCTTTCTTCTTTCTGCTTTCTTCTCTCTTTCTTCTTCTTCTTTATTGCTTCTTCCTTGTTCTTTCCCTCATTCCTTCTCCCTTCTTCCTTCCTTCTTCTTTATTCTTCCAATTCTTCTTCCTCTTCTTCTTCTTCTTCTTCTTTTTCATCTTTTTTTCTTCATCTTCTTCTTTATTCCTTCTTCTTTCTAACTTCTTCCTTCTACTTTCTTCTTTGTTCTCTATTTTTTACTTTTTCTTTCTTTCTTCTTTCTCCATAATCCCTAATCCCTAATCCTTAATCTTTAAACTATACCTAATCTCTCATCCATAATCTTTAATCCTTAACCCCTATTCCTAAGCTTTATTCCCTAAACACTAATCCTTAATCCCTAATCTATATTCGATAATCCATAATCCCTAATCCATAATCTATAATCCCTAATCCCTAGTCTTTAATCTCTACTTATGAATCTCTACATCCTTATCTGTAATCCTAAATCCCTAATACCTAATCCCTAATCCCTAAGCCAATCCTCCCTAATCCATAATTCACCTTTTCCATCTTCTTTGTCTTCTTCTTCTACTTCTCCTTCTACTTCTAGTTCTTCTTCTTCTTCGTCTCCCTCTTCTTCATCTACTTCTGCTTCTTCAAACTCTTCTTCTTCTTCTTCTTCTTCTTCTTCCTTCTTTCTTCTTCTTCTTCTTCTACTTCTACTTCTTCTCCTTCTTCTTTTTCTTCTTCTTCTCCTCCTCCAAATTCTTTGTCTTCCTGTTCTTCCTCTTCTTCTTTTTCTTCTTCTTCCTTTTCCTCGTCTTCATCTTCTTCGTTTCCTCTTCTTCTCCTTTTTATTCTTCATCATATTGTTCTTCCTCTTCCTCTTCTTCTTTGTCTTGTTCTTCCCTTTTTGCTTTTCATCCACTTCTGCTTCTTCTTCTTCATCTTGTTCTTCTTCTTCTTCCTCTTCTTCATCATCTTTTTCTTCTTCCTCCTCTTCTTTTTCTTCCTCATTTTCTTCTTCTTCTTGTTCTTTTTCCTCGTTCGCAACTTCTTCATCTTCTTCTTCATCTTCTTCACCGTCCTCTTCTTCTTCTTCTTCTTCTTCTTCCATTTCTTCCACTTCTTCGCCTTCATCCTCCTCTGATTCTTCTTTTACCTCTTCTTCCTCTACTTCTTCTTCTTCTTCTAGTTCTTCTTCTTCTTCTTTTTCTTCTTCTTCATCTTCTTCTTCTTCCACTTCTTCTTCTGTTCTTTTTTTTCTTCTTCTTCTTTTTTTTCCTCCTCGTCTTCCTCTTCCTCTTCTTCTTCTTTTTCTCCTATTCTTCTTAATCTTCTTCTTTTTCTTATACTTCTCCTTTTTGTTCTTCTTCTTTTTCTTCTTCTTCTTCTTCTTCTTCTTCACTTCTTCTTGTTCTTCCTCTTCTTATACTTCTTCTTCTTCTTCTCCTTCTTCTTCTTCTACTTCTTCTTCTTCTTCTTCTCCTTCTGCTTCTTCTTCTTCTTCTTCTTCTCTTCTTCTTCTTCTTCTTCTTCTTCTTCTGCTTTTTCTTCTTCTTTTCTTCTTCTTCTACTTCTACTTCTTCTTCTTCTTCTTTCTTGTCTTTCTCCCCTTCTTCTTCGGCTTCTTTTTCTTCTTCTTTTTCTTCAAGTTCTTCTTCTTCTCCTCTTTCTTCTTCTTTCTTCTTTCTTTTTTCTTTTTTCTTCTCTTCTTTCATCTTCCTTCTCCTTCTTCCTTCTTCTTCTTTCACCTTTATTCTTCTTTCTATGTTCATCTTTCTTTCTTTTTCTTTCTTCTTCTTTCTTCTTCTTTCTTTCTTCTTCTTCTCCTACACCTTCTTCTTCTTCCTTTGCTTCTTCTTCTTTATACTTAATCTCTAATCGCTAATCGTGCTCTCTAGAATAACTTATCTGTAATCTCTAATGCCTTCCTCCCAAATCCCTAATCCTCAATCTCTATTCCCTAATGCTCAATGCAAAATCCGTCATTTAAAATGTCTAATCTTTAATCACTAATCCTTAATTCTTAATCTTTAATCCATCCCTAATCATAAATCACTAAAACTTAAACTCTAATCCCTAATTCCTAAACCCTAATGCTTTGTCCTAAATTCCTAATCCTAAATCTCTAATCTTTAATCTCTAATCCATAATGCTTAATTCCTAATTCCTAATCCCTAATCTCTGATACATAATCCTTAATCTTCGAATCCCTAATGGCAAATCCCTAATCCCCATTTTAATATTTAATCCCTAATTCTAAACTTTTAATCCTTAATCCCTAATCCCTTATTCCTAATATGTACTCCCAAATAACTATTCTTTGAACCCTAACCCTACTCACTAATCCTTTATCTCTAATCCCTAATCCTTAATCCAAAATCCCTAATCTTTAATCCCTAATCAATAATCTAAAATCCTTCCCTCTTATTCCGTAATCCCTAATCCCTAAGCCCTCACTCATTAATCCATAGTCTATCTTCTTCTTCTTCTTATTCTTCTACAACTACTACTTCTTCTTCTTATTCTTCTTCTTCTACTTCTTTGTTCTTCTTACTCTTCTTCTTCATCGTCCTTCTCTTCTTCTTATTCCTCCATATTGTCTTGCCCTTCTTCTTCCACTTCTTCTTCTCCTCCACTTCTTCTTCTTCTTTTTCATCTTCATCATCATCTTCTTCTTCTTCTTCTTCTTCTTTTTATCTTCTTCTTCTTCTTCTTCTTCTTCCTCTTCTTCATCTTTTTCTTTCTCATCTTTTTCCTTTTAATTTTTTTCCTCTTCTTTCTATTCTTCTTCTTCCACTTCTCCTTCTACTTTTTCCTCTTCTTCTTCATCTTATGTTTCTTCCTCTTCCTCTTCTTCTTCTTCTTCTTTTGCTTCTTCCTCTCATTGATCATCTTCCTCTTCTTCTACTCCTTCTGCCTCATTTTCTTCTCCTTCTTCCACTTTTTCCTCTTCCTCTTCTTCACCATCATCTTCTTCTTCTTTTTCTTTTTCTTCCTCTTCTTCTTCCATGTCCTCTTCTTCTTCTTCTTCTTCTTCTTCTACTACTTCTTCTTCTTTGTCTTCCTTGTCCTCTTCTTCTTCTTCTTTTTCTTGTTCTTCTTGCTCTTATTCCTTTGCTTCTTCTTCTTCTATGACTTCTTCTTCATCTACTTCTTCTTTTACTATTACTTTTTCTTTTTCTTCTTCTTCTTCTTCTTCCTCCTCTTCTTATTCTTTTTCTTCCTCTTCGTCTTCTGCTTCTTCTTTTTCTTTCTCTTGTTCTTCTTTTACTACTTGCTTTTTCTCTTCTTCTTCTTCTATTACTTTTTCTTCCTTTTCTTCTCCTTCTGCTTTTCCTTGAACTTTTGTTCTTCTTCTTCTTCATCTTCTACTTCTTCTACTTCCTCTTCTTCCTCCTTTCTTCTTCTTCTTCTGCTTTTTCTTCTTCTTCATCTTCTTCAACCCTTCTTCTTCTTCTTCTTCTTCTTCTTCCTCTTCTTCTTCATCTTCTTCTTCTTCTTTTCTTCTTCTTCTTCTTTTTCTTCTTCATATTCTTCTTCCTCTTCCACTTCTTCCACTTTCTCTTCCTTTTCTTCCTCTTCTTGTCCTTCCTTTTCTTCTTCTTCTTCTTCATCTTCTTCTTCCTTTTTTGCTTCTTCTTCCTCCAGTTCTTTTTCTTTTTCGTCTTCTTGTTCTTCTTTCTCTTCTTCTTCCTCTTCTTTTTCTTCTTAATCCCTAATCCTTAATTTATAATTCTTAATCTATAATCTTTAACCCATTATTCAATAATCGTTAATCCTTTATTGCTAAGCCTTAATCCTTGATCTTTAATTTCTAATATTTTAGCTTAATCACTAATCTCTACCCTCTTATCCTTAATCCCTAATCTCTAGTTTGCCATTAATTTTTAATCCCTAAATCTTAAACTCTAAACCCTAGTCTTTAATCTCTTATCCCAAAATTCTAATCTGTATTACTTGATCCTTAATCTTTAATCCCTAATCTATAATCCATAATACCTAGTCCTTAATCTCCAATCCCAAATTTTTAATCCTTAATTCCTAATCCTTAATCTCTAATTCCTAATCCCTAATCTCTTATCCACATTCTAAATCTCAAATCCCTAATCACTAACCTTTAATTCTTAATCCCTAATCTTTTTTCCCTAATTTATAATTTCTAATCCTAAATCCTTAATTCTTAATCCTTAATAATTAATCTATTAATCCTTAATCCCTAATCTCTAATAATTAAACCCTTCATCCTTAATCCTTAACCCTAATCTTTAATCATTAATCATTAATCCATAGTTCTGATTACTTATTCCTTAACCTTCTCACTAATCTTGAATCATTAATCCTTAAACCATAATCACCAATCCCTAAAATAAACCCTAATCCCAAATCCTTAATCCTTAAAACCTAATCCCATATCCTATCCTCCTTAATCCTTAATCCTTAATCCCTATCCCCTAATCTTTAATCCCAATCCATCTCTTCTTCCTCTTCTTCTTCTTCCTTCTCCCCTTTTTCTTCTTCCTCCTCTTCTTCTTTTTCCTCATCTCCTTCTTCTTCTTCTTTTTCCTCATCTTCCGCTTCTTCTTCCTCTTCTTCTTCTTCTTCTTCTTTCTTTTCTTTTTTTTCTTCTTCTTCTTCTTCTTCTTCTTCCTATTATTCTTTTTACTCTTCTTCTTCTTCTTCATCTTCCACTTCATCTTCTTTTTCTTCTTCCTCCCTTACTTCTTCCCCTCCTTTTTCACCATTTTCTTCTTTTCTTGTTCTTCTTCTTCCTCTTCTTCTTTCTCTTCTTCTTCTTCTTCTCCTCCTCCTTCTTCTTCTCCTTCTCCTTCTTCTTCTTCTTCTCCTTCTTCTTCTTCTTTTTCTTCTTCTTCTTCTTCTTCTTCTTCTTCTATTTTTTGTTCTCCTTCTTCTTCTTCTTCTTCTTCTTCTTCTTCTTCTTCTTCTCTTCTTCTTCTTCTTCTTTTTCTTGCTCTTGTTCTTCTTCACTTTCTCCTTCTTCATCTCCCTCTCTTTCTCTTTGTCTTTCACATTCTCCTTCTCCATCTCCTTCTCCTTCTCCTTTTCCTTCTCCATCTCCTTCTTCTCCATCTCCTTCTCCTTCTCATTCTCATTCTCATTTTTCATCGCCTTCTCCTTCTCCTTCTCCTTCTTCTTGTTCTCCTCCTTTGCTTTCTCCTCCTCCTTCTTTTTCTTCTTCCTCTTCCTCTACTTCAATCTTTCTTCTTTCTTCTTTCTTCTTTCTTCTTTCTTCTTCCTTCTTCCTTCTTAATTCTTCATTCTTCCTTCTTCCCTCCTTCTTCCTTCTCTATTCTTCATTCTTCCTTCTTCCCTCCTTCTTCCTTCTCTATTCTTCCTTATTCTTTCTTTTGTCTTTCTTCTTTCTTCTTTCTTCTTCATTCTTCTTCTTCTTCTTCTTCTTCTTCTTTTATTTCCTCTTCTTTTGCCTTGTCTTGTTCTTCTTCTTTCTTGCTCATCCAAAATCCCTAATCCATAATTCCTAATCACTAATCTCTAATCTCTGATCCTCATTCCTTAGTTTGTATTCCCTTGTCCATAATCCTTAATCTTTAATAATTAATCACTTAACTCTTAATCCCTAAACCTTAATCAATAATCCCGTCATGCCTAATCCCTAATTCTTCATCCTTATACTAATTCCCTAATCCTTACTATCAAATATGTAATAATTAATCCTTAAACCTTAATCCTTAATTATGAACCATAATCCCTAATCCCTAATGCCTAATACTTAATACCTAAACCCTTCCTCCCTAATCTCTAATACTGAATCTTTAATTCCCTATCCCTTCATCTCTAGTTTGTAATCCGTATTCCCTAATCTCTAATCCCTACCTCGTTAATCCTCTCTAGTTCTTCCATCTTTCTTCTTTCTTCTTTCTTCTTTCTTCTTTCTTTCTTCCTTCTTCCTTCTTTCCTCGTTCTGTCTTCCTTCTTCCATTCCCTTCTTCTTTCCTCCTTCCTTCCTCTTCTTCTTCTTGTTCTTCTTCTTCCTCTTCTTCTTCCTCCTATTCTTCTTGTTCTTTTTCCTTCTTCTTTCTTCTTTCTTCCCTCTTTCTTCTTCCTTCTTCCTTCTCCCTAATACCTAATCCTTAATCTCTTATCTCTAAACTCTAATCCCTAATATCTAATTTTTAATCCTTAATCCCTAATCTATAATCCATATTCCCTAATCTTTAATCTCTAATACCAAATCCTTAATTCCTAATCCATTATCATTAACTCTAAATCCTTAATCCATAATCCCTAATCTCTAATACAAATCTTATTCCCTTAATCTCGAAACAATAGTCTCTAATCTCTAATCCTAAATCCTTAATCCCTATTCCCTAAACCGTCAGCCCCAATCTCTAATCCCTAATCCTTAAAAATTAATCTTTTAATTCATAATCCCTAATCTTTAATCCCAAATTATTAATCCTTTCATCCCTAATCCCTAATCTTTAATCCTTATTACTTATTCCCTAATCCTTAATCCCTAATCCCTAATTCTTGAGCCCTAATCCCTTACTACTAACACTTAAATCCTTAATCATTAATCCCTAATTCCTCTCTTCTTAATCTTAAATCTATATCCCTTGATACCTAATCCCTAATCCTTCATTCCTTAATCTCAAATCTCTAATCTCTAATCCCTAACCCCTAATCCTTAATCCCAAATCCCTCTCTTCTTTTTGTTCTTCTTTTTCTTCCTCTTCTTCTTCTTCCTCTTCAACTACTTCTTCTTCTTCTTCTTCCACATTTTCGACTTCTTCTTCTTCTTCCTTTTCTTCCTCATCTTTTTCTTCTTCCTTTTCTTCTTTTTCTTCTTCTTCCTCTTCCTCTTCTTCTTTTTCTTCTTCTTCTTCTTCATCATCATCATTTTTAATTCTTCTTCTTCTTCTTCTTCTTTCTTTTCTTCTTCTTCCTCTTCTTCTTCTTCTTCTCTTTCTTCTTTTCTTATTTTTCTTATTCCTCTTATTCTTTTACTTCTTTACTTCATCTTCTTCAACTTCTACTTCTTCATCTTCATCATCTTCTTCTTCTTCTTCTTCTTCTCCCCCTCTATTTCTTTCTTGATCTCCTTCTCGTTCTATTTCTCCTTCTCCTAAACCTTCTCCTTCTCCTTCTCCTAATCTTTCTCCTTCTCCTTCTCCTTCTCCTTCTCCATCTTTTTCTCCATCTCCTTCTCCATCTCCTCCACCACCTCCTCTTCTTTCTCCTTTTCCTTCTCTGACTTGTTCTTCTTCATCTTCTTCTTCCTCTTCTTCCTCATCTTTCTCTTCTTCTTCTTCGTCTTCTTCTTCTTCTTCTTCATCTTCTTCTTCTTCCACCTCTTCATCTTCTTTTTTTTCTTCTTCTTCTTCTTTTTCTTCTTAAACTTCTCAACTTCTTCTTCTTCCTCTTCCTCTTCTTCATCTTCTTCTTCTCTTTCTTTTATTCTTGTTCTTTTTATTCCCTTTATTCTTCCACTTTTTCTTCTTCTTCTTCTACTTCTTCTATTTCTTCTTCTTCTTCTTCTTCTTCTTCTTTTACTTCTTCTTTTTCTTCTTCTTCTTCTTCTTCTTCTACTACTTCTTCTTTTATTTCTTCTTCTTCTTCTTCTTCTTCTTCTCCTTCTCTATTTTCTTCTCTTTCTCCTTCTCTGTCTCCTTTTGCTTTACCTTCTCTTATTCCTCCTTCTACATCTCCTTCTCTTTCTCCATCTCCTTCTTGTTCTCATTCACCTTCTCCTTCTCCTTCTCCTTGTCCTTCTTCTCCTCCTCCACCTCCTTCTCAGTTTCCTTCTCCTTCTTCTTCGTCTTCTTCTTCTTGCTCTTCTTCCTTCTTCCATCTTTCTTTTTTCTTCTTTCTTCTCCCTTCTTTCTTCTTCCTTCCTCCATCCTTCTTCTTTCATCTTTCTTCCTTCGTCTTTATTCTTTCTCTTCTTCTTCCACTTCTTCTTCTTATTCTTCCTTTTCCTCTTCTTGTTCTTCCTCATCATCTTCTTCTTTCTTCCTTCTCTTTAACCTATAAACCTTAATAAATAATCACTAATCCATCCCAAATCTTAATTCTTTAATATGTAATCCCAAACCTCTAATCCTTAATCTCTAATCCCTAAACTCTAATCCTTTATACCTAATCCCTAATCCTTAATAAAAATTCCATAATCTTTAATCTCTAGTCCTTAATCCCTAATCTCTAATCCATAATCATTAATCCCTAATCCTTAATCTTTAATCGTTAATGCTAATCTTAATCCCTCAATCTCTTATCCCAAATCTCTAATCTCTAATCTTGAATCTAACTTCTCTTATCTCTAATCTCTAATCTTTAAACCTTATGCCCTAATCCCTAACTCCTAATCCTAAATAACTAATCTCTAATCCCTAATCCATAATAATAAATCTCTTAATTCTTAATTCCTAATCACTAATCTCTAATCATTAATCTCTTTATCCCTAATCCATAATCCATAATCCTTAATCCTTATTACTTATTTGTTTGTTCTTAAGCCCTAGTCCCTAATCCCTCCCTCTCTAATCTTTAATCCGTATTCCCTGATACCTAATCCCTATTCCTTAAACCCTAATCTCTAATCCCTAATCCCAAATCCATCTCTTCTTCCTCTTCTTCTTCTTTTTCTTCCCCTTCTTCTTCCTCTTCTTCTTCTTTTTCTTCCCCTTCTTCTTCCACTTCTTCTTCTTCTTCCATATTTTCTTCTTCTTCTTTCTATTCCTCTTCTTCCTGATCTTCTTCTTCCTCTTTTTCTTCTTCTTCTTCTTCCTTATTTTCTTCTTCTTCTTCTTCTTCTTCCATTCCTTCCTCATCTTCCTCTGCATCATCATCTTCTTCTTCTTCTTTTTCTTCCTTTTCTTTTCTTCTTCTTCTTCTCCTCCTCCTTGTTCTTCTTCTTCGTCTTCTTCATCTCCTTTTTCTTCTCCATCTTCTTCATAATAGTTAATCTTTATCCTGTAATCCATAATAAATCCCTCCCTCCATAATCACTAATCCATAAATGAATAATGTCTAATCAATCCCTCACTAATCCCTAATCCATCATTAGTCAATAATCCATAATCCCTAATCTCCAATCATTATTTCTTAATCCCTAATCCTTAATCCAAAATTCCTAATTTTTAATTCCTAATCCCTATCCCTTAATCCTTAATCCTTAATCTTTAATCTCTAATTGCTAATCCTTAATCTTTAATTTCGAATCCCTAATCCCTAATCTTTTAAACTCTAATCCTTAATACCTAATCCATAATCCTTAAACTATAATCCATAATCCCTATTCCTAATTTCTAATCCCTAATCTCTAATTCACAATCTTTAATAACTAATTTTTAATCATTAATTCCTAATTCTTATTCTCTAATGCTAATCATAATCCATTAATATCTAAGTCCTAAACTCTAATCTCTAATCCTGAATCTTACATCCCTAATCTATAATTTCTAAACCCTAACCTTATCCCTAATCTATAATCCCTATTCTCTAATCCTGAATCTTACATCCCTAATCTTTCATCTCTAATCCTTAATCCCTAATATGTAATCTTTATTACTTATTCCCTAATTCCTACTCTCTAATCCCAAATCCCTAATCCCTAATCCCTAATCCTTAAACCCTAATCTCTAATTGCTAACTTCCAAATCCCTAATCCATAATCCTTCCTCCTCAAATCTTTAACCCATATTCTTTAATACCTAAGGCTTAATCTTTTGTTCTTTAATCCTTAATCCTTAATCCCTAATGCCTAATACCTTATCCTTAATCTATCTCTTCTTCCACTTCTTCATTCAATTCTTCTTCTTTCGTTTCTTCTTCATCTTCTTCTTCTTCCTCTTCTTCCTCATCTTCCTCTTCTTCTTCTTTTTCTTCTTCTTCCACCTCTTCTTCTTCTTCCTTTTTTTCTTCTTCTTCCTATTCTTCTTATTCCTCTTCCTCTTTCTCTTCCTCTACTTGTTCTTCTTCTTCTTCAACTTCTTCTTTTCCTTCTTCCTCTTCTATTTCTTCTTCTTCTTCTTCTTCTTTTATTTCTTCTTCTTCTTCTTCATCATCATCATCATCGTCTTCTACTTCTTCTTTTTGTTTGTCTTCATCTTCATCATCATCATTTTCTTCTTCTCTTCTTCTTCTTCTTCTTCTTTTTCTTCATATTCTTTTTCTTCCATTGCTTCTTCTTATTCTTCATCTTCTTTTTCCTCTTCTTCTTCCTATTATTTTTCATCAACTTCTTCTTCTCCTCCTTCATCTTCTTGTTCTTCCATCTCCTTCTTCTTCTTCTCCTTCTTATTCTTCATATTCTTCTTCTTCTTCTTCGTCTTCTCCTTGTTCTTTGTGTTCTTCTTCTTCTTCTTCTTCTTCTTCTTCTTCTTCACCTTCTTCTTCTTCTTCATAATCCTTAATACCAATTCCCTAATTCCTACTCATTAATCCCTCTCTATCTAACCTCTAATTCTTGATCCTTAATCTATAATCCCTCATCCATCCTTCATTAATCACTAATCCTTAATCCCCAATCCATAATCCCTAATCTCAAACTATAATCCTTATTCTCTAACCCTTAATCCCTAATCTCTAGTCCATCATTAATCCCTAATCCCTAATTATTAATCTCTAATCCCAAATCTCTAATCCTTAAACCCTAATCCATAATTCTTAATCCCTAATCCTTAATTCCCAATCTATAATCCATAATATCTTGTCCGTAATCCCTAATCTCTAATCCATAATCCCTAATCTATAATCTTTAACCTCTAATTCTTAATCTCTTATCCTAATCTTAATCCTAATAACATAATCTCTAATCTCTAATCTCTAATCCCTAATCCCTAATCTATAATCTTTAGTCCCTAACCACTAATCTTTAATCCTTAATCTCTAAAGCTTAATCACTAATCTTTAATCCATAATCCTTAGTCCTTAATCACAAATCCCTAATCTATAATCTCTCATCCCTAATCCTAATACCAATCCCTTATTCTCCAATCCTTAATCCTTAATCTATAATACCTAGTCCTTAATCCAAAATCTCTAATTATAAATCACTAATCCCTAATCCTTATTCCCTAATCTATAATCCCTAATCTTTAAAATTTAATCACTTAATTCTTAATCCCCAATCTCAAATCATTAATCTCATCATCTCTAAGCCTTAACCATAATCCCTAATCCTTAATCCATAATCCCTATTGCTTATTCCTTAATCCCTACTCCGTAATCCTAAATCCTTAAACCCTAATCCTGAATCATCAATCCTTAATTGATAATCTCTAACCCCTAATACTTAACCACATATCACTCCCTCCATAATCTATGATCCATAATAACTTGCTCCTAATCCTTAATCCTTAATCCTTAATCTATCTCTTCTTCTTATTCTTCTTCTTCTTCTTCTTCTTCTTCCTCTTCTTCTTTTTTCTCCTCTTCCTCTTTTTCTTCCTCATCTTCTTCTTCTACTTCTCCCACATCTTCCTCATCTTCTTATTCCTCCTCATCTTCTTCTTTCCCTTCTTCTTCTTCATCATCTTCCACTTCATCTTCTTTTTCTTCTTCTTTTTCTTCATCTTCTTCTTCTCCGACTACTTCTTCTTCCTCTACTTCCTCTTCCTTCACTTCTTCTTCCACTTCTTTTTCTCTATTTTCTTCTTTCCTTGTTCTTCTTCCTCCTCTTCTTCTTCTCTTTCTTCTTCTTCTTCTTCTTCTTCTTCTTCTTCTTCTCCATCTTCTTCTTATACTTTATTTCATATTCTCTTTTTATTTCTTCTTCTTATTCTTCTATTTCTTATTCTCCTTCTTCTTCTTCTTCTTCTTCCTCTTCTTCTTTTTCTCTTTCTCCTCCTTCTCCATCTTTTACTCATTGTCTTTTATCGTCTCCTCCTCCAACTCCTTTTCCTTCTTCTTCTCCTTCTCCATGTCATTTTGCCTCTCCTTCTCCTCCTTATTGTCCATCTCTTTCTCCTTCTTCTCCTCCTCCTTGTCTTCCTCATCCTTCTCCTTCTTCTTCTTCTTCTTTTTCTTCTTCTTCTTCTTTTTCTTTTACTTCTCTCTTTTTTCTTCTTTCTTCTTTCTTCTTTCTTCTTCCTTCTTCCTTCTTCCTTATTCCATATTCTTTCTTGCTTCTTCTTTCTTCTTTCTTCTTTTTTCCTTGTTCTTTGTTCTTCCTCTTCTTCTTTCGCTTCTTCTTCTTAACATACGGGTAAGATATGTACTTCCTCGGGAATTAAAATAAGTCTATCAATTCTCATTTGCATTTGGTATTTCGGATCCAGCTCGGGCGAGAATTCAAAAAAATCAAAAGAATGACAAAAAGATATTTATAGGACCTAAAGAAGTCCATTAAAGAAATCCATAGAGAATCTATATTTTATTTTAATTATTTTAAATTTTAATTTATATTTATTTTATATATATTTCATTTTCTTTTTTTTATTTTTTTATTGGAAAAGTACTCTCTTAAGGATCCGTGAAAAAACTCTAAGAAATCTTTTTCCCTTTCCTTCTTCTTCTCCTTTCTTCCTTATCCCAAATCGCTTATCCCTAATTCTTAATCCCTAACCCCTAATCAATAACCCATAATCCCTAATGCCTAATTTCTAATCTCTAAACCTTAATCATTAATCCATAATCCCAAATCTTTAATCTCTAATCCTTAGTCTTAATACCAATCTCTTATTCTTTAATCCCTAACCTCTAATCTCTAATCCCCATTCCTTAATCCAGAATCTTTAATCACTAATCTCTAATTCTAAATCCCTATTTCTTAATCCATAATCCTTAAACTTTAATAATTAATCCCTTAATCCACAGTCCCTAATCCCTAATTCTTATTCATTAATCCTTTCATCCCTAATCCCTAATTCCTACTACTTATTTCTTGATCCTTACTCTCTAATCTATAATCCTAAATCCTTAAACCCTAAATCCTAATTACTAATCCATAATCCCTAATCCTTAATCCTAAATGCTTAATACCTAAAACCTAGTCCCTCCCTCCTTAATCCCTAATCCTTTAATCCATAATACCTAATCTTTAATCTTTAATCCTTATTATCTAATCGCTAATCCCTAATCTATAAATCTTAATCCCTAATCTCTAATCCCTAATCCTTAATAACTAATCCCTAATACCTAATTCCTAATTCTTAATCTCTAATCCCTAACCTTAATACGAATCGTTTATTCTATAATCCCTAATCTCTGAAACCTAATCCTTAATCTAGAATCCCTAATCACTATACTCTAATCTATAATCCTTATTTTGTAATCTGTAATCCTTAATCTTTAATAGTTAATCTCTTAATCGTTAATCTTTATTCCCTAATCCTTAATCATTGATGCTGTCATCCATAATCCTTAATCCGTAATTCTTATTCCTTATTTCATAATCTCTACTCTCTAGTTCATAATCTTGAATCTCTAAATCATAATCCATAATTATTAATTCTTAATACCTAATACCTAATCTCTACCTCCATAATCTCTAATCCCTAATCTCTAAACCATAATCCTAACCCCTTAATTAATAATCTGTATTTCTTAATCCCTATTCCCTCCAACTTTAATGCCTAAACTCTAATCCTTAAGCCCTTAATGCGTCTCTTCTTCCTCTTCTCCTTCTTTTTCTGTCTTCTTCTTCCTCTTCTTGTACTTCCTAATTCTCTTCTTCTTCTTCTCCCTCCTCATCTTCCTCTTCTTCTTCTTCTTCCTCTTCTTCTTCTTCTCCTTCTTCTCCTTCCTCTTGTTTTTTCTTCTTCTTTTTCATCTTCTTCTTTTCTTCCCTTTCTTTTTCCTCTACTTTTTATTCTTCATCTTCCTCTTCCTCTTTTTCTTCTCTTTCAACTTCTTTTCTTATTCTTCTAATTCCTTTTCTTCTTTTTCTTCTTTTTCTTCTTCTTCTTTTTCTTCTTCTTCTTCTTCTATTTCTTCTTCTTCTTCTTCTTCTTCTTCTTCTTCTACTTCTTCTTCTTCTCCTACTCTTTCTTCCTCTCCTTTTTTTCTTTCTCCTTCTCTTTTACCTTCTTCTTCTCCTTCCCCTTCTCCTTCTCCTTCTCCTTCTCCTTCTCCTTCTCCATCTCCTTCTCTTACTCCTTCTCCTTCTCTTTCTCCTTCTCATTCCCCTTCTCTTCTACCTTCTCCTCGTCCTACTTCTCCTTCTTCTTCTTCATATTTGTCTTCTTCCTTCTTTCTTCTTTCTCTTTCTCTCCTTTTTCTTGTTTCTTCTTCCTTCTTTCTTCCATCTTCCTTCCTCCTTCCTTCTTCCTTCTTCCTTCTTTCTTCTTTCTTTTTCCTTCTTCTGTATTCTTCCTCCTCTTCTTCCTCTTCTTCTTCTTCTTTTTCCTCCTCTTCTTTCTCCTCTTCATCTTCTTCTTTCTTCCTTCTTCTTTCTCCCCTCTCCCTTCTTCCTTCTTTCGTCTCCCTAATTCATAATCACTAATCATTAAACCCTAACATTTAATCCATAATCACTAATCCATCCCAAATCTCCAATCCTTAAAATTTAATCCCGAACCTCTAATCCCTAATCTCTACTCCGTAAACTATAATCCATAATACCTAATCGCTAATCCCTAATCTATAATCCATAATACTTAATCTCTAATCTGTAATCCGTAATCCTTAACCTTTAATCACTAATCCAAAATCCTTAATCCCTAATCTCTAATGCTTATCCTAATCCCTTAATCTCTAATCTCAAATTTTAATCTCTATTCCTAAATCCAACATCCCAAATATCTAATCTGTAATCTCTAATCCTAAATTGCTTTTTTCTAATCTTCAATCCGTAGTCCTAAATCCTAAATCTATAACACCTAATCCTTAAAAATTAATCCCTTAATTCTTAATCCCTAATCCTTAATCACTAATAATTAATCCCTTTATTATTGATCTTTAATCCACAATCCCTAATCCATAATCCTTAATTCCTAATCCCTAATCCCTATTGCTATTCCCTACTCTCTATTTTCTAATCCCTAATCCTTAATCCCAAAACCCTAATCCTTAACTACTAACCTTCAAATCCCTAATCCTTAATCCCTCCCTTCCTAATCTTTAATCTGTATTCCTTAATACCTAATCTCTAATCCTTTATTCCCTAATCTCTAGTCTTTAATCCCTAACCCCTAATTCCAATTTCCTAATCCAACTTTTCTTCTTATTCTTCTTTTTTTCTTCCTCTTCTTCTTCCTCGTCTTCTTCTTTTTCTTCTTCCTCTTCTTCTTCTTCTTCTTCCTCTTCTTCATCATCTTCCTCCACTTCTTTTTCTTCTTCTTCTTCCTCTTCCCCTTCTTTATTTTGTTGTTGTTCTTCTTCTTCATCATCTTCTTCTTCTTCTTCTTCCTCCTCCTCCTCTTCTTACTCTTTCTCTTCTTCCTCTTCTTCTTCTCCTTCTTTTTTTGTTCTTTTTATTCCTCTTCTTCATCCACTTCTTCTTTTTCTTGTTGTTCCTCCTCTTCTTCTTCTACTCCTTTTTTTGTTCTTTTTATTCCCTTTCTTCATCCACTTCTTCTTCTTCTAGTTCCACTTCTTCTTCAATTCCTTCTTCTTCTTCAATTCCTTCTTCTTCTTCTTCTTGTTCTCCTTCTTCTTCGTCTCTTCACTCTTCTCCTCCTTCTCCTTCTACTTCTCCTTGTCCGTTGCTTCTCTTACTCCTTCTCCTTCTCCATCTCCTTCTTAATGTCCTTCTTCTCATTCCTCTTCTCCTCTTTTGCCTCCTCTTCTTTCTTTTTTATTTCTTTTTCTTCTTCTTCTTCTTCCTTCTTTCTTTCTTCTTTCTTATTTCTTCTTTCTTCTTCCTTCTTCCTTCCTTATTCCTTTCCCTTTCTTCCTTCTTTCTTCTTTCTTCATCTTTATTCTTTCTCTTCTTCTTTCTCTAGTTTTCTTCTTATTCTTATTTTTTCTTTCCATCTTCTTTCTTCCTTCTCCCTAATCCCTAATCTTTAATCCCTAATCCTTCCCAAATCTCCAATCCTTTATTTTTATTCACTGTCCTCTAATCCTTAATCTCTAACCCCTTAACTCTAATCTTTAATACCAAATCCCTAATCTATAATCCTTAATCTATAATCCATAATCCCTAATCTATAATCCCTAATCCTTAGTCCCTAATCCTTAATCATTAATCACTAATCTTTAATCACTAATCTTTAATCTCTAATACAAACAGAAATCCCCTAATCTAGAATCCCAAATCCCTAATCTCGAATACTAAATCCTACATCTCTAAACTCTAATTTCTAATTGCTAAACCCTATTCTTCAACACCTAATCCCTAGTCTTAAATCCTTAATCTCTAATGCATAATATTTAATAATAAATCCCTTAATTCTTTATCCCTAATTCCTAATCCTTGATAATAAACTCCTAATCCCAAATCAATATTACTTATTCTCGAATCTCTACTCCCTAATCCCTAATTTTTAATACATATATATCCTAATTTCTAATTGTTAACACTCAAATCCTTAATCCCTAATCCCTCCTTCCCTAATCTTTCATCCCTATTTCATGATACATAATCCCTAAACCTTTAGTCCTTAATCCAGAGTACCTAGCCTCTAACCCATGATCCATAATCCCTAATCCATCTCTTCTTCCTCTTCTTCTACTTCTTCTTCTTCTTCTTCTTCCTCTTCTTCTTCTTCTTCTTCCTCATCTTAGTCTTCTTCTTCTTCTTCTTCTTCTTCTTCTCCTTTTCTTCTTCTTCTTCTTCTTCCTCTTTTTCTTTTTCTTCTTCTTCTTCTTCTTCCTCTTGTTCATCCACTTCTTCTTCTTCTTCTTCTTCTAATCATCTTCATCTTCCTCTTCTTCGTTTTCCTCTTCCTCTTCTTCTTCTTCTTCTACTTCTACTTCTCCTTTTTCTTCATTTTCCTCTTCTTTTTTTCCTCTTTTTTTTCTTCTTCTTCTTCTTCTTTTTCTGCTTCTTCTCCTTCTTATTCTTCTACTTCTTCCTCCTCTATTTCTTCTTCTTCTTCTTCTTCTTCTTCTTCTACTCTTCTTGTCCATTTTCTTGTTCTTCTTCTTCTTCTTTATCTTTCTCATCTTCTTCTTGATCTTCTTTTTCTTCTTCTTCTACTTCTTCACCTTCTTCTTCTTTGTCTTCTTCTTCTTACTCTTCGCCTTCTCCTTCTTCCTTTTCCCTAATCCCTAATACCTAATCTTTAATCGCAAATCCTTAATCCCTAACTAATAATCCATCCCTAATTTTCAACCCTTAATCTTTAGTCCTTAACCTCTAATCCCTAATCGCTAATCCCTAAACTCTAATCCCTAATACTTTATCCATAATCCATAATCTATAATCCATAAACCTTATACCTGATCTCTAATTCCCAATACCTAATCCCTAATCCTTAATCACTAACCTTTAATTCTAAATATCTCAATATTTAATCTCTATTGCTAATCTTAATCCTTTAATCTCTAATCCATAATCTCTATTATCTAATTCTTAATCCTACATCCCTAATCTTTAATCTCTAATCCCTGATCTCTATTCCTTAATCTTTAATATTTAATCTTAAATCTCTAATCTCTAATCCATAATTCTTAATAATTAATCTCTTAAATTTTAATCCTTAATCTCTAATCCTTATTAATTAATCCCTTCATCTCTAATTCTTAATCTTTAATCCCTAATTTCTAATCTCAAATCTTTATTACTTATTCCCTAATCCCTACTCCTTAATCCATAATCTTTAATCCCTAAATGCTAACACCTAGAACCCTAATAACTAAACTCTCCTACTCTAATCTTCAACCTTTGTTCCCTAATGCATACCCCCTAATCTCTAATCCTTAATCCTCAACACCTAATCCTTAATCCCTTAAATTTTAAATCTTAATCTTTAATCCTTATTCACTAATCCCTTCATTCCTAATCCCTAATCCCTAATCCTTAAACTCTGATATCTAATCATATCTCACTATTTCTTATTCCCTAATACCTACTCTTTAAACCCTAATCTCTAATCCCTAATTACTAAATTCTAAATCCCTAATCACTAATCCCTATCTCCTTAATCTTTAAGCCAATTTCCTTGACACTAAATGCGTATTCCTTCAACACTTAATCCCTACTTCTAATCCCTAACCCCTGATCCTTAACCCTGATATGTCATTTCTTCCTCTTCTTCTACTTCTACTTCTACCTCTTCTTCTTCTTCTTCCTCCTCTTCTTTTAACTTTTCTTCTTCCTCTTCTTCTTCTTTTTACTCATCTTCATCCTCCTCTTCTTCCTCTTCTTCTTCTTCTTCTTCTTCTTCCTCATCTTCAACTTCATTTTCATCTTTTTCTTCCTTTTCTTCTTCTTCTTCTTACTCTTCTTCATCCTCTTCTTCTTCTTCTTCTTCCTCTTCTTTGTCTTCTTCTACATCTTCTTATACTTCCTCTTCTTCTTTTTCCTCTTCTTCTTCTTCTTTTTGTCCTTACTCTTCTTATTCTTCTTCTTCTACTTCTTTCTCTTCTTCTTCCTCTACTTTTCTTGTTCTTCTTCACCATTATCATCATCTTCTTCTTTTTCTCCTTCTTCTTCTTTGCCTTCTTTTGTCATTTCTACTTCTTTTTCTTCCTCTTCTTTTATTCTTGTACTTCTTCTTCTTCTTCTTCTTCTATTTTTTTTTCTTCTTCTTTTATTCTTTTTCTTCTTCTTCTTCTTCTTCTTCCCCTTCAACTTCCTTTACTTCTTTTTCTTCTTCTTCTTCTTCACCTTCTTCACCATCTTCCTCTTCTTCTTCTTCTCCTTACACCTCTCCTTCTTCTTCTTCTTCTTCTTCTCCTTCGTTTGCTTCTACTTCTTCCTCTTCCTCTTCTTTTTGTTTTTCTTCTTCTTCTTCTTCTTCTTCTTCTTCCTTATTTTCTTCTTGTTCTTATTCTTCCTCTTCTTCCTCATCTTCGTTTTCTTCTTCTTCTTTTTCTTCTTCATCTTCTTCATCTTTTTCTTTTCCATGTTCTTATTCTTTTTTCTTCTTCTTCTTCTTCGTCTTCTTCTTCCACTCCTTGTTCTTCTTCTTCTTCTTCTTCTTCTTCTTTATCTTCCTCCTCTTCTCCTTGTTCTTCGTAATCCTTAATCCTTATTCCTTCATTCTTACTCCTTAGTCCCTCACTCTCTAATTTCTTATTCTTAGTTCTATAATTCTTAATCCATCCCACCCAACTCTCTAATCTCCAATCCCTAATTTTTAATCTCTAATCCTTAATATCTAATTCTTAATCCCTAATCCATCCATAATCTTTAGTTTATAATCTATAATCCATTATCTCTCATCCTTAATAACTAATCCATAATCCTTAATCTCTAACAGCTAATTTTTAATCCTTAATCTTTAATCTCTAATCTCTAAATCTTAATCTCTGGTCTTTAATCCTTAACTCATAATCCTAAATCTTTAATCCCTAATCTTTAACCTCTAATTCCTAATCTTTAATCATTAATCCCTAATCCTTAATCTTTATTGCTAATCCTACTCCCATAATCTCTAATTCCTAGTCTCTAATCCTGAATCCTACATCCTTAATATCTAATCTCTAATCCTTAATCCATAATCCCTATTCTCTAATTCTTAAGCCCAAATACTAGATTCTTAATCTCTTATCCCTAATCCTCAATAACAAATTCTGGAACTCTTAATCCTTAATCTCTACTCCTTAATCATCAAATTCTTCATCTGTAATCTTCAATCCTTAATCTCTAATCCATAAGCCTTAATTCCTAATCCTTATTCCCTAATCCCAAGGCCCTAATCCTCAATCCATAATCTGTAAACCCTAATCCCTAATTGTTAACTCCAAAATCAATAATCATCAATCCTCTAATCCTTCTATTCTTAATCTTTATTCCTTAATCTATAAACCATAATCCCAAACACCTGATCCCTTATCTCTTATCCATCTCTTCTTCCTCTTCTTCTTCTAGTTCTTCTTCTTCCTCATCTTTTTCTTCTTCTTCTTCTTCTCTTCTTCTTCTTCTTCCTCATCTTTGACTTCCTCTTCTTCCTCTTTTTTTCTTCCTCTTCTTCTTCTTCTCCCTCTTTTTCTTCTTTATCTTCTTCTTCTTCCTCTTTGTTTTCGTCTTCTTCTTCTTCTTCATCATGCTCTTCTTCTTCTTCTTCCTCTTCTTCTTTTATCTCTTCTTCTTTTTTTTATTCTTCTTCTTCTTCTTCTTTTTCTTATTCTTCTTTTCCTTCTAGTGCTTCTTCTTCTTCCTCTTCTATTCTTCTTCTTCTCTTTCTTCTTCTTCTTCTTCATCTTCTTCTTCTCTTTCATCTTCTTCTTTTTCTTCTTTTTCTCCTTCTTCTTCTTCTTCTTCTTCTAATTCTTCTTCTTCTTCTTCTTCTTCTTCTTCTTCTTCTTTCTCTTCTTCTTCTTCTTCTTCTTCTTATTCATCGACTTCTTCTTCATCAACTTGTTCTTCTACTACTTTTATTTCTTCTTCTTCTTCTTCTTCTCCTTCTTTTTCTTCTTCTTCTTCAACTTTTTCTTCTTCTCTTCTTCATGTTCTTCTTGTTTTTCTTCTTCATCTTCCTCTACTTCTTCTTCTTCTTATTTTTCCTCTTCATCTTCCTCTACTTCTTCTTCATCATCTTCTTCTTGTTCAACTTCTTTGCCTTCTTCTTCCTTTTCTCTTTCATATCGTTCTTCTTCTTCTTTTTCTTCTTCTTCTTCTTCTTCCTCTTCTTTTTCTTCTTCTTCTTCTTCCTCTTCATTTTCTTTTTCTTTTTCTTCTTCTTGTTCTACTCTTCTTTTTTCCTCATTTTCTTGTTGTTCATCTTCTTCATCTTCTTCCTTATGTTCCTCTACTTCTTCTTTTTCTTCTTCTTCTTCTTCAACTTCTTCTTGTTCTTATTCATTTTCTTCCTTTTCTTCTTCTTCTTCTTCTTCTTCTTCTCCTTGTTCTTTTACTTCTTTTTCTTAAATTCTTCTTTTTCTCCATCATAATCCTTATTCCCTACTCCTTAATCCCTAGTCCATAACCATTCCCCCCTAAATCTCTCATCCCTAAATCAATATTGCCTTATCCATCCCTCCCAAATCCCAAATCTCTTATCTCTAACCACTAATCCCTAACCCATAACCCCTAATCCATCCTTAATGAATAATCCCATATCCTTAGTCTCTAACCTTTAATCCTTAATGTCTCATTCCAAATCCCTAATACTTAATCCTTAATCTATAATTCTTAAACCTTAATTCCTAATGCTTATTATTTTTTCTTAATCCATACTCTTTAATCTCTAATCCTTAATCCCTAAACCTGAATACCTAGTTGCTAATCCATATTCTCTAATCCCTAATCATTAATCCCAAATATCTAATCCTTAATCTCCCTTCCTTAATTCTTAATCCCTAAACTCTAATGCTTAATCCCTAATCCATCTCTTCATCCTCTTCTTCTTCTTGTTCTAATTTTTCTTCCTCTTCTTCTTCTTTTTCTTCCTATTCTTCTTCTTCTTCCACATTTTCTTATTCTTCTTCTTCTTCTTCCTCCTGTTCCTCATCTTTCTTTTCCTCTTTTTGTTCTTCTTCTTCTTCTTCTTCTTCCTATTATTCTTCTTGTTCTTCTTCTTCTACGTTTCCTTCTTCTTCCTCCTCATCTTCTTTCTATTCTTCTTCTTTTCCTGTTCTTCTTCTTCCTCAACATTTTCTTCTTGTTCTTCTTCTGCTCTGCATCTTCCATTGTTCTTCTTTCCTCTTCCTTCTTACTTCCTACTTCACCCTACCTCCTTCCTTCTTCATTCTTCTTTCTTGTTTCTGCTTTATTCTTCCTCTTCTTCTCCTTCTTCATTTTCTTCTTTCTTTCTTCTTCCTTCTTCATTTTTCTTTCTTCCTTTTTCTTCTTCTTCCTTCTTCCTTCTCCTTAATCCTTAATCCTTAATTGCTAATACATATTATTTTTCCTTAATCCATACTCTTTAATCCCTAAACCTGAATACGTAGTTGCTAATCCATATTCTCTAATCCTTAATCTTTAATCCCAAATATCTATTCCCTAATCCTCCTTCCTTAATCCCTAATCCCTAAACTTTAATCCTTAATACCTAATCCATCTCTTCATCCACTTCTTCTTCTTGTTCAACTTCTTCTTCATCTTCTTTTTCTTCCTATTCTTCTTCTTCTTCTTCTTCTTCCTCATTTTCTTCTTCTTCTTCTTCTTCTTCTTCTTCTTCCTCCTCCTCCCCTTCCTAATCTTCCTTTTCCTCTTTTTCTTCTTCTTCATCTTCCTCTTCTTCTTCTTCTTCTTCTTTTTCTTCCTTCTCTTATTCTTGTTCTTCTTCTTCTACGTTTTCTTCTTCCTCCTCCTCATCTTCTTTCTAATCTTCTTCTTTTCTTGTTATTCTTCTTCATAATCATATTCCTCTTCTACTTCTTTTTCTTCTTCTTCTTCTTGTTCTTCTTCTTCCTTTGTTCTTCTTTCTACTTCCTTCTTCCTTCTTACTTCGCCCTACCTCCTTCCATCTTTGTTCTTCTTTCTTCTTTCTTCTTTATTCTTCCTCTTCTTCTCCCTCTTCTTTTTCTTCTTTCTTTCTTCTTCCTTTTTCTTCTTTCTTTCTTCTTCCTAATCTTCCTTCTTCCTTCTGCTTGATCCTTAATCCTTAATCTATAATCCATCCCTATTCTCTAATCATTAATCTTTAATCTCTAATCTCTAATCCCAAATCTCTAATCTTTAAACTCTACTCTCTAATACCTAATCGCTAATTTTTAATCTACAATTTATATCCATAATCCTTAATATCTAATCTGTAATCGTTAATCTATCCTTAATCCGTAATCCGTAATCCTTAATCCCTAAGCTATAATGACAAATCCCTTATTCCAAATCCCTATTTTGTAATCCTTAATCCCAAATCTTTAATCTTTAATTTCTCATCCCTATCACCTAATCCATAATCTCTAATCCTTAATCTCAATCATTAATCCATAATTCTTAATCCCTAATCCCTAATTTCTAATCCTAAATCTTTAATAACCTCTAATCCTTAATCTCTAATCCTTAAACTCTAATCTTTAATACCTAATCCTTAATCCCAAATCTATAACCCAAAGATCCTATTCATAATCTCTAATAGTTGATTCTTAATCCTTAATCACTAATCCCTAATCTTTAATCTCTAATTCCTAAACTCTAATGCAAATCCAAATCCCTTAATCTATAATTTCTAGTCTTTAATGTCTACTCTTTAATCCTACATCCCTTTTCTCTAATATCTAATCCCTAATCAGTATTTTTTAATCTCTAATTTCTAATCCTAAATTCTTGATCTATAATCCTTTATCCTTAATAATTAATCCCTTAATTTTTTAATCCTTAATCATTAATCCCTTAATTTTTTAATCCTTAATCATTAATCCCTTAATTTTTTAATCCTTAATCATTAATCCCTTCATCCTTAATCCCTAATCCCTAATCCCTAATCCCAAAATCCCATTACTTATTCCTTAATCCCTAATCCCTAAATACTAATCCTTAATTGTTAACTCTTAAGTCCATTATCCCTAATCACTCTTTCCATAATCTTTAACCCATTTTCCTTAACACCTAATCCTTAATCCTTCATTTCTTAATCCTTAATCTCTAATCCATAATTCTTAACCTCTAATCCCTAACCCATCAATTCTTCCTCTTCTTCTTTTACTTCTTCTACTTCTTCTTCTCTCTTCTTTTTCTTCTTCTTCCTCATCTTATTCTTCTTCCTAATCTTCATCATCGTCTTCTTCCTCCTCTTTCTCATCTTCCATTTCTTCTTCTTCCTCTTCTTCATCTTCTTACTCTTCTTCTTCGTTTTCATCTTCTTCATCTTCCCCTTCTCCTTCTTCCTCTTTTTCTTCTTCTTTTTTTCTTCTACTTCTTCTTCTTCCTCCTCTTCTTCTTTTTCCTCCTCTTCTTCTTCTTCTGATTTTTCTTCATCATCTTCATCTTCTTCTTCTTTTTCTTGCTCTACCTCTTCCTCATCGTCTTCCTCTACTTTTTTTCTTCTTCTTCTTCTTTTTCTTCTTCTTCTCCTTTTTCTTCTTCTTCTTCCTTTTCAATTTCTTATTCTTCTTCTTTCTCTTCTTTTTTCTTCTCCTTTTTCTTCTTCTTCTTCTTCTTCTTCTTATATTTCTTCTTCTTCTTCTTCTTCTTCTTCTTCTATTTCTCCTTCTTCTTCTTCTTCTTCTTCTTCTTCTTTTTCCTCTTTATCTTCCCTTACTTTTTTCTTCTTCTTCATCATCATCATCTTCTTCTTCACGTTCTTCACCTACTTCTTCTCCTTCTTCCACTTTTTACAATTCTCCTTCTTCTTCTTCTTCTTCTTCTTCTTCCTTTTCTTCTACTTCTTTCTCTTCTTCTTCTTCTTCTTCTTCCTCTTTTTCTTCTTGTTCTTTTTCTTCCCCTTCATCGTCATCTTCCTCCTCTTCTTCTTCTTCTTCTTCTTCTTTGGCTTCTTCTTGTTCTTATTCTTTTTATCTTTTTCTTCTTCTTCTTCTTCTTCTTCTTCTTCCCCTTCTTCTCGTTCTCCTTTTCTTTTCCTTCTCCTTGTTCTTCTTTTTCTTCATCATTAATTTCTTCTCCTTTTTTTGTAATCCTTAATCCCCATTCCCTAATCCCTACTCCTAAATCCATCCTACCCCAATATCTTATCCCTAAATATGTAATTCCTAATCCATCCATTACAAATCCCTAATTCCTAATCCCCAATCCCAAATCTCTAATTGCTAATCCCTAATCCTTAATCTCTAATATCTCATCCCTAATCTCCAATTCTTAATCCCTAATTTTTAATCCCTAATCTTTCATTTTTTATCCCTAATCTCTCATCTCTAATCCTTAATCATTAATCCTCAATCCCTAATCATTAACCCTTAATTCCTAATCCCTAAACCTTATTCCAAATTATAATCATTTAATATGTAAGCTTTAACCGTTAGTCCTAAGTCTAGAATTCCTAACCACTAATCGTTAATCCTTAATCCTAAATTTTTATTCTCTAATATGTAATCCTTAATCCAAAATCACTATATCATAGTCCTTTGTAATTAATCCCATAATGCTAAATCCCTAATCCCAAATAATTAATTCCTTCATCTATAGTCCCTAATTGTTAATCCTTAATCTTGAATCCTTATTACTTTTCCTCAACACCTTCTCTTTAATCCCTAACTCTTAATCCTCAAACCTTAATACCTTATTGGCAATCCATATTCCCTTATAACTAATCCTCAATCCTTAACATCTAATCCCTAATCCCTCCTTCCTTAATCCTTAATACCAAACCCCTAATCCCTAATCCTTAATCCATCTTTTCATCCTCTTCTTCTTCTTTTTCTTCCACTTCTTCTTCGTCTTCTTCTTCTTCTTCTTTTTCCTCTTCTTCTTCTTCTTCTTCTTCTTTCTTATTTTCTTCTTCTTCTTCTTTTTCTTCCTCTTCTTCCTCATCTTCCTCTTCCTCTTCTTCTTCTTCCACTTCTTCTTCTTCTTCCTCTTCTTCTTCTTCTTCTTCTTCTTCCTTTTCTTCTTCTTCTTCTTCTTCTTCTTCCTCTTCTTCTTCTTCTTCTTCCTCATCTTCTTTTACCTATTATTGTTCTTCTTCTCTTTCTTCTTCTTCTCTTGTTATTTTTCTTCCTCTATTTTTACTTCTTTTTCTTCCTTCTTTCTTCTTTCTTCTTTATACTTTCTTCTTTCTTCTTTCTTCTTCCTTCTTCCTACCTCGATCCTTCTTCCTTCTTTCTTCTTCCTTCATATTTCTTCTTTCTTCGTTATTCTTCCTCTTCTTCTTTCTTCCTTCTTTCTTCTTGCATCTTCCTTCTTTTTCCTTCTTCTTCTTCTTTCTTCTTTCTTCCTACTCCCTGAACTCTAATCTCTAATCCCAAATTCTTAATCTATAATCCTTAATTACTAATCTCTAATCCTTAATCCCAGATCACTAATCACTAACCCCTAAACCCTAATTCCAAGTCTCTAATCCTTACCCTAGTCCCTTAAACTTTAATCCCTATTCACTAATCTTAAATCTTATATCCTTAATCTTTCATCTTTAATCCTTTATCCCTAATCCCTAATCTTGGATCCCTAATCTCTAATCCCTAATCTTTAGTAATTAATCCCATAATTCTTAATCCCAAATCTCTAATTTCTAATCATTACTCTCTTCATCCCGAATCTATAATCCATCCTTAATCCCTAATCCATAATACTTAATCTCTATCCTCTCTTCCTTAATCTCTAATCCATAATTTTTAATTCCAAATCCTTTATACTTTATCCCAAATCCTTAATCTCTAATCCTTAATCTCTAATCTCTAGTCTCTTTCCCTAATCCATAATCCCTAATCCAGAATCTTTAATCTCTAAACCATAATCCCTAATCTCTAATCTTTAATCACTTTTCTCTAATCTTTAATTCTTAATCCCCAATCTCTAATGCTAATCCTAATCTCTTAATCTCTTATTCATAATCTCTAATCCTGAATCTTACAAACTCAATGTCTAATCCTTAATCCCTAATTCCTATTCTTTAATTCCTAATCTTTAATCCAAAATTCATAATCTCAAATCCCTAATCCTTAATAAATAATAAGTTAATTCTTAACCTTTAATCTCTAATTCTTAATAATTAAACCATTCATCTGTAATCCTTAATCCCAAATCTGTAATCATTAATCCCTAATCTTTATTACATATTCCTTAATCCCTACTTCCTAATCCCTAATACTTAATCTATAAATCCTAATCCATAATTTCTTACTTCCTAATCCCTAATCCCTAATCCCTCTCTCCTTAATCTTTATCCCATATTCCTTGATAGTTAATGCTTAATCCTTTATTCCTTAAATTCTAAACCCTAATCCCTAATCCATAATTATTTATCCCAAATCACTTATCCATCACTTCTTCCTCTTCTTCTTCTACTTCTTCTATTTCCTCATTTTTCTTATTCTTCTTCTTCCTTATCTTTTTCTTCTTTTTTTCCTCTTCTTCCACATCTTACACTTCTTCTTTTTCCTCTTCTTCTTCTACTTGTTCTTCTTCTTCTTCTTCTTCTTCTTCTTTCTCTGCTTCTTCTTCTTCTTAATTTTCTTCTTCTTCTTCCTTTTCATCTTCTTCTTCTTCTTCTTTTCCTTCTTCTTCTTCTTCTTCTTCTTCCTCCTCTTCTTCTTCCTTTACTTGTTATTCTTCTTCTTCTTCTTCTCCTCCTCCTTCTCCTTCTTGTTCTTCTTTGTGTTCTTCTTCTTCTTCTTCTTCTTGTTCTTTTTCTTCCTCTTCTTCCTCATCTTCCTCTTCCTCTTCTTCTTCTTCCACTTCTTCTTCTTCTTCTTCCTCTTCTTCTTCTTCTTCTACTTCTTCCTTTTCTTCTTCTTCTTCTTCTTTTTCTTCTTCTTCCTCTTCTTCTTCTTCTTCTTCCTCATCTTCTTTTACCTATTATTGTTCTTCTTCTCTTTCTTCTTCTTCTCTTGTTATTTTTCTTCCTCTATTTTTTCTTCTTTTTCTTCCTTCTTTCTTCTTTCTTCTTTCTACTTTCTTCTTTCTTCTTACTTCTTCCTTCTTCCTACCTCGATCCTTCTTCCTTCTTTCTTCTTCCTTCATATTTCTTCTTTCTTCGTTATTCTTCCTCTTCTTCTTTCTTCCTTCTTTCTTCTTGCATTTTCCTTCTTTTTCCTTCTTCTTCTTCTTTCTTCTTTCTTTCTACTCCTTAAACTCTAATCTCTAATCCCAAATTCTTAATCTATAATCCTTAATTACTAATCTCTAATCCTTAATCTCAGATCACTAATCACTAATCCCTAAACCCTAATCCCAAGTCTCTAATCCTTACCCTAGTCCCTTAAACTTTAATCCATATTCACTAATCTTAAATCTTATATCCTTAATCTTTCATCTTTAATCCTTTATCCCTAATCCCTAATCTCGGATCCCTAATCTCTAATCCCTAATCTTTAGTAATTAATCCCATAATTCTTAATCCCAAATCTCTAATCTCTAATCATTACTCCCTTCATCCCGAATCTATAATCCATCCTTAATCCCGAATCCATAATACTTAATCTCTATCCTCTCTTCCTTAATCTCTAATCCATAATTTTTAATTCCAAATCCTTAATACTTTATCCCTAATCCTTAATCTCTAATCCTTAATCTCTAATCTATAGTCTCTTTCCCTAATCCATAATCCCTAATCCAAAATCTTTAATCTCTAAACCATAATCCCTACTCTCTAATCTTTAATCACTTTTCCCTAATCTTTAATTCTTAATCCCTAATCTCTAATGCTAATCATAATCTCTTAATCTCTTATTCATAATCTCTAATCCTGAATCTTACATACTCAATGTCTAATCCTTAATCCCTAATTCCTAATCTTTATTCAAAAATTCATAATCTCTAATCCCTAATCCTTAATAAATAATAAGTTAATTCTTAACCTTTAATCTCTAATTCTTAATAATTAAACCATTCATCTGTAATCCTTAATCCCAAATCTGTAATCATTAATCCCTAATCTTTATTACATATTCCTTAATCCCTACTTCCCAATCCCTAATACTTAATCTATAAATCCTAATCCATAATTTCTTACTTCCTAATCCCTAATCCCACTCTCCTTAATCTTTATCCCATATTCCTTGATAGTTAATGCTTAATCCTTTATTCCTTAAATTCTAAACCCTAATCCCTAATCCATAATTCTTTATCCCAAATCACTTATCCATCACTTCTTCCTCTTCTTCTTCTACTTCTTCTTCTATTTCCTCATTTTTCTTATTCTTCTTCTTCCTTATCTTTTTCTTCTTTTTTTCCTCTTCTTCCACATCTTACACTTCTTCTTTTTCCTCTTCTTCTTCTACTTGTTCTTCTTGTTCTTCTTCTTCTTCTTCTTCTTCTTCTTTCTCTTCTTCTTCTTCTTCTTCATTTTCTTCTTCTTCTTCTTCCTTTTCATCTTCTTCTTCTTCTTCTTTTCCTTCTTCTTCTTCTTCTTCTTCCTCCTCTTCTTCTTCCTTTACTTGTTATTCTTCTTCTTCTTCTTCTCCTCCTCCTTCTCCTTCTTGTTCTTCTTTGTGTTCTTCTTCTTCTTCTTCTTCTTCTGCTTCTTCTTCCTCTTCTACTTGTTTTTTTTTCTTCTTATTAATATTTTTTTCTTCTTCTTCTTCTTCATCAACTTTTCTTCTTTTATTCTTTTTCTTCTTTTTTTGCTTCTTCATCTTCCTCTGCTTCTTCTTCTTGTTACAATTTTTCCCTTTCATCTTCCTCTACTTCTTCTTTTTCTTCTTCTTCATCTTATTCTTCTTCCCTTTCTTTTCTTTTTCTTCTTCTTCCTCTTCATTTTCTCTTTCTTCTTCTTCTACTTCTTCTTCTTCTTGTTCTTCTTGTTCTTCTTGTTCTTCTTCTTCTTATTTTTTTTCTTCTTCTTCTTCATCAACTTTTCTTCTTCAATTCTTTTTCTTCTTCTTTTTTTGCTTCTTCATCTTCCTCTGCTTCTTCTTGTTATTATTTTTCTTCTTCATCTTCCTCTACTTCTTCTCCTTCTTCTTCTTCTTCATCTTCTTCTTCTTCCCTTTCTTTTCTTCTTCTTCTTTTTCCTCTTCATTTTCTCTTCCTTCTTCTTCTTCTTCTTCATCTTATTCTTTTTCTTCTTCTTCACTTTCTTCTCTTTTTCTTCTTCATCATTCTCTTGTTCTTCTTATTCTTCCTCTTCTTATTCATGTTCCCCTTCTTAATCTATTATACCTAATCTCAAATCCGTAATCCTTCCCTCCTTAATTATTATTCCATATTCCCTTCTTCCTAATCCCTAATCCTTTCTTCCTCAATCCCAAATCCCTAATCCATAATCCCTAACCCTAATTCCTAATCCCTAATCTATCACTTCTTCCTCTTCTTCTTCTTCCTCCTCTTCTTCTTCCTCTTCTTCTTCCTCTTCTTCTTCCTCTTCTTCTTCTTCCTTTTCCTACTCTTCTATTTCTTCACCTTCTTCTCTTTCTTCTTCGCCATACTCTTCTCCTTTTTATTCTTATTCTTCTTCTTCCTCTTCCTCTTCTTCTTCTTTGACTTCCTCTCCTTCTTCTTGCTCTTCTTCTTCTTCTTCTTCTTCCTTTTCTCTTTCATCTTTTTCTTCTTCTTAATCTTCTTATTCTTCTTCTTCCTCTTCTTCTTTTTATTCCCTTCTTGTTTTGCTTCTTCATTTTCTTCTTCTTCTTCTTCCTCTTCATCTTCTTCTTCTTCCTCATCTTCTTCTTCTTCTTCCTCTTCTTCTTCTTCTACTTATTCTTTGAATTCTCCTTCTTTTTCTTCTTCTTATTCTTCATCTTCTCCTTCTTTTTCTTCTTTCACTTCTTCTTCTTATACTTGTTCTTCCTCTTCATTCTCTTCTTCTTCTTCATATTCTTCTTCTTCTTCTTCTTCTTCTTTTCTTATTCTTTTTCTTTTTCTTTTTCTTCTTCTTCTTCTTCTTATTCCTCTTCTTCTTCTTCTTCTAATTTTTCTTATTCATTTTCCTCTTCTTCTTCTTGTTCTTCTTTGTCTCGTTCATCTTCTTCATCTACTTCTTGTTCTTCTTTTTCTTTTTATTCATCCTTATCACCTTCTTTTTCTTCTCCTTAATTCTTCTTCTTCTTCTTCTTCTTCTTCTTCTTGTTCTTCTTCTACCTCTTCTTCATCCACTTCTTCCTTTTCTTCTTCTTCCTTCTCTTCTTCTTCTTCCTCTTTTTCTTCCTCTTCTTCTACTTCTTCTCCTTCTTCCATTTTTTTCTCTTATTACTCTTCTTCTTCTGCCTCTTCTCCTTCTTCCTCTTCTTCTTTTTCTCTTTCTTCTTCTTCTTCTTCTTCATCTTCTTCTTCTTCCTGTTCTTCTTCTTCTTCTCTTCTTCTTCTTCCTCTTCTTTGTTCTCTTCTTTCTCATTTTCCTCTTCTTCGTCTTCTTCTTCTGCTACTTCTTCTTTTTCTTCTTCTTCATCTTCTTCTTCTTCTTCAACTTCTTCTTCTTTTTCTTCGTCTTCTTCCTCTTCTTCTTCTTCTTCTTCTTCTTCCTCCTCCTCTTCCTCTTCTTCTACTTCTTCTTCTTCTACTTCTTCATTCACTTCTTCTTCTTCTTCTTCTTCTTCCTCCTCCTCCTCCTCCTCCAACTCTTCCTCTTCTTCTTCTTCTTCTTCCTCCTCCTCTTCCTCCTCCTCCTCCTTCTTCTTCTTCTACTTCGTTATCTTCCTTCTTCTTTCCCCTTTCTTATTTCTCCTTTCGTCTTCCTTCTTCCTTCCTCTTTCCTCCTTCCTTCTTCCTTCTTCCTTCTTCCTTCTTGCTTCTTTTTTCTTCCTTCTTTCTTTTTCCTTCTTTCATCTTTCTTCTTTCTTTTTTCTTTTTTCATTTTTCTTCTTTCATCTTCTTTTTTCTTCTTTCTTCTTGTTTCTTTGTTCTTTCTTTTTTGTTCTTTCTTTATTTTTCTTCTTTTTCTTCTTCTTCTTCTTCTTCTTCTTTCTTCTTTTTCCTCTTCTTCCTCTTCTTCCTCTTGTTCTTCCTCTTCTTCCTTTTCTTCTTCTTCTTCTTCCCCTTCTTCTTCCTCTTCTTCATCATCTTCTTCTTCTTCCAACTCCTCTTCTTCCTCTTCCTCTTTATCTTCTTCTTCTACCTCCACTTCTTCCTAATCTTCCTCGTCTTTTCTTCTTCTTCTTATTCTTTTTCTTCTTCTTCTTCTCCTTTCTCTTCTTCTTCTTCTTGTTCCACTTCTTTTTCCTCTTCTTCTTCTACTACTTCGTATTCTTCTTCCTCTTTTCCTTCATTTTCTTCTTCCCCTTCCACATTTGTACTTCATCTTTTGCTTCTTCCTCCTCTTGTTCCTCATCTTGCTGTTCTTCTTCTTCTTCTTCTTTCTCTTCTTCTTCTTGCTCTTCTTTTTCTTCTTCTTCTTCTTCCTCATCTTCTTGTTGTTCTTCTTCCTCTCCTTCCTCATCTTCCTCTCCCTCTTCATCTTCTTCTTCCTCGTCTTTCTCTTCTTCTTCTTCTTCTTCTTCATCATCATCATCATCTTCTTCTTCTTTTACTTCTTTATATTCTTCTTCTTCCTCTTATTCTTCTACTTCTACTTCTTCTTCTTTATCTTCATCTTTTACTTCTTCTTCCTCTTCTTCCTCTTATTCTTCTTCCTCTTCTTCTTTCTCTTCTTTGCCTTCTTCTCCATTTCCATCTTCTACTCCTACACCTCCTTCTTGTTCTCCTCTTCCTCGTTTTCCTTCTCTTTCTCCTTCTCCTTCTTCTGCTTCTTCTTCTTTCTTCTTTTTTCTTTTTTCTTTCTTCTTTCTCATTTGTTATTCCTTCTTTCTTCTTTCTTCTTCCTTCTTCCTTCCTTCTTCCTTCTTTCTTCTTCCTTCTTGCTTCTTCCTTCTTCCTTCTTGCTTCTTTCTTCTTTCTTTTTCCTTCTTCCTTCTTCTTTCTTTTTTCTTTTTTTCTTCTTTCTTCTTTATTTTTTCTTCTTACTTCTTTCTTTCTTTCCTCGTTCTTTCTTTCTTTCTTTCTTTTTCTTCTTCTTTCTTCATCACCTTCATCTTCTTCTTCTCCATTATCTTCTTCTTCTACTGCATCTTAATCTTTATCCCGAAACCATAATCCCTAATCCTGCACTCCTTAATCTGTAATCCCTAATCTAAGTCCGTAATCCCTCTCTCCCTATTCTCCAATCCTAAATCTATAATTCCTATTCCTTAATCTCTATTTTCTGATCCCCATTGTCAAATTCTTAATCCCTAATAACCAATCCCTAACATTTAATATTTACTCCATTCCAAATTCTTAATCCCTAATCCTTCAACCTTAAACCCTAATCCTAAATCTTTAATCACTAATGCCTAATCCTTAATCCCTAATCTTTATTACCTAATCCCAAATCTCTATAATATTTAATCCTTAATCCCTAATCTCGAATCCATGTTTTGAATTCCTAATCCTAAATCTGTAATCTCTAATTCCTAATTCATAATCTTTGACACCCAATCCTTAACCTCTAAATGCAAATCGTTAATCCCTAATACTTAATCCAAAATTCCTTTATCAATAACTTCTAATCTGTAATCCTTTACCCCTAATCCCTGATTCTTAATCCCAATTCCTAAATCCATATTCCTTAATCCCTAATCACTAATCCTTAATCCCTAACCCTAATCACTAATTCTTAACTCCTCATTCTTAATCCTAAATACTTATTCCTTAAACCTTAATATCTATTCCTTAATCCCTAATCTATAATCTTGAATCCCTTCCTTCCTAACGCCTAATCCCCTATCCCTAAAACCTAATTCTTAATCCCTAAGTCGTCACACACTAATCCATAATATGTATTCATCTACTTTCTTCTTCTTTCTCTTCTTCTTCCTTTTCTTTGTTGTCTTCTTCTTTTTCTTCTTAATATTCTTCCTCATCTTCCTCTTTTTCTTCTTCTTCTTCTTCTTCTTCTTCTTCCTCCTCCTCCTCTTCTTCCACTTCTTCCTCTTCTTCCCCTTCTTCTTCTTCTTCTTCTTCTTCTTCTTCGACTTCTCCTTCTTGTTCTTGATCCTTCTCTTCTTCTTCATCTTCTTCTTCATCTTCTTCTTCTTCTTCTTCCTCTTCTTCTTCTTGTTCTTCTTCCTTTTCTTCTTCATCATCTTCTTCTTCTTCTTCTTCTTCTTCTTCTCCTTCCTATTCTTCTTCTTCCTTTTCTTCTTCTTCTTCATCTTCTTCTACTTCTCTTTCATCATCTTCTTCTTCGTCTTCTTCTTCTTCTTCTTCTTCTTCCTCTTCTTTCGCTTCTTTTACTACTTCTTCTTCTACTTTTTTTCCTCACATTCTTCTTCCTCTTCTTCTCCTTCTTCTTCTTCTTCTTCTACTTCTTCTTCTTCTTCTTCCTCTTCATCATCATCTTCTTCTTCTTATTCTTCTTCATCATCATCTTCATCTTCTTCTTCTTCTTCCTCTTCCTCTTCTTCTTCTTCTTCTTCTTCTTCTGCTTTTTCTTCTTCTTCTTTGACTTCTTCTTCTTGTTATTCCCTTACTTAATCTTGTTCTTTTTCCTCTTTTCCTTCTTTTTCCTCTTCTCCTTCTTTTTTTAATTTTTCTTCTTCTACGTCCTCTTATTCCTCATCTTGCTCTTCTTCTTTTTCCTCTTCTTCTTCTTACACTTATTCTTCTGCATCATCTTCTTCTTCTCCTTCTTCCTCATCTTCCTTTTGTTCTTCTTCCTCAACTTCTTCTTCTTCTTCTGCTTCCTCTTCTTCTACTTCTTCTTTCTCATCTTTATCTTCTTCTTCTTCTTCTTCTTCTTCCTCTTCTTCTTCTACTTCATTTTCCCCTTCTTCTTCTTCTTCTTATTCTCCTTCCACTTCTTATTCTTATTCTTTCTCATCTTCTTTTTCTTCTTCTTCTTCTTTTTCTTATACTTTTTCTTGTTCTCCTTCTTCTTATTATTCTTTTTCCTCTCCATCTTTCTCTTCTTCTTCTTCTCCTTCTCTTTCTCCTTGTCCATAACCTTCTCCTACACCTCATTTTCATTCTCCTCCTTTTCTTTCTTCTTCTCTTTCTCCTTCTTCTTCATCATCTTCTTCTTCTTTGTTCTTTGTTCTTTGTTCTTTATTCTTTATTCTTTCTTCTTTCTTATTTTTCTTCCTTCATCCTTCTTCCTTCTTCCTTATTTTTTCAACCTTCCTTCTTCCTTCCTCCTTCTTCATTCTTGCTTCTTCCTTCTTCCTTCTTGCTTATCTCTTCTTCCTTCTTCCTTATTTCTTCTTTCCTTTTTCTTCTTTATTCTTTTACTCTTCTTCTTTGTTTTGTCTTCTTCTTTCTTCTTTTTTCTTATTATTCCTTCTCATTTATTCTTCTTACTTTCTTCTTCTTCCTTTCTTTGTTCTTCTTATTCTTCTTCTTCTTTCTTCATCATCTTCTTCGTCTTCTACTTCTTCTACAACTATTACTTCTTCTTCTTCATCATCATCATCTTCTTCTTCTCCATCTTCTTCTTCTTCATCTTCTTCTTCTTCTTCTACTTCTTCGTCTTATTCTTCTTCTTCTTCTTCTTCTTTTCGTCTACTTCTTTGACTTCTTCTTCTTCTTCTTCTTCTCCTATTTCTCTGGCTTCCACTTCTTCATCTTCTTTTTGGTCTTCTTCTTCTTCTTCTTCTACTCCTCTTGTTCTTCTTCTTCGTCTTTTGCATCCTCTTCTTCTTCCACATCATCATCATCATCTTCTTCTTCTTCTTCTTCCTCTTCTTCCTCTTCTTCTTCCTCTTTTTCTTCTTCTTCTTCCTCTTTTTCTTCTTCTTCTTCTACTTCTTTATTATCTTCTTCTTCTTCTTCTTCTTCTTTTTCTTCTTCTTCCTCCACTTCTTCTTTTTCTTGTTCCCTTTCTCCTTATCTTCTTGTACATCCTATTCCACTTCCTCTACCTCTTCCTCTTCTTCGTCTTCTTCTTCTTCTTCTTCTCCTTCTTCCACTTTTTCTTTTTTGTCGACTTTTACTTCTTCTTCTACTTCCTCTTTTCCTCTACTTCTTCGACTTCTTCTTCTTCTTCTTCTCCTCCTTCATCGATTTCCTCTTCTTCTTCTTCTTGTTCCTCGTCCTCCTCTTCTTCTTCCACTTCTTCTTCTTCTTCGTCTTCTTCTTCTTCTACCTCATCTTTCTCTTCATCTTCTTCTTCTACTTCTTCTTCTTGATCTTCTTCTTCCTCTTCTTCTTTTTCTTCTTCTCCTTCCCCTTATTTCTTCAACCTCCTCTTCCACTTCCTCTTCCTCTTCCTCTTCTTCGTCTTCTTCTTCATCAACTACATCTTCCATCTTCCTTCTTCCTTCTTCCTTGTTCCTTCTTCCATCTTCTTTCTTCTTCGTTTTTTCTTTTTCATTTCTTCTTCTTTCTTTTCTTCTTCTTCTTAAACATCTTCTTCCCCTTCTTCTTCTTCTTCTTCTTCTTCTTTCACTTCTTCTTCTTCCTTTTCTTCTTCTTCTTTTTCTTTTTCTTCTTCTTCATCTTCTCCTTCTCTTCTTGTTCTTCTTATTCTTCTTCTTTCCTTCCCATTCTTCTTCTACTTCTTCTTTTTCTTCTTCTTCTTCTTCCCTTCTCGTTCTTCTTCTTCTCCTTCTTCTTCTTCTTCTTCCACTTCTTCCTCTTTTTATTCCTCTTCTCCTTCCTCTGCTTCTTCTTCTTCTTCTTTTTCTTGTTCTTCTACTTCTTCTCTTCTTATTCTTTTTGCTTTTCTTATTCCTCATCTTCTTCTTCTTGTGCTACTACTTCTTTTTCTTCTTCTTCTTCATCTTCTTCTATTACTTCCTCTTATTTTTCTTCTTCTTTTACTTCTTCCTCTTCTTCTTATTACCCTTTATGTTCTTTTGCTTCTTGGTTCTTTTTCCTTTCTTCTTTCTTATTTCGTATTCCTTCTTCCTTCTTTCATCTTCTTTACTCCTTCCATCTTCCTTCTTCCTTCTTCCTTCTTCAATCTTGCATCTTCCATCTTCCTTCTTCCTTCTTCCTTCTCTCATTCTTCTTCTTTCTTTTGTCATCTTCTTTCTTTGTCTTCTTCTTCTACTGCTACTATATCTTCATCTTCTTCTTCTTCTTCTTCTTCTTTTTCTTCTTCTACTTCTACTACCACTACTACTTCTTCTTCTTCTTCTACTTCTTTTTTTCCTTTACTTCTTTGATTTCGTCATCTTCTTCATCTTCTTCTTCTCAGATTTCCTCTTCATGCTCTACTTTTTGGTCTTCTTATTCTTCTAGTCTTCTTCTTCTTCTTCCTCTTCTTCTTGTTCTTCTTCTTCTTCCTCCTCCTCTTCTTCTTCCTCTTCTTCTTCTTCTTCTTGTTCTTGTTCTTCTTCTTCTTCCTCTACTTCCCATTCTTCTTCTTCTTCTTCTTCTACTTCTTTTTCTTCTTCTTCTTCTTTATCTTCTTCTTCTTCTTCTACTTCTTCTTCCTCTTCTTCCTCCTCTTCTACTTTTTCTTCTTTCCCTCCCCTTTATCTTCTTCTTCCCCCTCTTCCACTTCCTCTTCCTCTTCCTCTTCTTTGTCTTCTTCTTCTTCTACTTCTTCTTCTTCTTCTTCCACTTCTACATCTTCTCCTTTATTACTTTATTCTTCTTCTTCTACTTCTTCTTTTCCTCTAGTTCTTTGACTTCTTCTTCTTCTTCTCCTCCTTCTTTAGTTTCCTCTTTTTATTCTTCTTTTTTGTCTTCTTCTTCTTCTTCTACTCTTCTTCTTCTTCTTCTTCTTCCTCCTCTTCTTTTTCTTCCACTTCTTCTTCTTCTTCTTCTTCTTCTTCTTCTTCCTCATCTTCCTCTTCTTCTTCTTCTTCAACTTCTTCTTCTTCTTCTTCTTCTTCTGCTTCTTCTTCTTCTTTTTCTTCTTCATATTCTTCCTCTTCTACTTTTTTCTTCCCCTTCCCCTAATCTTCTTCTATCTCCTCTTCCACTTCATCTTCTTCCATCTTCTTTCTTCCTTCTTTTTTCTTTCCTCTTTCTTCTTCTTTCTTTTCTTCTTCTTCTTCTTCAACTTCTTCTCCTCTTCTTCTTCTTTCCCTTTTTTCTTCCTCATATTCTTTTTTTTTTCTCTCCTTCTTCTTCCTTTTGTTCTTCTTCTTCTTTTTCTTTTTCTTCTTCGTCATCATCATCTTCTCCTTCTTTTCTTCTTCTTCTTCTTCTTCCTTTACCCTTCTTCTTCTTATTATTATTTATATTCTTATTCTTCTTCTTCTTCTTCTAATTCTTCTTCTCCATGCTCTGGTCCTTCTTCTTCTCTTCTTCTTCTTCTTCCTTTTCTTATTCCTCATCTTCTTCTTCTTGTGCTTCCTCTTCTTCTTATTCTTCTTCTTCTTCATCTTCTTCTACTTCTTCCTCCTATTTTTCCTCTTCTTTTCCTTCTTCCTCTTCTTCTTATTCTCTTTCATCTTCTTCTTCGTCTTTTTCTTCTTCTTCTTCTACTTCTACTTCTTCTTCTACTTTTCCTTCTTCTTGTTCTACTTCCTCTTCTTCTTCTACCTCTTCGTTTTCCAATTTGTATCTTCTTAATGTAATATTTCATATTATTAATGTTATCTTAATTTTAAATTCCATAGTATCTTAGAATGCAACTTTATTTTATTGTTATTTAATTGTTTACAATTTTTTAACTCTATTTGGTTATTTTTGTTTGTAATTATTTTCTCTTATTATATTACCATTATGTCCATTTTATTTGGTTTAATTTAATTGTTTCAATTTATCACATTTCAACTTCGATTATGATTAATTAATAATAAAATATTTTATTTTTCGTTATTTATGCTTATTTTATTTGTTAATTTGTAGTTATTTAAAACTAGCTAAAATCTAAAAAAACAATGTTGGACGTGTCTTGACTTACTTTATCTAATTAAATATTTATTTTGGAATTTTTAAATACTTTTTGGAGAACTTTAGATCACTTTGACAATTGACAACATTACACTTTATCTTGTGAGGATCATAAATTACAACTTTCAAGAATGATTTATCTTTTTTCTTTAAATTTTTTATCATGATTTTGTTATCTTTCTATCTTACTCTAAGTTTCTTTTTGTGTGATCTCTACATGTCTTTAACTTCACTATATTATAGACCTTCAATTTATTTCATTTCAATTTCAATAAATATTTACTTGAAATTAAAATAATAATTTTTAATATTTATTCTTATTTAATTTGCTAATTGTAATATTCCAAATGTTGCTTGAGTTTTATGTTATAAACATCAATATACTCATTTGAATATGCTAAATCAAATTAAGAATTCATTTTTATATTTTTTTGTATATTTAGTATTTATGATTTTTTGAAGCTAATCAAGTAATTTTTATTTATAACTAATTTGATGGGCAAGGATGTTTTGCTCGATCACCTTAGTATCTTACAATACAAATTTCATATATTATTTATCCCACTTCTTAATATTTTTTTTATTTGGTCATATCAATTAATAGATGTATAGCTTTTCTATATAATACATAGATTGTAAAATGAGGCACAAATCGAAATAGCTAATGAAGCATGCAAAACTTTAAAATAAAGCCTTGTAATTAATTTTTTAAAATAGGTAGAGTTCGTCTAAATGAGTCTAACAACATTAGTTTCATCTTAAACTGACTATGTTTAGAATTACTATAAATTATCAAACTAAATAAGATTAAATTATAACAAATTATTATTTTAATATAAAGCAAATATGTAATCTTTCTAAAATGAGATAAATTAAAGCAAAGCAACAAAAGAGAAGTAATAAAACCAAATCAAGGTGATGGAAACCTAAAATAAAGCATTTTTATTTGTATAATTGATGACTAAGGATGTTACCCTTGATCTTCGAAGTATCTTAGAATTCAACTTCTTATGAAATTTATCTTATTTCTTAAATTATATTTCTTTGATATCATCATATGTGATGTTTAAAACATTTTTAATTGGTTGAATTATATTACATCAAATTACATCATTTAGATTTAACAAAAATATAATAATTTCTAGACATTTTTCCTTATTACTTCAATAAGTTCTAGTAGTTACCTACAAAGTATAGTCCAAATGAAACAAATATCATTGGATTCATCTAGGTGAGCTCCATACAATTATGCAATTCTTTCTACATTTCTAAATTTTTTACTTTTGTGGGGTTTTTTTGGCTCATTTTTTTAGAGCATTTCATTCTTCATTGATTTGACAAATAATGACATCGCATTCTATCTAATTAGTACATTGGAATGCAACCTTCATGCATAATCTTTTTGATTACTTCAAATTACTCACTTTGGTTGGGTAATATGTCTATAGAAATCTAATTCTCACCCTATGTTACATCAAAATCCCTTTTTTTATGTTACATTACATCACTTTAATTAAACCCATTTGAACATTAGAATATGTTTACTTATTATTAAAGTAATAATGTATTAATATTTATGATTAATTATTTTGTAATTTGATCTAGTTTGACCTAAATTAAACCATGACTAAAGTAGCATCTTACTACTCAACTCAATAACTCTTTCCAATTAAAATTTAATTTTTACATGTTTGAATATTTTATTTTTTAAATTTAGTGCATGCTTTACTAGACATAATTATTCGTGCTTTTTAAAATTTTTCACTTTGATTTGGTTATAATATTTTTAACTCCACATCCTCTCTCATGAGACCTCTAAATTAATTTAAATTTGTTGTTTTGCATTAGTTAAATTCATCTCATTTTTAGAGATTTTTATACGATTTTTTCATATGTTATGAATTTTCAAAATTTTGTATATATTTAGTTATTATCAAAGTAATTATTTACTATTATTTATGTTTGTTTATTTTGATAATTCATGATAATTGCAAATGAGTTTTCACTGTGATTAAACAAATGTCATTAGACCCATCACATTGAGTCATATTCAACTAAATGCTAATTTTAAATATTTGAACTTTTTATTTCATAAGGTTTTGCCAGCTTAATGAGTCATTTCAATTTGTCGCTTATTTAACTATTAAGCAAGTTACATTCAATCTCTTTAGTATTATGAAATGAAACTTTTGAGTATAAATTATCTCACTTTATCAAAACTTTTTCTTTGATTTGGTTATATTATTAAGAAACACTAATTCTCCACATGTGTTCCTTTTGCATCTTTTTATTTTTAATATATCACATTGCTTTAATTAATCCCATTTTGGCATTCATATATTTTTACTTAATATTAAAGCAATAATTTTTCATAATTTGCACTTATTTATTTTTGTAACTCACAATAATTATGGATGTTGTCCTTTTGGGATTAAACAAATCTCTTTTAACACCTCTTAAAAAGCCATATCAAATAAAATATTAATTTTTTTATTTTTGAAGTTTTTTGTTTTCTATTATTTTGGCACTTTTTATGAAGCATTTTGATTTGTATTTGATATGATGATCAAGGTTGTTATACCCAATCTTCTTAGTATTTAGGAATGTAATGTTCCCATATTTATTTTATCTCAACAAAAGTTTTTCTTTTATTTGGTTATATTTCAATGTTACTGTAAATCTCTTCTTATTTGAGCATTACATCACCTTGATCTACTTATATTGCACTTGCAAAACTTTTTTTTTAACTTTAATTAAAACTTATGTAATATTCAAATGATAATATTTTTTATTTACTCACATTTACTTCAATAATTTTCTTTTATGCCAACATAGACCTAATTGGAATGTAAAAAATCATCATTACACTCATCTCAATGAGCTATATCCTTTTAAATAATCATTTCCATATTCTAAATAAGTTATTTTTTTATATTGGTAGCATTTAGGAGGGAATTTAAATTCTATATGATTTCATTATTCAAGATGTTGCACTTGTTCTCCATTATATTTTGTAATGTAACATTCTTATAAAATTGACAACATTTCTTCAAATATTTCATTTTAATTTGAAAATATTTTATATCTCTAAATCTTCTCTCAAGTGGCATTTTGCATCACTTTGGATGTTGACATTGCCTTGATGTGCTCATTGAAGTTGAATATTTATTTTTTTAATATAATAATAATAATTCTTTGTTTATTTGTATTTAATAACTTCGATAATTTTAATCAATATCTGATTAAGATGATACAAATGTCATTTGACTCATCTTAACAGGATCTACAATTAAAATATTCATTTCAACATTTTTAAATCTTTTAAATTTTGTAGTTTTTGTATGCTTTATCAGCCATGTTGATTTGTACTTGATTTTATTAATGAGGATTTTAACACTTGATCCTCTTATTGTCTTGGAAAGCAACTTTTGAGCTTAAGTTATCTCATTTATGCAAATATTTTTCTTTGACTTATTTTCATAGTTAAGCAACTCCAATTCTCATCTTGTGCTACTTTTAATTCCCTTTGATTTTACTATACAACTTTGATTCAATTATTCTTGTTTTAGCCTTAATACATACTTATTATCAAAGCAGTAGTTGCCTTTTATTTAAGCTTACTTTTTTTGTTATTCATATTAATTACACATATGGTTTGATCCAGATGAAATAGACATCATTATACTTTTTTTGATGAGCAAATAGAATCAAATATTAATTTTTTTATTTTCAATATTCTTAACAAACTTTTTACATCTTTATGAGACATTTTAAATGATACATCAATTAATGATCAAGGATTCTACACTATATCTCTTTAATATTGTAAAACTACTCTTTTGAGAATAATTTATCTCAATTTTTTAAATTGTTTTCATTGATTTTGCTATTTTTAGGAAACTTTAATTCTCCTCTATGGTTTCCAATAAATTTTCTTATTTTTTATATATAATACTTCAATTAATCTTTTTTAGTTTTAATATTTATTCAATTATTTTCAAAATAATAATTTATTGTTATTTATTCTTATTTATTTAGGTTATGGATACAAATTCTAAACATCATTCCATCGAGTAGAAACAAACATGGTTGGCCTCATCTTAATGAACAATATCCAATGGATCTTTATTTTTTATTTTTGATTTTCTCATTTTCAATGTTTCTTGTTTATAACACTATTTTTTCCATACCACACTTGATGATTGAGGATGTCACAGTCAATCTCTTTACTATTTTGGAAAGATAATTTCCCAAATAATTTATCTCATTTTTTTAATATTTTTTGCTTTGATTTGCAATTTTTTTGTAACTTTAAATCACCACTTATGTGATGTTTATGTTACCTCTATTTGGTTGGATTACATTGCTCCAAATTCTCACTTTCTTAATTTATTTAATACTTAAGTAATATTAAAATAAAAATTATTTATTATTTACTATTTATTATTTATGTTTATTTATGAAAATTTGGATTAATTCTTAATAACTCTTTATCAAGATGAAGCAAATATTTTTTGATTCACTTCATGAGATCTATCAATTTAAATATTCCTTTTAATACTTTTTATAATTTTTTATTTTTTATGTGTTTGTCACACTTTAGAAGGTATTTCAATTATACCTAATTTGAAGATTGAGAAAAGTACACTCAATATTTATAGCATCCTGTAATGCAACATCCTTATACAATTTATCTCATTTATGAAAATGTTTATCTTTGACTTGGTTCTATTATCTTGTAACTCTATAGCTTCTCTTGAGTGGCCATTACACAATTTGATTGGATATTATTAGACACTTTTAATTTGACTTATTTAATCTTTAATATGTATCACTTAATATTAAAATAAAATTAATTTATATTTATTATTATTTATTTTTGTAATTTTGAAGTATTTCAAAATAAGATTCTATCGAGATCAAATAAACATCATTCGAGTTATCATCAGAAACATTATGCAATTAAATATTTATTTTTTTATTTTTAAGTATTTTACTTTATAGATTCTTTGTGCACTTTATGAAAAACTTCAACTCATACCACATTCCATAGTGAACGATGTTGTACATGATCTCCTTGATATTTTATAATACAGTTTTAACATGGAATTTATCTCATTTCTTAAGGTTTTTCAAATTAATTTTGATATCATACAATGTAACTCTAAATCTCCTTCTATGCAAGCCTTGCCTTATTTGTATTTCGTTACATTACATTGCTTCAATTTAATTCATTTCAACATAATATATATTTACTTAATATAAAAAATATTTTTTTACTATTCATATTGTTTTTTGTAATTTGTAGTAAGTCCAAATGAGATTTGATGGAGATGAAAGAAACGTCATAGGACTTGTTTTGATGTGCTCTATGAGGCATGTTGATTCATACTTGATTTGGTGATGATGGATCATACTCGATCTCCTAAATATCATGAAATTTAAATTTCTTATACAATTCATCGTATTGCTTAAAAAGGTTTTTCTTTAACTATTGTTATATTACAATGATTTTATTTATCTTATTCAAACTTTCATATGTATTCCTCTAACATTAAAATTTTAGTTTATTGTATTATACTTATTAGTTTTCTAATTTGTAAAACTTTCGAGTGATGCTTTATTAATCGAAAAAATGTTAATAAACTCATCTCAGTGAGCTATATTTAATTTAATAATCATATCTATATTTTTAAATATTTTTAGTGGTTTTAGCAAGCTTAGTGTCATCGAATATAAATTTCCCTTATAATTTATCACATGTTTTTGATGTTTTTCCTTTGATTTTGTTATATTAATATATAACTCAAAATCTGAACTAAAGTGATAATTACATTACTTTGAATTAGTTATATTAAATTTCTTCAATTTATTTCAATTTATTTTTAATATACCTTTACATAATATTAAAAAATAATTTATCATTATTTAGGATTATTTAATACTATAATTTTTATTAATTCCAAAATAGATTCAATCAAGATGAAAAAAACATCGATGTATTCATTTCAACAAACTCTTTACAATTAAACATTAATTTTTGTATTTTGAAATATTTTTTTTTCTAGCATTTTAGCACACTAAACAGGACATCCATATTTTTATTAGATTTCATGATCAATGGTGTTCCATTCTATCTCCTTACTATTTGTAATGCAACTTTCCTTGATAATTTATATCATTTTCTCATGTTTTTTACTTTGCTTTTTATATTTTATATGTAACTCAAAATCTCCTCTCGTGTGACCTATGCATTGTTTTGGATTTATTATATTTTCTTGTATAAATTTATCTCCCTTCAACTTTTATATTTATTTACTTAATATTAAAAAATTAATTATTATTCGTTATGTGTACCTTCTTTTATATTCTTGGTAATTCTCAAAATTCCTAATTAATAAGCTACATCTAATTAAATATTTTTTAAAATTTTTTACTTTTATATTTATATATATATTATTTTCTATTGTTTTCGTAGCTTGTACAAGAGAATTTGATATGTAATAGATTTGGTGAATGAGTACGTTACAAGTTATCTCCTACCTATATTGGAATGCAGTTTTCTTATAAAAAATATCACATTTCTTCTCCATGGACCTTAACATTATCTTCAATTTTGTACACTGAATTCCTTTAGTTTATGTCATCCAAGCATTAATTTTCATTAATTTTATTTTCAAAGTTGTTTATATTTATTTTTATTTACTTTTGAAGTTCATACTAATTCTAAATGTCATCAGATTGACACATAAAAAGAATCAATGGACTCAACTTGATGATCTCTATCCAATTATTTATTGGTTTCTTTTTTAATAATTTATTTTTTTTTATTTTTGTTGATTCATGTGATATTTTGATTTGTATCGAATCTAATGTTTGTGAATGTTGGACTTGATGTACTTCGTATCTTAAAATGCAACTTTCTCACACAATTTACATCATTTCTACAAGTTCTTGGCTTTCATTTGGTTAAATTGTTATGCAACTCCAAATGACATCATGTGTGACTCATCTTGATGAGCTATATCTAATTAACTATATATTTTTGGAGATATTTCATTTTTTTAATTTTTTGCATGATTTGCGAGACATTTGCTTCATACTTGATTTGATGATTGATGATATTATGCTCAATCTCTTTAGTGTCTTGGAATTTAATTTTTTTACATAATTTATCTCATTTCTACAATTTTTTTATTTGTTATATTTCTATATAACTACAAATGTCATACGGTGTGTGACCTCTACATTACCTTAATTTGGATATATTTTTTTGCTTTAATTTATATTTTCTCAATAATAATATGTATTGAGGTAACATTAAAATAATAAATTTTCATTATGTATGCATATTTTCTTTAGGAGTCAGCAATAAGTTAAGCATTGTGTGATCCAGATGAAATAAATGTCTTTAGATTTGTCTCATTGAGCTTTATTCGATTAAGTAACCATTTGTTTATTTTTAAATATTGATTTTCTTATTTTTTTGGTAATCATTGTGAGGTATTTCTAATTGTACCTTATTTAAGGATTAAGATTGTTATGCTTGATCTCCGTATCATTAGAGAATGAAACTTTCCTACATAACTTATTATGCAATTCTAAATCTTTTCTTTTGCCATGTTCACTTCGTTTTTATCTCTTTCAAATTTAATATATATCTTTTTTTAACATAAAAATAATAATTTATTTCTATTTTTGGATATTTACTTTGTTAATTTCTAATAATTTTCATTAAGGTAGGTATAGACGAATCAAAGTCATTAGACTTGGATCTACAAGCTCTATCTAAATAAATATTATTTATTATGTTTTTATATATTTTAGTTTCTTTGATTTTTGTAAGTTTAAGAAGTTATTTCATTTTCGACATCATCTTATGATCAGGTATGTTACATTTGATCTACTCAATATTTTATAATATAATTTTCTCAAATAATTAATATTAATTCTTCAGAATTTTCGCTTTGGTCTAGTTATATTACAATGCTTTAATTTATCTTATTATAGGCTTAATATATATATCTTCTTAATATTAAAATAAGAATTTTTTTATTATTATGTATATTTGTATTTGTAATATGCATTAATTCCAAACAAGGTTTGATCAAGGCAAAACAAATTACATTGTAGTTGTCCCACCAAGCTCTATGCAATTAAATATCCATTTATTTATTAAGAATATTATATTATTGGTTGATTTGGGATGTTTTTTGTGACATTTAGATTCATACCAAATTTGCTAATTGGGAATGTTACTCTAGATCTAGTTAGGAAATTTGAATGCAAATTTTCTCTACAATTTGTATCATTGATATAATCAAACCAATAACTAAAAATTAGTATATAATTTATCTAAATATTTAAATTTTTTTAATTTGATTTGGTTATGTTAATATGTAACCCTGAATTCACTCTCATATGAAATTTACATTATAATAAATTTGTTATATTATATTGTTTCAATTTTACTTATTTTTATTTTATAAAATATTTGCTAAATATTAAAATAGTATTTTTAATTTTATAATGCTAATTTAATTTTATAAATTATACTAATTCAAAAGGAGATCAAGTCATGATGAAACAAATACTACATGACTCATCTTGATGACGTAAATTTAATTAGATATTCATTTTTATGTTTTTAAATATTTTTATTTTTTTTAATTTCTACATGTTATATAAGAAATTTCTGTTTGTACAAGATTTGATGATTAAGGATGTTACACTTGATCTCCTCACTATCTCAAAATTCAAATTTACTGTATAATTAAATTTATTTCATATGATATTTCCTTTCTTTTCTTTTCAAGTTGATCTCACTTGAAATTATTAAAAGCCAACAAATAAAAAATCTATAAATATTTCTAAAAAAATAAATATCAATATTAAAATAAGATCAATTAAAGAAATGTGAAATAATATAATTAAAGACAAGTAAAGGTCAAATGGTTGGAGATTTGGAGCTATATATATTGATGAAAAAGTTGCATTTAAAGATATTCAAAGACTTGATTTTGACATCTCGATCATTAAATTAGGTATGAATAGAAATATCACTTAATGCATACCAAAAACTTGGAAAATAAAGTATTTAAATATATAATTTAATTTGATATCACTCATCAAAATGTGAACCATAATGTTTTCTTTGGCCCAATTAGACCTTATTTGGGATTGCTATGATTTTCCAAATTAAACAAGTATTAATAATAATAAAGTGAAATTTTAATATTAATTAAATATATTCAAAAGTTTGAATGAATTTATTTGAAATATTTCAATATAACAAAATCAATGCAACGTAAAAAAAAGAGAAAAATTAGAGATTCAAAGTGATGTAACGAAATTTAAGTGAAAAAATTAAAGTGAGGCAAATTGTATAATGTAGTTACATGCCAAGATACTAAGAATATCATGTGTAACATGCTTGGTCATCAAATATGGAATGAATCATAATAGTTTACAAATCTTATCAAAACACTACAAGATAAAATATTAAAAAAAATTTACATAAGAAAATACTTATTTAGTAAGAGCGCAACAATATAAGTCCAATGATGTTTTCTTTCTCTCCATTAGGTCTCATTTTGATCTCTATTGAATTAAAAAATTATATAAGCATAAATTATATAAAGTTATTATTTTAATCCTTGTAAAATATATATTGGAAAAGAAATAAGGTAAATTAAAGTTATCTAATATAATTAAATCATGACGATGTAAAGATCACATGAGAACAAACTTTGAGTGACATAGTAATGTAACCAAATCAAAGTAAAAGGTTGATCAAATGAGATACATTATATGGGAATGTTTGCTTTCTTAGGTATTAAGTTGATCGTGCACGATATCTTCGATTATCAAATAATATATGAATAAAAAAAGCACTTCAAATATTTTATAACCCAAATGATGTTTGTTTTGAAATTAAAAACACATATATAAAGAAAACTTATTATATTAATATGTAAAAAGCTAAAATCAAAAAAAAATTGAGCAATGTATTCTAACCAATTTAAGGTGTCATAAATGCCACACTATTGATATTTGTAGTTAATTAGTAACTTAACCAAAAAAAGAAATATATTGTACTAAATAGATAAATTGTGTGTAAAAATTCTATTCTATAATACTAAGAAGTAGTTTAATATTCCATATTGTTAAATAAAGTGAAAATTGTAATATTATGAAAAAAAATTCTAAAATCTCTTGAAGATAAAGTAGTTTAAAAATATAAAATTGATTATTTCACTGATACCACTCATTGAGCCAAATCCAACAACATTAATTTCTTCTACATCAAATTGTTTTTGGAATTAATATGAATGACCAAATTAAACAAGAATAAAAAAAAATAATTTGCTATTTAAATATTAACTATGTATATATTATAAAAGAAATGCTATGATTTGAAGTAATGTAATACAACCAAATCAAAGTCATATAAAAGTCACATGATAAGAGATTTTATGTTACAATGCAATACGACCAAATCAAAATGCTTGAAGAAATATGATAAGTTTTATGAGAACATGCTTTCCAACAATTAAGGAGTTCAAGTTTAACATCTTCAGTCATGAAATAACTTTCAATCGAAAATATCTCATAAACAAACAAAAGAACTAGAAAAAAATTTGTAAAACATTAAAAAATGCATACATAATAGGAAGAGCTGATCACGACAAGTCAAACAATGTATGCTTTCTCAGTCAAGCCTGAAATGGAATTATAGAAATTAGAAAATAAAAAAATAAATAATCTTTTTCATTTTAATATTAAGTAAATATATATCGAAGCTCAAACGATTTAGTTGAGGCAATATAATTTAATGAAATCAAAGTTATGTAAAGGTGATGTAATAGGATAATATGAGTTTCAAAGTAATATAATAGAAGCAAAGCAAAATAATTTAAGAACTAAGAAGATCAAGTGTAATATTCTTGGTTTTCAAATTATGTACGAATTAAACTATCTTACAAATTGTGTAAAAATCTTACAATGTAAAATATGTTAAAATTTAAAATGAATATATTATTAGAGAACACTCGTGAAGAAGAGTCCAATGACAATTATTTCAACTAAATTGCACATCATATGGATTTATTATGAATTACTTAAGTAAATGAGCATCAATAATAATACATTATTATTTTAATAATAAATAAATAAATATATGTTTATACTAAAATGAGTTCTTTGAATTAATGTAATATGATAAAATCATAACATTATAAAGTTCACTTGAGAGGTGAATGAGAACTTTATAGTTGTACAACCAAATTAAAGCAAAACTTTTAAAGAAATGTGATAAATTCTATAGTGAAGGTCGATTCCAAGATATTATGGAGATTGATTACAATATTCTCGATCATAAAATCATATTTAAATAAAAACATCTCTCACAATTAATAAAAAATGAAATATTTAAAAAAAATGAATATTCAATTGGGTGGAGCTCATCATAGAGAGTCCAATGATGTTTGTTTCATTTCTAGTTGATGTCATTCAGAATTGCTCTTAATTACTAAAGTAGTTAAGTATTAATAATAAATTATTATTCAAACAATAGATGTATGTATATATATATATATTAAAGTTTAAATAAGATAAATTAGAATACAATAATAGAACAAAATAAAAGTATTGTGAAGGTCACGTGATAAAAAAATTAGTGTTAGATAACAATATAAAAAACCCAAAATAAAAAATTTTTATTAGTAAGTTAAAACATATAGGAAAGTTACACCAGTAGATATAAAGGAGATCATGTATAAAATACTCGACCATAAAATCAGTTATGATTTAAAACATTTTAAAAATCATGAAAAAAAATAAAAAAATTAATATTTTAAAATATAAAAAAATAGTTAATTGGATTTAAGTCTTTAAGATTAGTTTAGAGATGCTTGTTTATTCACAATCAGACCACATTCAAAATTACAATGAATTAAAATTTTAAACAAGAATAAGTAATGGTAAATTCATACTTAAATGTTATGTAAATAATAGCTGTTCTAAAATGAGATAAATTAAAGTAATATAATAAAGGTAAATCAACGTGATGTGGAGGCCACATGATATGACACTTAGAGTTAAATGTTAAAGCAATCAAATTCCAAAAGAAATTTTTACGAATGAGCAAAATATTTCAAGAAAATTGAGTTCTATGATACTAAGGAGATTTTAAGTGACACAGTCAATCATTAAATTTGGCATGAATTAAAATATCTCACAGAATATGTCAAAATCATAGAACAAAACATTTAAAACTATACTAATGAGTACTTAATTTTGGAGAGGTCATCGAGATGAGGCTAATGACATCTGTTTGTCTCGATTGGACGACATTTTGGATTTTTGTCAAATACAAAAACAAATAAACAATACTTATAATTAGATTTTTTAAAATAAAGTAAATAAATAATAAGGATTAATTAGATCATTTCGCTCAATTTAATACAATAAAATCAAAGAAAAGTAAATCTTAAATAAGATGAGATATAGAGTAACATAGTAATATGACCAATTCAAAGAAAACAAATTAACTGATGTGATAAATTGTGTTGGAAAACTGCATTGCATGATGCTAAGGAAATGGAACCTAATAACCTTTATCATCAAATTAGGCATGAGTTGAAAAATCATATCAAACATACAGAAAAAAATAAAAAATTAGTTATTTTAAAAAATAAATATTTAATATTGTAGATCTTATTGAGACTAATCATATGAGATTTGTTTTATCTCTTCCAAAAATCATTATGAGTTACTATAATTTTCTAAATAAAGCCAAAAATTATTAATTTCTTTGTATATATATATATATATATTAAAGGTGAAATTAGATAAATTAAAGTAATGTAATACAACAAAAATAATAGAAAATTTTTAAGATATTAGATAATCACTACAAAAAAGTTACAATATAAATTACTAAGCAGATTGGGAGTTGTATTATTGATCATGAAAATAAGGACCAAATCGAAATGTCATAGAAACCATAGAAAAAGGCATGAATATAAAATATCTAAAAATGTGTAAGCATGATAATTTAATTGATCTGACTACATTTAAGAATAGTACTAACTACCACACAAAGAAATAAAAAAATGTATTTTCCTAATATCAAGTAAATAAATACTAAAGCTAAAATGAGGAAATTTTAGTAATATATGAGCAAATCAAGGACTTATAATTGTCATATAAGAGAAGATACAAAGTCACACATTAATATAGAAAAAGCAAAGCAAAAGATTCAATTAATGAGATAACTTGAGTGGGAAAGTTTCATTACAAGATACCAAGGAAATATATTTTAGCCATTTTTATCAACAAATATGGCATTTATTAAAATATATTGTTAAGCATGCCAAACCTTTGAAATAAAATATTTGGAAATGCAAAACTAACTATTAATTATATTGATATCATCAAGATGAGTCCATCAACGTTTCTTTCCTCGATCAAGCTTCCTTTGAAATTACTCATAATTTCTAAATTAAATACTTATAAATAGTAATATATTTTGTTTAAATTTTAAGTAATCTTGTGCCACAACTTAAATGAGATAAATTTAAGCATTTTAATATGGTCAAATAAAAATTATATCATGCTCATAAAAGGGAGTATCAGAGTTTCAACTTTATTGAACCAATTATGAGTTTAAAATTTGAACAAAATGAGATTGTAAAAAACTGATGCAAACCAAGATAATAAGGTGATCGACTATAACTTCCACAATGATCAAATCACGTATGAATAAGAATATTTAGTAACTAATTAAAAAATAATATTAGTTAAAATAATTAAAAAAATTAAGAAAGAATATTTACTTAGATAAATCTAATCCAGTTCTTGTCTAACAATGTTTGTTTGATAAGTATTGCATCACATCTTGAATTACATCAATTAAGAAAATAAATGAGGTAAATTGTAATATTATATGATGAAATCTGGATGATGTAAAGTCATAAAAGAAGATTATAAGAGGATTATACGACTATCTTTCTCATATAATAAAATAAAAGAAAAAAATTAGAAAAAATAAGGTAAATTGTATAAGTCTGCAACATTTGGTGATCTTAAGAATATCATGTTTGGCACTCTCAATGTCAAATCTTGTACATAATGAAATCTCTTGTCAACTATAAAACATTTTGAGAAAAATTAATTACATAAAAATATGAAAAGGGATACTTAATTTCATAGTACTCATTAAGATGAGACTAATGATATTTATCTTCATATCAATTTGACATTGCTTGGAAATATTTTGAATTTCAATTTTAAAATGAATAAATAACCCAAAAAAATATTTTACTATTAAGTAAATATATACTAATACTAAAATAAGGTTAATTGAACAAATTAATAATAACAAAAGCGAAGATAGATAAAGGACACATGACGAGGGATTTAGAGTCATATAAATTTTATGGAAAAATTGGGTTAGAAGATACAAAGAAGCTCGAGTGGAAGACTCTCAATCATTAAATAAGGTATTAATTAAAATTTCACAGTAATCATGCCAAAGCCCTAGAAAATAAATTATTTAAAGATACAAAAACTACTATTTAATTTGATAAAGGTGTCGTAATGTGCACCATGATGTTTATTTCATGTTAATATAAATTTTTTAGAATTATTATGATTAACAAATTAACTTAATGCAAATAAAAATAATTTATTATTTAGAGATTAAGTAATTTTATGTTGAAGGGAAAACAAGATAAATTAAAACATTATAATACTACCAAATGAATGTGATGTAAAGCTCACATGAGAAAAACTAGAGTTTCATAGTGATATAATCAAATTTATGCAAAGAAAATAAAGAAATGAGATAACTAAGAAAAAATGTTGCATTCCAAGATACTATGTGTAAGAAGTGTAGCCTCCTCAATCATTAAATAAAACACAAATTGTGATGTTTTATTAAACTTGCGAAAACCCTAGAAAATAAAACATATATATTTGAAATAATTTTAAATTAAAAAAGTATACAAAAATAAATAGCAATAAATTATTTCTTTAATACTAATAAAATATAAATTAAGGTTGAAATAAGTAAAATTGAAGGAATGTGTTATAACCAAATCAACATGAATAATTTCATTTTATAATAATATAACCATAATAAATTGTTAAATTCGAAGAAATGAAATAAATCTCAGAATAATTTCATTTTAAAAGGATAAGGAGATTGTGTGTAATATCTTTGGTTGTCAAATCAAGTACAACTAAAATTTCTTGAAAGAATTTAAAGAAACTAATTTTTTAAAATTATAAAATTAAATACTTAATTATGTAGAGAATCTTAAGATGAGTCTAACGATATTTGTTTGATAGGTCATATGATAAGGGATTTAGAATTATAGAGTAATATTACTAAATTAAGGTGAAGAATGCTAAAAAAGTAAAATGTTATGGCAACATTTCATTCAATGCACTAAAAAGATTGATTGTGGTATCCTCAATCATAAAATAAAGTACAAATGAAATTATTTTATTAATCACATTTAAATCTTCTAAAATAAAATATTTAAAATATAAAAATGAATATTTGATTGTATAAAGCACATTAAAATGACTCCAATGACATGTTTTTTCATCTCCATCAATTATCATTTAGAAATACTGTGAATCACATAACTAATTGATAAAACATAATAATAAATTATAATTTTAATATTAATTCAACATATATGTATATATGTTAAAGCTAAAACAGCATAAAGTGATGCATCTTATTATATCAAAATGAAAGTAAAGCAAACGTAACTTCAGAGGAGTATTAATGGTTCATTGTAATTTAAACAAATTAGAAGAAAAAGTTTTAGGAAATGAGGAAAATTTTATTTAAATGTTTCTTTCCACAATACTAAGGATATTAATAATAATATCCTCAATTATTTAATTTGAACCAAGTTGAATCATAATGCATGCAAAATTCATAAAACATGAAAAAAAATATTCAATTAGATGGAGCTCATCATGACAAGTTGAATGATTTTGTTTCATTGTTATTGGACTTCATTTTAAATTGCTATGAATTATCCATGTAAATAAACATAAATTATAAGAAATTTCTTATTTAGAATTAACTAAGTACATGTTAACATAGAAATGAGATAATTTGGAGCAATGTCATATAACCAAATAAAAATGTTATAGTAGCCAAGCTAGATGTGAATAAAAGTGACATAGTAATACAAACAAATAAAAATAAAAAAAATTTAAAAATAGATATGTTATAGTGAAAAGTTGAATTCCATGATATTAATGAGAATGAGAATAACATCCTCGATCATCAATTAAGGTACAATTTCAAATATCTATTAAGGTATGCTAAATCTCAAGAAACTTAAATGTATAAAATTATAAAAAATAAAAAAAATATTTAATTTGATGGATATCATCAAGAAGAACATAAGGACGTTTCATTTGTCTCCAACAACAAATGTTGGGAACTATAAATTATTAAAAAACTAAATAAAAAATATTAAGAAATTATAAATTCAAAAATAAATAAATTTATATTAAATTTGAAACAACAAAAATTGAAACTATGTAATTTATCCAAATCAAACTAATGTAAAGCCCCATTCCAAGCAACTAAAGTGATTGAATGAAATATTATCGATTATCAAAATAAAATACAAATAAAAATATCTCATAAAGTATGTTAAAAAAAAGCAAATAATTTTTTAAGAATATAAAAGATAAGGTACAACGGAAAATTAGCCTAAATATTAACATATTATTTTGTAATATATAGTAAATTATTATTGAATATGGAATGTCATAAATTTAAGCAATGTAATTGAACTAAAATAGTCACATGCAAACATAATAGAAGAGGAGATTTATACATATTTAACACAAAAAAGCAGATAAATTTTACAATAATATTGCATTTCACGATGCTAAATAAATCTAGTGTAAGGTCCTTGATTACTAAATGGGGTATGTACCAAAATATCTTACAAGTTATTCCAATATCCTTGAAAATAAAGTATTAAAAATATAAAAATATATATTTAACAAGATAAATGTTTTTGAGATAGATCAAATGACGTTTCTTTCATCTAGATAAAACTTTATTTGGAAATTTGGTGAATTAAAAAAATTCAATAATCATTTATAAAATTAAATTAATAGTTTTTTACATGGTGAATATATATCAAAATTGAGATAACTTTTATGGATAAATTACTTGGAGAAATTTTTATTCTAAGATACTAAGGAGATCTAGTGCAACATTATTGATAATTAATTTAGGCAAGATCAAAATGTCATATAAAATATATTAAATTTCTAGATAATTAAATATTTAACATTATCAAAATCAATATTTAATTTGATAGATCTCGTAAAGACTACTCCAATAATATTTGTTTTGTCTATTTCACACCACATTTAAAATAACTATCAGTTATCAAAGTAAATAAGCATAAATGATAATAAATTTTTAGTTTATTATTAAGTAAATAATATTAAAGATTAAATGTGATAAATTGAAGTAATTTAACATAACCAAATCAAAGACATGTAAAGGCAGCATAGGAGGAGATTTAGAGTTACATTACAATATAAAAACATTAATGCAAAAACAATTGAAAGGATAAGATAACTAAAAATAATCAAAGATCGCATTGTAAATCCCTACAAGTTATGCAAAAAAAGTAATTATAAGTAATAATATATTAGTATTTCAATAATAAGAAACATATATTAGAGCTAAAAAAACGTAATTTGAAACAATGTTATGCAACTAAAACAATGTGATTTAAATTTCCAATGAGAGTGGATTTATGCTCAATAACCTTAGTATCTTTGAATGCATCTTTCCCTAGTAATAAATATAGTTTTTTAATATCTTTTTCTTTGATTTTTTTATAATGCAACAAAATGTCATTAGAAAATACCAGATGAGTAATCATTTGGGAGATAGAGCCAAGCCAAATCCTAATTTAGGCATCTTGTCTTACATGGTAGTTAATAAGCTAAGAGAGATACTCAGACAAAAAGATAAAAAGGTATGACGCAAATAGACACCCCTGTCGAAGTCCCATGATAGCTTCAATCAAATGAGGATAGATCCCATTAAACATGATCCCAAATCTTCATGTAGTGATACAACCCCCAACCTAATGACACCAAAGATTTGAGAACTACAAATTCTTTAACTTTTCAAATATAAATTTTTAATTGTCCTAATCATAAGCCTTATCGATGTCCAACATTCATGCCACAAAACCCTCTTGTTTTGATTTAGGTATATTATATTGCTAAAATTTATCTTACTTTAGCCCTATTATTTATTTAAATAATAAATAAATAACTTCTAATATTTTATAAATATTATTAACTTTTGTAAATAGAAGTACTTTCAAATTTCGTCCAATCGAGATGAATTAAAACATGCCGGACTCCTCACGATGAGCTCTTTTGAATTAAATATTGCTTTTATATTTTCCAAAATTTCATTTATTTCTAAGGTTTTTACATTGTTTATAAAATATTTCGATTCCTACCAGATTTGATGATTAAGAATTTTATACTCAAGCTAATTTTCTTGGAAAGCAACATTTTCATTCTAATTGTCTAAACTATTCAAATTTTTTTTGATTTCATTATATAACCATGTACTTTATATTCTCAGGTGGACCTAACCTAGCTTTTATTTGAATATAATACATTGTTTTAATTTTACTAATTTTATGTTTAATATATATTAAACTTATATTAAAAATATTATTATTTATGCATATTTATTATGTAATTCATATTACTTTAAGCTGTGTTAGAACGAGATGAAACTAACATTATTAAACTCATCTTGATAAGCTTTATCAAATTAAATATTAATTTTTATATTATTTTTTAATTTTTTTATTGTTTTTTCGTATTTTACAAAGTTTTTTCATTTGTATCTATCTTAATGAACAAGGATTTTACCTTTGATCTTTGTAGTTTCTTGGAATGGAACACCCTTATAAATTTAGTCATATTTATTCAAACTTTTTGTTTTCTTTTGGTTTTATTACTATATGACTCTAATTCACCTCTATTGTGATCCTTACACTGCTTCGATTTGGCTATATTTCATTAGTTCAATTTATCTCATTTCATCTTTAACATATATTTAATTAATATTTGAATAATCTTTCATTATAATTTTCCCTTATAATTTATCTCATTTCTTCAAATGTTTTAGTTTCATTAGGTTTTTTTTACTATGAAACTCTAATTCTTTTATCATGTGCTCTTCACAATGCTTCGAATTAGATATATTACATCAGAATAATTTGTCTCATTTGAACTTTATTATATTTTTATTCAAACTAAAAAACAAGCAATTTATTATTATTGGTGCTTATTTATTTCGTTAATTCATAGTAATTCCAAATGAGATGTGATAGTGAGAAAATATGTCATTGGAATCAACTTATTGAGCTCTATCTAATTTAATATTATTTTTTAAAATTTTAAAATTTTAAAATTGTTTATTTTATTTAGTTTTGGCATACTTTATATGAATTTTTTTTTGTACCTGATTTAATGATCGAGGATGGTATGTTCAATGTTCTTATTATGTTGGAATGCAACTTTCCTATACAACTTATGAATTATCTTGATATGTTTCATTTTGATTTGGTGATGTTAATGAGGTGCCCTTAATCTCTTCTTATGTGAACTTTGCATTACATTAATTTGGTTGCATTATATTGCATCAATTTAAGTCATTTTAACTTAAATATATATATTAATGTAATAATAAAATTTTTGTTTGTCATGATTTTGATTTTTTACTTTGGTAATTAATCAAAAATTAAAAGGATGTTTAACGAATACAAAGCAAGCATTGTTTGAGTATTCCTTTCATATTTTTTTAATATTGTGTTTTCTATAGTTTATATGCTTCACAAAATATTTTGAATGCACATGATTTGATGGCTGATGTCGTTACACTTTTTGTCATTGTTATCTTAGAATGTCACTTTTGAGTATATTTCCTTTTTCATTTTTGCAAATTTTTTGCTCTGATTTAGCAAAATTACCAAATAAAACTAAATCTCTTACCACATGCTCTTTACATCATTTGTTTATATTACCTTACTTTAGTTTATACAAATTCAATTTTAAAATGTATTCACTTGATATTACATTAGTAATTTATTGTTATTATATTTACTTGCATTAGTAATTCTTTGAAACTATAAACATCCTATCAAGATGAAACATGCATCATTTACTTGTAGATTAGTTGTTTCTCATTAATTAGTCATTTTGTAATTTTTTAATGTTTTACTTTTAAAGATTTTGTCATATGTTTGAGACATTTTGATTCGTACCTGATTTGATAGTCAAGAAGGTTATGCTTAATATCTTTAGAATCTTGGAATGCTAATTTTTCTTAAAATTTATCTCATTTCTTAAATTTTTTAACTTTTATTTTGTTAAATTACTATGTTACCTGAATCTTATCTCTTGTGACCTTTACATATTTTTTTTGCCTTTACATATTTCTTTTGCCATAGTATATCAACTAAGTTTATATCATATGAGCTTTAATATATATTCACTTAATATTACAAAACTAATTTATTATTATTTATTGTTATTTACTTTAGTAAATTTGTTTAATTCCAATCGAGGCTCGATCAGGATGAAGTAAATGTCATTAGAGTTTTCCAAACAAATTATATCCAAATAACAATTAATTTTTGCATATTTAAGAAGTTTTTTTCTAGTGCTTTGGTACACGTTAAGATTCGTTCCTAATTTGACAATCATGGATATCACACTCATTCTACTTATTAAAATCAAATACAATTTATCATTGAATTTATAGTTTCTCTTCATACTTTTTGCTTTAGCTTAGCAGTATTACTATGTAACTTTAGTTCTCTTCCAATGTAACCCCGACCTAGCATTGATTTGGTTAATTACATCACTTTAATCTATCTTATTTCAACCTTAATACACATTTACTTAAAAATTATTAAAATCATAATATGTTATTATTTAATCTGATTTGCTTTTGTGATTCAAAGTAATTCCAAATGTGGTCAAATCAAGAATACATAAACATCATTGGACACATCTCGATGAGATTTATGCAATTAAAAATTCATTTTTTTTTATATTTTTAGTTTGTATTTCAAGGCTTTTTGAATGCCTTACAAGGCATTTTGTTTCATGCTTTAATTGAAGGTGTTATACTCATTCTCTATAGTATCATAGAATGTAACTTTCTTGTGTAATTTATCTAATTTTTAAAGATTTATTTCTTTCATTTTTTATATTACTATGAAACTCAAATTGTCCTCTCATATGACCTATATGTATCTGGTATTAACAAACATTAACTAAAATTAGAGTAATAATTTACTAAATTTAATGTTTTTTAATTATGTAATTCAAAGAAATTACAAACGAGACTTGATGGAGACTAAACAAATATCATTGGATGTGTCTTCGTGAGCTTTCACTAAAAAATAATTGTTTTTATTTTTATAAAACTTTATTTTTAAAGAAATTGGTAAGCTTCATAAGGCATTTAGATTAGTTCCTAACTTTTTGTTTGAGAATGCCACTCTTGATATCCATGTATTTTGTATTATAATGATTCAACTAATCACATTCCATCTTTAATATATACTACCTTAAAATTAAAAATAATAATTTATTATTTTTAAAGCTTCTTGATTTTTGTAATTTGCTGTAATTAAAAATGTTGTCTATTGGAGTGCAAAAAAAATGGTTCAACTAATCCAATTGAGCTCAATCCACATAAAATTAATTTTTATATAATTAAAAAAGTTAGTTTCAATTTTGTATGTTACACATTATAGATATTTTGATTCAAATATGTTTTGAAGATTAAGAACATTGAACTCTATCTCTTTAGTGTCATGGAATGTGTCTTTCTTTTATAATTTGTGACATTCCTTCAAATTCTTTATCGTGATTTGGTTACATTTCTATGAAACTATAAACCTCCTCTAATATGACCTTTATATTGCTTTTGTTCTATTATATTACATTGCTTCATTTTACATCATTTTAGCTTTAATATATGCTTACTTAATATTAAAATAATAAGTTTTTAAAATTTTTCCAAATTTTTTAAATTTATGTTAATTACTAAATAAGTTTGATCAAAATGAAACAACCATCATTCTACTCCTCTATATGAGGTCAATCCAATTTATTCATATTTTTTAAATATTTTATTTTCTAAGATTTTAGAACTCTTTATTAAAAATTTTTGGACTCATACCTTATTTCATGATCATGGATGTTCCCCTTGATCTCTTAATATCTTAGAAAGTTACTTTTTCATGCAATTTATGTCATTTTTTTAAATGTATCATTTTTATTTATTTATAGAGTTATGTAAATTTAATTTTACTCTAGTATAACATTTTGAACCATTTGATTGACATGTAATACACTAATAACTTATATCTTTTTAATTTTAATTCATACAAACTTACTATTGAAATAATGATATATTATTATTTATAATTATTTATTTTGATAATTATAATTAATTCCAAAAAAATCTAATAGAGATGAATAAGTCATTTCATTAATCATAACAAGCTCTATCTAATTAAATATTTATTTTAATATTTTAAGTATGTTATTTTTTAAAGTATTCCCTGACTTTCTAAGACATTTTAATAAATACAGAATTGACCTTTGAAGATATTATGCTTAATCTGCTTGTAATCGTGGCATGCAACATCCTTGCATAATTTATGACTTTTAATCAAATTTTTTTCTTTAATTTAGTTGTAATTCTATTGTACACTAGCCTGTGTTGTGACTTTCATATTACTTTGATTTATTTTATTACATACCTTCATTTTATATAAAATCACTATAATTTTTGTTTACTTAGTATTAACTAATATTTAATATTATTTATTCTTGTTTACATTAATTAATCACAGTTATTCCAGAAAAGGTCTAGTTATAATACAACCAACTTCATTATACTCACCTCAATAAAGTTCGTCCTATATAATATTCATTTTTATATATTTCAACTATTTACTTTCCTTATCTTTTATAAGGATGTTTGTTTCCTACATTAGTTTAATTAATTAGGTTATTTTACAATATAACTTTTTTCCTCCTCTTATGTGACATTTGCATTTCATTGATTTGGTTATATTATATGCAACAACTAATGTAATTTTAGCTCTAATATCTATTTAATTAAAATTCAAAAAAAAACTTTTTACACTTATTTAGTTTTGTAATTTGTTGTAAATCTAAATGAGTCCTGATCGATGTGAAACACATGTAATTCAAGTGAGGTTGATGAGCTCCATCAAATTGAATATTCAATTCTTATAATTTTAAATTTTCTATTTTCTAGGATATCAACACACTTTATGACATGTTTCAATTCAAACCTAATTCAATGATTAAAGATGTTATGCTTAATCACCTTAGTATCTTGGATTGTTATTATCCCATAAATTTATCAGATTTGCTTGAATTTTTCCCTTTAATATGGTTTTCTTTCTTTAAATTATCACATCTTGTTTTAATGTATTTGTTCTAAGTATTGAAATAATACTTTTAAATTATTTATGGTTATTTACTTATGAAATTTGCTATAATTTTAAATGAGTAATAATTGAGATGAAATAAATATTGTTTCTCTCATCACGATAAGATCAATCAAACAAAATACATATTTCCATATTTTTTTATTTTATGTAATTGGTACATATTTTGAAGGAAATTTTTGTTAGAACTTGATTTGACAATCATAAATGTTACACTTAATATGCTTAGTTTGTTATAATGAAGGTATCTTATTTAATTTATCTAATTTCATAAACATTTTAGCATCTATATGGTTACGCTCTTATGAAACTATAAATCTCCTCTTTGTCCACATTGTTAATACTTTATTGTTAATTATGAATATTCATTTTTGTAATTACTAGTAATTCCAAACTAAGGTTGATTAAAGAAACATATTTCACTCATCTCTATAAGATTTATCAAATTGAATGTTCATTTTTTTTACATTTACATTTTTTTCTATTCATATTTTTTCATGTTCTATGAGACATTTCAATTTACACATTTTACTATCAAGGATTTTATACTTTATCTCCTTAGAATCTTTCAATGCAAATTTATCATGCCATTTTTCTCATTTCTTCAAATATTTTACATTTATTTGGTCATATTTATTGGAAAACTTTATTCTACACTCATGTGATGTTTATAACCCAATCATTTGATTATATTATATTACTTTAATCTATCTTACTTCAATGTTCATATATTTTATAACATCAAACAAGTAATTAGTTGTTACACCCCATTTTTTCCTAGGCTGATTTTTGGTATACATTTTTTTTTTTTTTTTTTTCTTTACATATAGACAGCTCAGATCGTCCCATACCAACCTGAGTAGCCTACGAAAAACATAGGATATAACACATCATTACACACCTACTTTCCTTAACAATGTGGATCCCATCTCCCGGGTACACCGTCAAATCAGGTTCATGACTCCTGAATTAACTGATGAACTCGCGAAATGTTACTCCTACTAGACCTAATACTCTTAACCCATACCAGTAGGAGAACCGGTCTAATAGAAGTCTGAACCCCCACGGTTAAGTTCCATAGTCATGTAATGACCTCACCATCAAAAATAAAATACATAACATCCTCAGATAAAATATGACACTCCACACACTATACCACCAAGATAATAAAGTAAAATAATGAATGGAAACTACATCACATCACAAGAATAAGATCCAAGTCCAACAAATACAATATCATTCAACTAGATACATAAGTCAGAATCACCCTCACATAATACAAGACATAAGAATAACAGTCTCACTGAATACATCCAACAGCAACAATCAACTAACCAGAATGTCTCAGAAAATCACAGATCAGATCTCCTCCACTAGCCTACTGATCACGATCCCACCTAAAGCTGGGTGGCGTCAAGTCTGCCGAGCCACTGGAAAAATATAGATAAAAAAGGAATGAGCTACGCCCAGTAGGAAAGACAGCTAGTAAAAACTCACATGCAAGAGAAGGATAATAGCAAGAGTATAGGAATACAGCATAACAATGTAGGGTGGAAAGGCACTCTCAGTCCCAGACTCTGACAATCCACAGTCACCCCAGTCACACCAGAGTAGCTCACCTCTGGGCTTCCAGGTAGCATGCCAGTGGGATCGCCCATCTCGAAACATGCATAGTGCTTAGGCAAAGCATGCCAGTGGGATTGCCCATCTCGAAACACGCATCATAACGCCTAGCACCCGACACCTCAGCGTCTATATAGCATGCCAGTGGGATTGCCCATCTCGAAACACGCATGGCGCCTAGGCAAAGCATGCCAGTGGGATAGCCCATCTCGAAACACGCATCACAACCTAGCCTGGGGTTCCAGGTAGCATGCCAGATGGATACGCCCATCTCGAAACACGCATGGCGCCTACCAGTCACATGTATACTGTGGAAGCTAAGTCTGAACCGCACAGTTACCTACCACAACTACCCTAAAACATCATATAGGGTCTATAGTAGTCCGGTCCAATATGCCAATCCGTGAAATATGCCAACACTGAGTAAACTGACTCAAACCATGCCATTGCCATCCAAGCAACACAAACTGTACCAAAATTCTGACTATTCTTGTAGCACTTATCCAAGTGTCACACTTCCTTCCAACTAATCCAGCTGTACTGAATTTATGGATAATTTCCAACAGTCAATTTCAACTTGGCTATGTGATTTCCTAAAATCACCTTTTTCTCACTTCAGGAACTTTTAAATTCCAAAATCAATTTCCGCCCTTTATCCATTCTCCGAAATTCGGAATAAATTTCCGAATAAAATTTAAATTCCACATATATCCTTTTTCCAAAAATTCGGATTAATTTCCGAAATTAAATTTTCCTCCGCGCCGCGCCGTTCGTCCGCGCTGAATCTCCTGAACCGGATCTCGCCACCGGTTCGGGTCTTCGCGCTGAATCGAGAACCCACCGGCCGAAGATTTAATCCAAATTTCCAGCCGACTTTTAGCATTTAATTATTAATAAATATTGAATAATTACAATTACTTAATTAACTAGACCGTAATTAATCTAATCCATCTCCTTCCTCCGCCCGGCGCCTGCGAAACCCTAGCCGACGATTCCTCCGGGAAAATTCCGTTTTCCCCGTCGATTTCCGGCGACCGAGATCAAGGAGAAACAAAATCCGATGTTCGTACTATCCTAATGTTTCAATAATGCCACTAATTTCTAAGGTTCAATCAAAATTTCCGCCGAAGTTTCATCCGATCCCCATTTTAACAATCTATGAAATTAAACAAATTTCAGCATTTGATACTATCTTAACATGATTAAAGCACATAATCGAATCAACACATGCTCGGTAAAATTTCCGAATTCGGCGGGTATAATTTTCCGAAAACCCTAAAATGCTAAAATCAATAATTTGCATTAATCAATTTCAAAAACCACAATCCGCATGCTCCGGTAGCTATTTGCAAAATAATCCATATTTTTAATTTGCTAAATAACCAATTTAAATCTGAATTTCCTACAATTTGCAAAATAATCCATATTTTAATTTGCTAATTAATTAATTTAGACTGAAATTCCTACCTAACTAAATTTTCCGGCGAAATAGAAATTTTCCAGAAATCCAAAAATTGTAAAAAACGCAAATTAGCATTCAACTAAGTCCAATTTTTCATCCACATGCTTGATTTCAATAAGCAAAATATTCCATGCTTTTAATTTCTACTAATTAACCAATTTAAAACCGAATTTCTACCTTTGCTCGTCGCTGGCGACGGTGAAGCCCGCACGCGACCAACCGCTGCTCCTCGCCGAACGAAACCGGTACCAAAATGTTCGCCTCCGTCCAGCGAACCTTCGGTTACCAAAAGCCCCTTGGAAGGCTGCCGGAATTTACCGCCGTTCGCCGCGAACGCTTTGCCTCAATCGCCGTTCAAAACCCTAACCCTAACAGCCGAACAGTTCGGGTTAAATACCCAGCTTAAACCGATAATAACCCGTTAAGAATCCATTAAGCGCCGGTTGACCTTCTAATAACGCCTCTTAACCCCGATCAGCCGGTTAATCTCCACCGCTGTTCTCGTCCGTCCGATCTGCTTATCCGCGGCTTATCCAAACGCACGCGCAAACGTACTCGACGAACCGCCCCCGCCTTCGCTGAATCGCTCCGGTCCGGTTCACGCGTGGTAAAAACCAAATTCCGGTCTAATGGACCGATTTAAATAGATTTTCGAATTTCCAAAAATCCAATTAAACAGGGAAAATTACTTAAAAATTTCCTCGGTGCTCCGAAAAATCCCCAGAAAATTTCAGAAATTCTAATAGCCTCCAATTGAGCTCCTGGCTCATCCTACTGTCGATCTGAAATCATCCAAGCCACAATTCGAATTATTGAAAATTAAACCTATAATATTTTACCGAGTATAACATTAGTTATTGTTTAATATTATTTATCTGAGACATTCATGGTAATTCCAAACAAATTTCAAAGTAGATAAAACAAATATTGTCTACTAATCTTGACAACTTCTTTCATTAAATTTTTAATGACTATAATTTTAAATATTGTTTTCTTGCATTTGGCATAATTTATGAGACATTTCAATTCCAATCTTATTTAATGATGAAGAATGTAGCACTCGTTCTTCTTAGTATCTTAGAATATAACTTTCTTAAGTAATTTATCCCATTTCTAAAATTTTTTCCATTTTAATTTTTTATATTATGATGCAACTTGAAATCTCCTCTTATTGTTTATAACTATTTTCTTTCGTTATATTGCATTAATTTAATTTAACTCTTTCTAAATTTAACATTTATTTAATTAACCTTTTAATTTTTTTTATAATTTATAGTTATTTGGTTTAATAATTCATAATAAATCATCACGAGGTTTGATTAAGATTAAATATTCTCATTAGGCTAATCTAGATGAGCCTTATCTAATTAAATTCACTTTTATTTTCAAATATTTTATTTTTATGTTTTTGCGCATAATGAAATATTTTTGTTTATAATTAATTTGACTTTCAAAATAATATTTTTTTGTTGTTTACATTTATTTAAGATGATAAATTTTACTAATTCAAAATAATGCTTAATGTATATGAAACAAATGCCTTATAACTCTTCTCATTGAATTTTATCCAAATAAATATTCAATTCTACATTTTTAAATATTTTATTTGTAGGGTCTTAATAATCTATATGAGATGCTTTTCTTTTATCTTATTTCATAGTCATGGATGTTACACTTGATTTTCCTAGTATTTTAGACTATAAATTTATCACATTTCTTTAAAGTTTTTGTATTTCTTTGGGCATTTTATCATTAAACTCTAAACATAGTGTGACATTTGAATCATTTCAATTTGGCTATATTACATCGCTTTAGCTTATTTCTTTAAGCTTCAAAAGATATTTAATTGATATTAAAGTAACAATTTAATTTTATATATGTTTATATACTTCCAAAATTTATAGTGATTCAAAAAGAGGTATGATTGGAGATAAAAAAAACTCATCATTGGATAGTTCTCAATGAGCATTATCAAATTTAAAATTTATTTATATTGTTTTAAATAATTTTTCTAGGATTTTCTCATACTTTGTGAGTCATTTCAATTTGTGACTCATTTGACATTTGATGATGATGTGCTCAATGTATGTGGTATCTTGCAATACAACAATCCTATGCTATCCATCCTATGTCTTCAAGTTTGTACTTATGATTTGGTTATATTACCATGCAATAATAAATCACTTCTCGTATAACCATTAAATGTTTTTCATCTTACATTACTTCAATTTATCTCATCCTAACTTTAAAATATATTTTCTTAGTTTTAAAAAAGTTTTTTTATTATTTGCACTTATTTACAATAATAAATCATAGTTAAAACCAATGCGGTGCAATTGAGATGAAACAAACATTGTATGACTCATTCAAACCCACTCGACGAAATTAAATATATATTTTCATACTCTTAAATATTTTAGTATGAAAGGTCTTTGACATGTTTGCTCTGTATTTTGATTAGTATATTTTTCTTACAAATGAGGATATTATATAAAATTTCTTTGGTGTTTGTGATTGCACCTTTCTTTTTTTATTTACCTAATTTTACAAATTGTGTTTTATTGATTTAGTTATATTAGTATAGAACTCTAATTATATTCTTTACTTACCTTTACATTCCATTGATTTGATTATATTATAATTTCTAAATTTATTTTATTTTAGTTTTATATTAAATTCCCTTAGGAAAAAATAATTTTATATTATTTATAGTTATTTTTTTGGTCATTAATAATAATTATAGACGAGGTTCGATCGACATGAAACAAAAATTGTTGTAGTTGTCTTAACCTAATTCATACAATTCTTATTTATTTTGATATTTTTAAAGATTTTACTTTGTAATTTTTATCATACTTTATGACCCAGTTTGATTAGTGCCTAATTTCAATATTAAGTATAGTACCTTGAATCCCCTAAGCATCTCTTACATTACCACTTCCTTACACAATTTATGTTATTTTTTCAAATGATATTTTTTTTCATGTCCACCAAGCCTTTTTAAAATTTCTAGGAATTACCAAATTAAAATTAAATAAATTATAATAAATTATTAATTTAATATAAAACAATTAAACATTAAATTTGAAGTAAGAAAAATGAAAGTTGTGTTATATATCCAAATCAAAGTGATATAAAGTTTAGAAGGGAGGTGATTTAATTGTACATAATATTATAAAAAAACAAAATAGAAAAATATGAAGAAATAAGATATATTTCAAGGAAAATATCCATTCCAAGATAGTAAAGGGATCAAGTGTAGCATCGCTAATCATCAAATTTTGTAAGAATAAAATTTCTTGCGAATGATGCCAAAGCCATCGAAAATACAATAAGTAAAAAATTTCACATTGACTACGTAATAGAGTAGAGTTTGTTTAGATGAGTGAATGACATTCACCTCATCTTGATCAAAAGTAGTTTGGAGTTATAAAAATTTACCAAAGTTAATGGTCTTAAATAAGAATTCATTATTGTTTTAGTGTTATGTAAAAATATATATTTTTGCTCAAATGAAAAAAATTTAAATAATATAATATATCTAAAATAAACTAATGAAATGGTTAAATGAGAGGACATTTAGAGTTCCATGAAAATATTAAAAAGTTAAAGAAAAAAGTTTGAAGATATAAAATAAATAGTGAGGGAAAGTTCACCAAGGAGATCTAGTTCAAAATCCTCAATCATCAAATATGGTATAAATTAAAAAGTCTCATAAAAAATAAAATTAAAGTTTTGTATATTTAATTAAATAGAGCTCATTGAAACATGTCGAATGATGTTTATTTTTTTAGATCTAAACTTATTTCGAATTTCCATGAACAACTAATGTTAAATATGCATAGCAATAATAGATAATTACCTTAATATTAAATAAATATATATTAAAAATTAAAATAGAGAAACTATGATATGAAATAAAGAAATTCTATGTTACTTCCCCAATTATTAAAATTAGCATGAATTAAAAATGTCTCATTAATTATGTTGACTCACTAGAAATTACATTAAATAAAAATTTGAAAATGAAAAATTTAAATGATAATAGTCATCGAGTCGACTACAATGATTCTTGTTTTAACTTTACCAAGATTCATTTGAAATTATTGCATTTACCAGTCAAAATTAGAATAAATAATAACAAGTTATTTTTTTACTATTATATAAATATTTATTAAACTTATCATAAGATAAATTAAAGTGAAGAAATATGACCTGTACAAAGCAATGTAAATGCCATATTAGATGAGATTAAGAGTTATATATTATTTTAACCAAATCAAAGCACAAACTTTTGAAAAATAGGACTAGTAATGTGAGAAAGTTGCATTACAAGACATTATGCAGATTAAATGTAGCATCTTCAACCAACAAATCAACTAGAGATTAAAATGTGTTATAAAAGGTGTCAAATCCCTATAAAATGAAAAATTTATATTAAAACTAAAATAACATAAATTGAAGTATTGCAATATAAGAAAACAAAAGTGATGTTGGCGATAAGGGAGGAAAATTAGAGTTACATGGCCGGACCACCTTCGACAGGTTTTTTTTTGTTTGCCTTTTCCTTTGCCTCTCTGTCTTCCCCCTGGAATAATGGATAGAGCAACTACTATTTTCTCTTGAGACTCCTTAATTTCTTTCACCATAGTAATATAATGAAATATAAAAACAATTTGAAGAAATGAGAAATTACATGAAAAATTTGAATTCTATGATACATAGAAGATCACATGTAGCATCATCATTCATCAAGTCTAGCATGATATGAAATTTCTAAAAAGGTGTTCCATAATCATAAAAATAAAAATTTTAGAAGATAAAAATTAATATTTAATTGAATTGCTCTTGTCAGGTCGAGTAGAGTGAGGTTTGTTTCTTCATGGTCTTAACTCATTTGGAAATTCTACTAAATGCCAAAGAAAGTAAGAACACATTCTAATGAATTATTATTTTGTCCTTAAAAATCTTATTTGCTAAAGCTAAAATGAGTCAAATTAAAGCATTGTAATGGACCAAATCAAAGATTTTAAAATGTCTCAAGGATGGTTATTTTAGGATACTATAACAATCCTTGATGAAAGTGAAAATATATTAGAAATAAAATAAATTTTACTTGAAAATTGCATTTTGTGATACAAAGAAGTTCAAGTGAAATATCGTCAATTATGAAATCAGACACAAACTAAAATGTCTCAAAAGAAAAGCCAAAAACATATAAAGTAAAATATTTAAAATATAGAAATCATTACTTAGTTGGACCGAGGTCATCGAGATGAGTTTAACGACATATTTCTCCTTGAATGGAGTAATTTTGGAATTAATACGAATTAATACAATTAAAAAATAGAAATCAAATAAATTAATTTTTGGAATATTTAGCAGAAATACATTTTTTTTAAAATGAGATAAACCGAAGAAATATAATTGAATCAATTAAAAACGATGTAAAGACAATAAAAGAGTAGATTTAGAGTAATTGAGTAATATAACAAAGCTAAAGCAAAGAATCATAAGAAATAAGGTAAATTGTATAGGAAAGTTGCATTCCAAATTATGAAAGAAATAGATTATAACATCCTTGAACATCAAATATTGTTCAAATTAAAATAAATTATAAATCTTGCAAAAGCCTTGAAAAATAAAATATGTAAAAGCTTCACTCTTAGTATTTGTTTGCATAGAAAAGTGTGTTCATTTGGTGAGAGGCCTTGAGAATACTCCAAAGATGCTTTTTTCCTTATGAATTCCTAATTTAGAATTATTACTATTTGCAAAAAAGTAAAAATTCACAAATGATAAGTTAATATATTAATATTTATTTAACATATAATAGATTTTCAATAAAATAATTTGAAGTAATATAATAAGGCAAATTTAAAGGTATATAACAATTGTCACATGTGATGAGAATTTTAATTTTATAAGAGTATAACCAAATAAAAGAAAAAATTATAATAAATGAGAAAAATAATATAAAAGTTTCTACTACAAGTTACTAACAAGATCGATCATAGCATCCTCGACAAGCAATTCATATATGAATGGAAATGTCTTATAAAGAGTCCTGAAATCCTTAACAAAGATATTTAAAATCAAAGAAATCAATATTTATTCAAATAAAGCATTCCAAGAGAAGACTGTCAATTGTTTTTTTCCATTCGATTAAACCGCATTTATGAACTACCAAATCAAATAAATAAATAAAATAATAAATTATTATTCTATTATTAAATAAGAAAATTTCAAACAATGCAATATATTAAATTCAAAGCCATGTAAAGGTAAGAGGAGATGAGATTTGGTGTTAAATTTTCATGTAACCAAATCAAAGAAAAACTTTAAAGAAATTAAATAAATATTATGCCAAACTTGGCTTCCATGATACTATAGAGATCAAGCGTAATATTCTCAATTATAAAATCATTTGTGAAACAAAATATCACATAAAACATGTAATAAGCTTAGAAAATAAAATAGTTTACATTATAAAAATAAAGTTTTAATTATATAAAACTCATCAAGATGAGTCCAACAAAAACAACTTTCATCTTTTGGACTTCATTATGAATTACTTCAAATTACCAAACTAAAAAAGGATAGATAATATTAAATTATTATATTAATTTTAAATAAATATATATATATATCAAAGCTAAGTTTTGGAAAGTTGATGAATTGTAAAATAACCAAATCAAAACAATGTAAAAGAAGGTGTTTTAGTGTTGCATTGCTATATAACAAAATTAAAGCAATGAATTTGATGTAATGATATAAATTCTACTAGAAAGTTGCATTACAAGGTCTGTGAAGATCGAGTGTAACATCCTTGACTGTTGAAGTTGGAATGAATTGAATTATGTCTTAAAAAAGCCAAATCCATGGGAAATAAATTTAAAATATGAAAAAATGTTTAATTGTATAAAACTCATCATGATGAATTCAACAACATTAGTTTTTCCATTATTGAACTCTATTTTGAGTTACTTTAAAGAACTAAACTATATAAGTCTAAATAATAAAAAATTATTATTTGAATTGTAAATAAATATATATTAAGATTCTAGTGAGATAAATTAATGTTATATGGTATAACCAAGTGAAATTGTTATAAAGGACATATAAAAGAAGAGTTAAGAATTAAGCAAAAACTTTGAAAAAAATGATAAATTTTGTGGGAAAATTGTTTTCTAGGATATTAAAAAGATTGAGTGTAATGTACTCGATGGCCAAATGAATCACAAATCAAAGTGTCTCATAAAGAGCGCTAGTGTAACAGAAAGTAAAATATTTCAAAATATAAAAATGAATATTTGAATGGATTGTGTTAATAGTGATGTGTCCAATAATGTTTACTTCAAATTGATCAAACCCCATTTAGAATTATAAGAAATTACTAATGTAAAAAATAAGCATAAATAAAACAAACTTTTTTTAATTTTAACTAAATATATACTAAAGCATAAATGAGATAAATCAAAGAAACCTTGTAGATTCAAATAAACGAAATGAGCTTGAATATTTTTTAAAATATAGAAACAAAAATTTAATTAGATAGGGCTCAATGAAAAGTGTTGAATGACATTTTTTGTTCCAATTGACCATCATTGGAGTTACTATAAAATAAAAAAGTACATAAGTGTAAATATTAATAAATTACTTTTTTAATACGAAGTACGTATAAATTAAAGCTAAAATAAGGTAAATTTAAGCAATATAGTGTAACAAGTTCATGGAAATTGAATCACCACATGAGAAAGCTTTGGAGTTTCATAGTAATATAATAAACTCAAAATAAGATTTTTTAAAAAGATAAGATAAATTATATAAGAAGTTTGTATTCCATGAAAGTGACGAGTTCAAAAGTGACATACTCAATCATCAAATTGATTGAGAATTAAAGAAACCTACAACATGCCAAAGTAATAATAAATAAAATTTTTCAAAATATACAAATGATTATTTAATTAAATCGAGCTTGTTGATGCAAGTCTGATGGCCTTCCCTTCATCTTGATTGGACCTCATTTGGAAAAATATAAATTAAGAAAATATAATATAACAAAATCAAATGGATGTAAGTTACATGAGAGGAGACTTGTAGTTAGAAAGTTATATGATCAAATAAAAGAAAACATTTTGATAAAATAAGATAAACAGTAGGGGGATGTTGTTTTTCAGGATACAAAGGATATTGTGTGTAACTCCCTAATCATCAAATTTTTTAAAAATTTGATGTCTCCTAAAATCTTCAAAAAATAAAGGACAAAACATTTACATGGATAAAAAAATATAGTTCGATAGAGCACAATAAAATGAATCAAAAGTCATTTGTTTCATCTTGATTAGAATTCATTTATAATTTCTATGATTATTTAAGAAAAAACCTTAAATAATTAAAATTATTTTTTTGATGTTAATTAAATATTTATTAAAATTAAAATATAATAAATCAAAACAATGTAATATTATTATACAAATTAATGTAAAAGTTAGAAAAGATAAACTTTAGTGTTGAATAGTGATACAAATCAGAGCAAAAATTAAAAATCTTTGTGTCAATTTATATAAAAAAATAGCACTTCATTATATTAAAGAGATCATCAAATCAGGTATGAAAAAAAATTTCTCATAAAATGTGACAAATTGATAGAGGAACAACATTAAAAAATAGAGAAATGATGATTTAATAGGATAAAGGTCAAGTCAAGTGAACAAAATGTTTCTTCCATCTTAATCAGAAATTATTTAAACATACTAAGAATTAGCAACGTAAAATACAAAAAATAGTAGTTTTTATTATTGTAGTATTAGTTAAAAATATATTGATGTTAAAGTACTAAAAATTAAAGCATTGTAACATAACAAAATCAAAGAGATGTAATCATCATGATAGAGGAAAATTAAATTTCATAATAAAAAACAAAATCAAGGTGAAGCATTTTAAAACATGAGATAAATTTTATTAAAAACTTTTATTCCAAGATACTAAAAAGAAAAGTGTACAATCTTTGATAGAAATTTTTTTTTAAATGAAAATGTTTCATAAAGAATGCTAAAATAATAGAAAATAAAAATTTTAAAATGTAAAAATAAATATTTAGTTGGATATAGGTCATTGATGTGAGCCTAATGACATTTGTTTCATCTCGATCAAGCTCAGTTACATTCAATAGAAACTATAAAATTAAATAATTAAAAATAATAAAAAGTTAATTAGTTAATAATTAGAAAATATATTAAAGTTCAAATAAGGTAAATTTATTAGATAAAATATATCAAAATTAAAGTGATTTAAAGGCCACACAAGAAAAGATTTATAGTTACAAAGCAAATTTTATAAAAAAAGTTACTTTTTAAGAAACTTCAAAGATATAGAGTAATATCCACATTCCAGAAATCTAGTATGCATTAAAATGACTAATAAAACTACAAAAACTATAGAATGTAAAACATGAAAATTTTAAATTGAAAATTTAATGGATGGAGCTCTTGGAGATGATTCCAATAATACTTGTTTCATAATAAGAAAACATTCATCTAATGTTAGCTAAATATAGATTAGAACTTAAGTAAGAAAAGTTTGAATAATATAATTGAACTAAAACAAAGTGACGAAAATATTTGGGAGTATATTTAGAGTAGCAAGGTAATATAATGATATAAAAATTAAAAGATCAATAGATGTGATAAATCATATAAGAAAGTTGCATTCTATAACACTAAGAAAATTGAAAGTAGCATTCTTGATCAATAAATCAAGAAAGAATCAAAATGACCTATAAAGCATGCAAAGTTTCACAAAATAAAATGATTAAAAATTGAAATTGCATAATTAATTGGATAGAGCGCATGGAGATGTTTGTAAAGATATTTTTTCATCTAGATGGGTACTCATTTTGATTTATATAAAAATATGAAAGCAATTAAGCTTTAATAATTATGAATTGTTATGTAAATATTAAGTTACTTTATGCTATAATTGAGAAGAGAAAATCATAGCATTGTAACATAACTAAATAACGGTGACAAAAAGGTCACACAAGTGGAGTCTTAGAGGTTCATAAAAACATAACAAAGTTATAGTGAACTATTGAAAGAAATGAGATAATTTGTATAAGAAAGTTTCTTAACAAGAGACAAAGAGATCGAATGCAACATCCTTGATAGTCAAATGAGATACTGGCAAAAATATCTCTTATGACATGCAAAAATGAAAGAAAATAAAATATTTAAATTGTGGAATTCAATATTTGATTAGATACACCTTGTTGTCACGAATCAAATTACAATTGTTTTGTCTTAATCATAACCCATTTGGAATTATTATGAAATACCAAAAAATATAGAAAAATAATAATAAATAATTTTTTAAAACTAAGTAAATATATATTAAAGAAAAAATTATAAATTTATGCCATTTGATATATCCAACTCAAAACAATATAATTATTACTTAAGAGGAGAATAATAGTTATGTTATAAAAAAAGAAAATTAAAGAAAAATTTTTGAGGAAATCACAAAATTATTTAGGGAATGTTGAGTTCATATATCTTTCAATCATATATGAATCAAAATTTCTAATAAAAATGCCAAAATAATAATACATAAAATATTGAAAAATATCAAAAAGAATATTTAATTAAATAGACACCATCTAGATGTATTCAATAATATTTGTTACCTTTCAATCTAATTTTAATTATAATTGATATAAATAACTAAATTAATTAACAAAATTGTAACAAATTATTATTTTAATATTAATTAAAAATATATTAAAATTAAAATGAGAAAATCTTTATAAATGTAATGAATCATTTTGAAAGATATGTAAAGGTGACATTGGTAAATATTTCAAGTTACATAGTAATCTAAGTAATCAAACAAAAAAAATCAAATAAATGAGATCAATTGTACTTGATTACTGTAATTCAAGAAACTAAGGTTCAGTATCACAACCTTGATCATTAAAGTAGATATGAATCAGAATGATTAGAATCAAAATGATTTTGAAAAAATGCAAAAGCCCACAAAATAAAATGCATAAAATATAGAAATAAATATTTTATATAACAAAACCTTAGAAAAAATACAACAACCTTTGTTTTGTCTTAATTAGATCTCCTTTGTAAATACTATGAATCATTAAAATAGACATAAAAAATAAATTATTTAAAAAAATTAAATAATTATATATTAAAGCTAAAAATGAGATTAAATGAAGTCATGTAATATAAGTAAATTCATGTGATGAAAGGGTTAAAAGGGTGGAGATTTAGAGTTATATAATATTATAACCACATAAAAGAGAAAAAGTTTAAGAAATAAGATAAATTGTTTAGGTATGGTCCATTTTAAGATATAACAAACATTAGGTATAACTTCTCGATAATCAAATATGACATGAATAAAATATCTCACAAATCCTGCCAAAGTCGTAGAAAATAAAATTTTTAAAAATATAGAAAAAAAATATTTGATTGTTAAGAATTCATCAAGATGAGCCAAGCAACATTTATTTCTTCTTGATCAAATATCAATTTGAAATACTTTTAATTACAAAATTAAAAATTATAAATAATAATAAATAATTATTTTATATTAATTTGTTATAAATTAATTCTAAAAATAAGATAAGTTAAAGAAATTGAATGTAACAAAATTAAAGAAAATTAATTTGAAGAGATATATTATATGAGAACGTTTTATTTCGATATATTAAGGACACTGATTATAACATTCTTGTTCACTAAATCAAGTTTTAGTTAAAATGCCTCTTGAGGCATGCAAAATTTTTAGTAAATAATTTATTAAAAAAATTTAGAAAAGAATAACTTAATAAGATAGAACTAGTTGAGAAAAGTTGATGACATTTGTTTTGTCTGTATTACATCTCATTGAGAATTATTAGAAATTCCTAAAATAAGTAAAAATAAATAATAGTAAATTATTTCTTTAATAATAAGCAAATAAATGTTAAACCTCTAATAACAAAAATTGGATAACGTAATATAACCAAACAAAAAGGATGTAACGGCCACATGATAACAGATTAAGATTTTGGTCGTAATATAAACAATTCAAAAAAATTTGAAGTGAGATTAATTATAGAGGGAAGTAGAATTACATGTTACTACGAAGATAAAACATAGCATCATCCATTGCCAAATCAAGATTAATAAAAATGTCTAATAAAGTGCATCAAGATTTGCCTTGTGATGTTTATTACATTTCAATTGGAACTTGTTTTGAATTACTACAAATTACAAAATTAACTAATCATAAATAATAATTCATTATAATTTTAATATTCAATAAATAAAGTATAAAGTTCAACTTAGACTAAATTAATAAAAGCAAATTAAAATAAAAATAAGGTAAGGGTCATACGTTAGGAGAATGAATGATTCATTGCAATAAAACAAAATAAAAAAAAACTATTTAAGAAATAAGAAATTGTACAAAAATGTTGCATTATAAGATAATAAAGAGATTGATTATAGCTTCTTCGATCATGAAATCAACCATGATTGTACTAGTCTTGTAAATTAGTATAAAACATTAGAATTTAAAATGTTTAAATATTTAAAAATTTATATTTAAATCCATAAAGCACATTTAGATTAGGCCAATTTTTTTTTTATTTTGATCATACCTTATTTAGGATTACCACAACTTATTAAAGTAAATACTATAAATAATTGTGCAATGTTATTTTTAATATGAAGTAAATGTTATTAAGGTAAAATAACAATAATTGAGCTAATGTAATATAAATAAATCAAAGTGGTATAAAGGGTAGATGAGAGACGAATTAGAGTTTAATAGTAATACAATAAAATTAAAATACAATTTTCAGAAAAAGGAAAAATTAAATGATAAAGTGCATCCCAAGTTGTTATATTGATGGAGTGAGATATCCTTAATGGCCAAATAAGGTATGAATCAAAATTTCTCCTAAAGCATCGAAAAATATAAGAAAAATTCTTTTGGGAATGAATATTTAATTACATAAATCTGATCATGATTTGTCGAATGATGTTTGTTTTATCTCAAATAGATCTTCATTGGAATTACTATGAATTATCAAAAAAATAATCATAAATAATAATAAAATTTTGAATATTAAGTAAATATATTTGAAAAAAATATGATAAATTTAAGCAATGTAATATATCGAAATTAAAGCGATGTTAATGTTACACAAACATGACATATGATTACATAATAATATAACCAAATGAAAGTAAAAAATTTAAAAAGTGGGATAAATTGTACAAGAAAATTGCATTCAAAGAAACTAAGTATTTCGAATATAAATCTTTTACTATCAAGTGATGCACTAATTAAGATATCTTATGAAGTTTGTCCAAATTATAAAGAATAATATATTTAAAAATATAAAATATTTATTTGATAGAGCCTAGAAAGCAAACTATACTACGTTTTCTTTGTTTGATCAAACTTTGTTTGGAATGGCTATGAATTACAAAAAAGGTCTAAGCATACACAATAGTAAATTATTTATTAAAGTTGAAATATTATAAATTAAAACAATGTAATATAACAAATTCAAGGTGATTTAAATGTTACATGGGAGAAAATGTTTTCTTTTATAGTAATAGAACCAAATCATAGAGAAACATTTGAAAAAATGTGATAAAATGTAAGAGAAAATTGCAATTAAATAAAGTAATGTGTTCAAGTGTGACATGGTCGAATGTCAAGTTAAGTACAAATAATATGGTATAGTAAAGCATGCAAAAATCTTTGAAAATAGAATATTTAGAAATTTAAAATGAATAGGTATTGGATAAAACACGTTGAGTTTAGTCTAACGATGTTTATATTTCTTCTCAACAGAACCTCGATGGGATTCGATATGAATTACTGAAGAAATAATTATAAATAATAAAATATTACTATTTTAATATTAATTAAATATATATTTATCCTAAATGGATATATCTAATAACAATGTATTCTAACTAAACAGAAGCAATGTAAGGGTGACATTAGATAAAATTCAGTGCTACATAACTATATAACAAAAGATAAAATGAGATAAATTGAAGTAATGCAATAAAACAAAATAAACGCTAAATAAATTCACAAAAGAGGACATTTAAGTCACATAATAATATAATGAAATAAAAGTAAAAAAATTTTAAGAAGTAGATAAAATATATAGGAAAGTAGTATTCTAGACATTAAGGGGACCAAATGTAACATTTAAGAAAAAAAATTGATGAAATGAGATAAATTATGTGGGATAGTTGAATTCCAAGATTCAAAAAAAATTGAGTATAATATCCATAATCAATTAATTAGGTGCCAATCTAAGATGAACTATTGAAAAATATAAAAATAAAAAATTAATCAGATAGAGCAAGTTGAGACAAGCATAATGACTTTTGATTCATCTTTATCAAACCATATTCAGAACTACTATGAATTAGCAAGATAAATAAGCTTAAAGAAATTAATTATTTTTTTAGTATTAAGTAAATATATGTTGAAGCCAAAGTAAGACATGTTTAAGCAAAATAATGTAAACAAATAAAATAAATATAAATCACAAATTAGAGGAGATTAGGGCAAACATAATAAAATAAACAAATTAAAGAAAAAGATTTGCTTAATTGTGATAATGTATGTGGAAAATGGGTTTCGAAGATAACAAATGGCTTGAGTGTAACATCCTCGATCAATAAATCAGTTATGGGTCAAAATATGTCAAAAAGTGTTCCAAAAATATAGAAAATAAATGAGACAAATTTTATTAAGCTCGTTAAGATTACTCAAACAATATTTTCTTCGTCTTAATAAGTCTATTAAAGTAATTACTAAGAACTTCAATATTAAATAAGCAAAAAAAAATTATATTTTTAATTTAATAATAATTTTAAATTTGTTAATGCTAAAATAAAATAAATTGACTCAATTTAATATAAACAAATCAAAGCAATGTAAAGGTCAAATAATAGGAGTTTGATTAGCACAGTAAATTTAACCAATTGAAACAAGAATATTTTAGTAATGAACAAAACATATGAAAAAAATTACATTCAAAGAGACTAATAAGGTTGCATATTACATCCCTAATCATCAAATCACATAGGTTTCAAAATGTCTCAAAACAATATGCCAATAGATATGAGAAATATGACATTTAAAAATTTTGAAATGAATTTTTAATTAGATAAAGCTCATTGTAATGAGTTCAATGATGTTTATATCATATCGATAAGACCTCTTTTGGAATTACTACTAATTACAAAATTACATCAACAAAAAAATATTAAATTATAATTTTGAAATAAAATAAATTAGTTTTATAATGTTGAAATTAGATAAATTGATGAAATATAGTATAACCTAATAAAAATTATGTGAAGTTGACACTAGAGGACATTTAGATTAATATAACAAAATCAAAGTAAAAAATTTGAGGAAATGACATAAATTGTGTGGTAAAGTAGAATTTCAAGTTATTAACAAAATTGATTGTAGCTTTCACAATTGTCATATCATGTACGAATCAAAATATCTTATAAATTATGAGATTGCTCATAAAAAAAAGTATTTAGAAATATTAACAAAAATTAATATTTGATTACGAAGAGCACAACAAGATGAGCCAAATGAAGTTTGATTTGTGTTAATCACACCTTTTTTATAATTGGTATGAATTATGATTATAAAAATTTTAAATAATAATAAATTTTTATTTCAATTCAAAGTAAACATATATTAAATTTTAATTGAGGAAAATTAAAATATTATAAATATTAAAAAATTAAAAAACTATAAATATCAAATGAGAAGAGATTTATTACTATATAGTAAGATAACCAAATCAAAGTGAAAATTTTGAAAAAATAAATAGGTAGCTTGAGAATGATGCCTTCCATGGTATTAAGGTGATTAAACATATCTTAATCATCACATAAAGCACAAATTAAAATAACTTCTAAGGTAAGCCAAAACCCAACAAACCTATATTTAAAAATATAAAAATAAAAATTTTGATTGGTAGAGATAATCATGACTTGTCGAAAAATATTTGTTTTGTCTTGTTTTGACCTCATTCAGAATTTCAATGAATTAACACATTAAATATTCAAAAATAAAAAATTAGTTTTAATTATAAGCAAATATATAGTAAATCAAAAATTATATAATTTGAAGGAATGGAATATAACAAAAATAATGTAATGCAATAGTAACATAAGAATGTTTGAGTTTCTTAGTAATAAACTAAATCAAAGAAAAACCTTTAAAAAATGACAAATTTTATATGAAAGCTACATTCTAAGAAAATAAGATGAGAATTAAAATATCATTTTAGAATTGAGAGTAAAGTCTTTGATCATCAAATTAGGTTAAACAAATACCTCATAAATAGTGCCAAAACTTCAAAAATATTGTAAAAATATATAAGTAAATGTTATATAGGATAAAGTTCATCGAGGCAAGTGCAACAAAGTTTATTTAGTACAAGATACAAAGGATATTTACTATAACGTCATTGATCATCAAATTTGGTACAAATTAGATTGTCTCGTAAGGCATGCAAAAACACTAGAAAGAAAAGAATTTCAAAACATGAAAATGATCTTTAAAGTTTATAAAGCTTTTTAAGTCTGGTCTAGGGATGTTTCATTCATCTCGATTGGACATTTGAGTATATATATATATATATATATATATTTCTTTGAGATGAAATGAGATAAATTGAACTGAAACATTACAACAAAATTTATGGCATGTAAAAGTCACATGAGAGAAGATTATTGGTTACATGCTAATATAAATAAATGTTACGAAAAATTTGCAGAAATGAGAACAACTATACAGGAAAGTTTATTTTTAATAAATGAAGGATATCAAGCATGACATCCTCGATCTTCAAATTAGGTATGAAATAAAATATCTTATTAAACATTCTAAATTAACTATGAAATAAAATTTGTAAAGTAATAAAATAAATATTTCATTTCATAAAGCTTGTCAATGTTTCTAATAACCTTTGCTCTACCTCGATTAGAAATCATTTATAATTATTGTGAATTATGAAATTAAGGAAGAACAAATTGAGGAATGTAATCAAACAAATTAAGAGTACTGTCCTAATCACAAATGAGAAGAATTAGAGTTTCATAGTAAAACGACCAAATAAAATGTTTTGTTTGAAGAAATGAAATAAATTTTATGGGAAAGTGGCAATTCAATATACTAAGTATATCAAAGTGAAACATTCTCAATCGTTAAATCTGGTATGAATCAAAATGACTTGTAAAACTTTGTAAAACCTTAGAGAAAATATGTAAAACTATAAAAATAAAAATTTAAATATATAGAGCTTATCAAGTCAAGTCCAAGAATGTTAATTTCGTCCCAATAAAACATAACTTGCAATTACTACTTATTACAAAATTAAATAAGCATAAATAATAATAAATTACTTTTTTAATGTTATGATAATATATGTTAAATTTGACATGTCATAAAATATAGCATTGTAATAAAAAAATAATAACAATATAAAGGTCACATAAGACTTGAATAAGTGTTTTATTATAACATTCTTAACAATCAAATCTAGTTTGCACAAAAATGTCTCACAAAGAATGCAAAAAATTAAACCAAACTATTTAAAAACAAACTACTTAAAATGTTCGTGTCTATTGGACCTTATTTAGAATTATTAAGGATTAACAAAGTAAAAAAACATAAATAAATAAAGTATTATTTTAATGTTATGTGAGTATATATTATATTTGAAATGGGATAAATTAAACCAATGTAATTTAATGAAATCAAAAAAATACAAAGGCCACTTAAGGGAGAAATAAGGATTACATTGTAGTATAATAAAATCGATGTAAAAAATTTGAATAAATGTGAAAAAGTCTAATACAAAATTACATTTTAGGATTCAAAGGAGATCTAGAATAGCATCCTCAATCATCTTGTTAGGCAAGATTTGAAATATCTTATAAATCTAGCAAAATAATAAGAAAATCAAACATCTAAATTTATAAAGTTCAATGATGTTTGTTTTGATTATATTAGAACTCACCTTGAGTACTATAAATTACAAAATAAAAAAATCATAAATAATTATAAATCATTATTTTAATATTAAGTAATAATAAAAGAAAAAATGGATTAACTTGAAGTAGTTAAATAAAACCAATTCAATTGAATGTGATGGCCATGTGAAATTAAATTTAGAGTTACATAGTTGTATAACCGATCAAAAATAAAAAATTAGATTAAATAAGATAAATTTTTTAAGAAGATTGCTTTCCAAGATAATGAAAAGATTGACTGTAGCATCTTGAATCTTCAAATTAGGCATAAGTCAAAATTTCTTATAAAGTGTTTAAAAGCCCTCAAAATTTCTTATAGAGACTTTGGAGACAAGATTACAAACAATTATTTACCTCATTGAACATCATTTGCAAGTACTGAAACTAAAATATGATAAATTAAAGCATTGTAATATAACAAAATAAAAGTAATGTAAAGGTCACATAAGAAGAGAATTATATTTTCATAGTAATAAAGTTAAATACAAGATAAAAAGTTGAATAAAAGATATAAATTATATGTGAATATTTATTTTTTAAGAATCTAAAAGATAAAGCTTATCATCCTTAAACATCAAGTTTGCTATGAATCAAAATATATGTGAAAGTAAGACAAACTTATAAATATCTAAACATTGACAAATAATAAAATGAATAATTAGTTAGACAGAACCATCGAGCCAAATGCAATAATGTCTATTTTGACTCCATATGATCTCATTTGGAATTAACAAAGTAAAATAAGATAAATTAAAGCAATGAAATATTAAAAAAATCTTAATAATGTAAAAGTAAAACAAATGCAAATTTATAGTTTAATACTAATATAACAAAATAAAGATGATACATTTAATGAAATTAGATGAATTTTATAAGGAATTTGCAAAGGGATGAAAGGCGACATCTTTCCTTATCAAATTACATAAAAATCAAAAAGTTTCATGTAGCAAGCAAGAAGTAAAGAAATAATTAAAAACTGTGAAAATAAATTTTTAAATGGATAGTGCACTTCAAGATGGTCAAAAGACTTCTGTAAACTATAGAAGCTAAAAAATCAAAGAAGAACATATTATGTTTTTAATATTTTCTAAATTTATACTGAAGATTAAAATTGATAAATTATAGTAATATACTATAAAAAAATCAAAGACATTTAATGTTAAAAAAGAGATGATTTTTAGTTAGGTAATAATATAACAAAATCAAGCAAAAAGGTAGAAGAAATTAAAAACAATATATCAAAATGTTGCATTCCAAGATATTATTGTGATCAAGAGTAGCATCCTCCATCTTCAAATCAAATATTAATCAAAATATTTATTGAAGCATTCTAAGTCTTTAATAAAAAAGGAAATTTAAAAATGTAAAAATGAATACTTAGTCTGATAGGGCTTTTCAAGATACATCCATTGTCATTTATTTCACAATAACTAGGCATTCTTTAGAATGATATGAACTTAACAAATAAAAAAATTCTTAAATAATAACATTTCATTTTTTAATATTAATAAAACATATAATAAAATAAAAATTAGACTAATTGAATAATGAAATATAATTAAAATAAAGTTATTTTAAGGCCACAAGGAGAATTTGTGTTTTATACTCTATAACTAAATCAAAGTAAAAACAATTAACAAATGACATTAATTGCATGACAAAGCTTCATTCCAAGGAATTACAAGATTAAGTAAAAACTCCTTGATAATAAAAAAGGTATGATCTTAATTATCACACAAAATATGTAAAAATTTGAAAAACTTTTTAAAAATGTTAACATAAATATTTAATTGGATTGATCTAGTCATTAATGGCCTAATGATGTCTTTTACATCATGATTCGACCTCATTTTGAGTAATAACATCCTACAAAATTGAATAAACATCAATAATAATAAATTATTTTTTAATTTAAGGAAAATATATATTAAAGATCAAATATGATAAATTGAAGCAATTTAATATAACTAAAACAAATTGATATAATGGTACTTGAGATGAGATTTTCAGTTGTATGAGAATATAACAAAATAAAACAAATTGAAGAAAGGAGCTAAACTTTATATGAAAGTCACTTTTCAACATGTTTTGGAGATTGAGCAAAACATCCTCAATTGTAAAAAAAAGGTATGAATCAAGATATCTTATAAATAACTCACAACCTTTTAAAATAAATTATTTAAAATAATCAAAATAAATATTAATTAGAAATAGCGCATTAATACTAGTTCAATGATGATTATTTCATCTCAAAAGTACATAAAAATAACTAACAACTTATTAATTTAATATTAAAAAGTATATATCACAAAACTATTAAGACATTATATGGAATTTTTTTGAATTACCAAAGTAAATAAATATAATAAATAAAAAGTTTCACTTTAATATTAAGAAAACATAATCAAACCTATAATTAGGAAAATAGAAGTAATGTAATGCAACAAAATAAAAAATGGTGAGATCACAAAGAGAAAAATTAGAGTTTAGTAGTAATATAACCGAATAAAAAAAACTCATTGATGAACTTTGATAGATTGTATGAGATATTTGCATTATAAGGTACTAAACAAATCAAATACAACATCCTTAATCAATAAATTTATTATGAAAAAAGACTAATAAAACATTCCAAGACCATAGAAGCAAAAACATTTTAAAAACTAAAAAATTAACATTTAGTTGTATAAAGCTGATTGAGATGATTCCAATAAAATTTTTTACATTTTGATCAAACCCTATTTAGAATTATAAAAAATAAAGAATTAAAAATCATAAGTAATAATAAAATATTAGTCAAACACTATGCATATATATTAAATCTAAAAATACCAAATTTAAGTTTTGTAACACACAAAATTCAACACAATATAAAGGTCACATGAGAGTAGATTTTGAGTTACATAGAAATATAATACAATTAAAGCATACTTTTTAGAAATGCGATAAAATTTTTGCATAAGTTGTATTCCAAAATACTAAGATGATCAAGTGTAATGTCTCTGATCATCAAATGTGGTACAAACCAAAAATGTCTTGTAAAGTGTGTTAATTTCATAAAAAGTAAAATATTGTAAAAAAATTAATTTTTAAGCATAAATAAATAAGTATTTAATCATTTCAGAAGGTACAAAATATTAAAGTAATAAATGTCATTGGACTCGACTTTTGTAAATAAGTATTTAGTCATTGGACTCAACTTTTGTAAATAAAACATAACCTTAACGATGCCTCATTAAGAAAAAATAAATGTCATTGGACTCGACTTATTGAGCTCTCTCCAATAAAAATATTTATTTTGTTATTATTAAAAATTTGATTTCTTATAAACATGTTTTGCAAAATATTTTGATTAGCACTTGATTTAACAATCTACGATGTTACACTCGATCTCCTTAGTATCTAGAAATGTAACTTTTGCAAATAATTTTTTTTTTCAAATTTGATTCTTTATATTTTTTATATTATGATGAAATTATAATTTTCCGTTATTTTGAGTTTTATATCATTTTGATTAAATTGTATTACATTGTTTGAACTTATCTCATTTCAATTTTGACATATAGTTAGTTAACATAAAAATATTGATTTTTTATTATTTTTCTCTCTCAGTAAATGCAAACTATTGTAATTGGACAGGAAAATAAAACCATTTTGCATAATTTCATTAACTTTATCGGCTAAATATCCACTTTTTTCTATTAATAATTATTTTCAAGCGTTTTAGTGTGGTTAATAATACATACAAATTTGTTCCTTATTTGAAGATAAAAAATATTATATTTGACTTATTAAATAACTTGTAATTCAACTTTCTGATGCAATTAAACTCATTTTTTAAAACCGTTACCTCTATTTAATTTGGTTATATTATATTGAATGAATAAGCTCTATTAATTAAATATTTATTTTTATATATTTGTTTTAAATATTTTTTTTTTATGGATGTTTACAAATTTTAAGAGATATTTTTATTTGAAATTAAAATTAGTTTCATTATTAAAAATTTTGCCATCTAAACTTCGTAATATATTGGAATGCAACATTCAAATATAATTTATCTAATTTCTTCAAAATGTTTTGTTTCATTTTCATATATTACTACGAAAATCTTGTTCTAACCTTCTTTGATATCTGCAAGACTTCGATTTTGGTTACATTTTTTTCAAACAATTTATTATATTTTAGGTTTATGATATATTTACTTAAAATTAAATAATAATTTATTATTATTTATTTTAATTTTTTTATGCAATTTAAAGTAATCTCAAACAAGGTCTTATGGAGGGAAGAAATGTTATTTGAATCATCTCGATGAGCTCTATCAATTTAAATACTCAATGTTATTATTTTTTAATATTTTATTTTTTATGATTTTTTGCTTAATAAGATATTTTTATTTAGATAGTATTTGATGATGGAAGTTGTTATAGTTGCTTTCCTTAGTGCATTAGAATTTAGCATTCTGACTTCATTTTTCTTATTTTAGTATACTAGAATTTAGCATTATGCTTAATGAATTATGCTTTCATTAGTATATTTGTTACAGTTGACCCATCTCATTAAGCTCGATAAAACTAAATATTCAATCTTATAGTTTTAAATCTTTTATTTACCTAAGTTTTCCCACACTTTATGATAGATTTTTATTTGTGTAAGATTTGATGATTTATGTTGCTACACTCTATCTCTTTAGTATCTTTGAATAAACATTTCTATCATAATTTATTTAAATTTTTTATTTATTTTTGCTATATTAGTATATAATCTTAAATCGCATCGCTTGTGATCTTTACATCACTTTGATTAGTTATATTAATTTTTTACATAAAGTAAATCTATGCTTGAAAATTTATTTACCTAATAATAAAGTAGTCATTTATAGTTATTTAATATGAAAATTCATAATAACTCTAAATGTGGTCTGATTAAAAAGAAACAAATGTCACTAAACCTATCCCAATAAGATTAATAAAATTAAAAAAATTTATTTTTTAAAAAATTTCTTATGTCATGTGAGATATTTTGATCTACATATGATTTGGTGATTAAGGATGTTACACTTGAATCCATTATTTATTTGGGATGTAGATTTGTTAAATAAATTATCTCTTTTTCAAATTTCTCACTTTGATGATGTTATGTTGTAATGAAATTCTAAGTCTACTCTTTTGTTACTTTTATATTTCTTTTATTATATTATATTATATTACCTAAATTCATATCATTTCATCTTTCATTTATATTTACTTTATATTATAATAATTATTAAATTTTTATTTATATTTATTTAAAAACTTTTATTTTTTTTGTTTATGTAAGTTTTTAAAGACAATTTGATTTTTACCACATTTGACAATGCAAGTTTTTATGTTCAAATTTCTTAATCTCCTCGATTGTAACATTCACCTACACTTTATGTCATTGTAAAGTTTTTTATTTATTTCGATATATTACTATGTAACTCTAAATATTGTTTAATGTGACCATAACATATCTTTGATTTTATTATATTACATTTTTTAATTAATCTTATAAAAGATTTAATATATATTTACTAAATATTAAAGTAATTATTTATCATTATTTTTGCATATTTATTTTACTAATTCAAAAACAAAATCTCAATGAACACTAATCGAGATGAAATAATGGTCGCACACCTTGATGAGTCCTACCCAATTAAATTTTCATTTAAAATTTTCAAATATTTTATTTTCGTGGGTTGTAGTCAGTTTTGTTAGATAGTTTAGTTTGTACCTAATTTGTCAATTGATAATATTATGCTCACTCACCATAGTACCTTAGAAATTACTTTTTTTATACAATTTATGCCATTTGTTGAAATGTTTAAATTTGATTTGCTTATATTACTATGTAACCTTAAATTTTAATTTTTGTGGCCTTAACATTGCTGTAACTTTAGTATACAATAACGATTCAATTTATCTTATTTTAGTGTTAATCAATATTTACTTAATATTGATAAATAATTCTTAAAAAAAGCTTAGTTTAACTTGATTAAATAAAAATGATCATTTTTTATTAATCAATTTTCAACCTAAAAATTATTCACTAAGTAGGCAATTAGATTATCAAAATAAGCAATTTAAATTATCTATTATTAACAAAATCACATATCATCATTTTGTCTCTTGAATTAGATAATATTTATCACATGATAATGATAAATATTTTGATGCATAAATATTAACAAAAAAATTATAATAATATAAGATATTCCACAAAATATTTTAATTTAAATTGACATGATCTTGAAAAATGAATTTCTATATAAGATATTCCTCAAAATATTTGCAATTAGCTTTGTTTAGAAAAACTTACTAAACAACTAGATTAAAAAATAAATTTAGAAAAAGGAAGGAATGGTTTAAAGTGAGATAGAAGAGGGGAGGGATGAGCAAATAGGAAAAAGAGAGAAAGTAAAGAAGGAATTAACAAGCATGTTCAAAGGAGCATCTAGGTCACTTAAAAAGGGGCATGTTTAAAGCAACACTTCTGCAAAACTCCTAACAAAACTTTATAAATTATAGCTAACTCCTAAAATAGATGATTAATTGATCTACCAATTGTTTCACCCTATTGAAGTGATAATAACCAACTTTACAAATTACAATAATGAAAAACATACATGAATAGTAAAAAAGACAATTTCACATGAAAATTCCAAATTCAAAAGAATACAAAAACTCATTTTCATACTTACAAACATCTTCATTAGAACTCAAATAGATTGTTGTAAAAAGAAACATCACTTTTATCACTTTTGCTCTAAGCTTTCCCTCCCAACAGTTGACTCACATCCTTAATATCATGGTAGCTTATAAAGCAGAATATGGATTGCAAGTTGCTTAAAATATTCCATTTGATTTCACAAAAATTTTGATAGGTTATTTGAGCCTTTATAGGCCTCTGAGCCATGTGCCACCATCCACTTACATATCAAAAATTAGGACAACAGATACTTCTTCTACATGTCTACATCAATTGCCCTTCAGTGCTTATTGCCAAATAGTGAGAAAAATATGATTCAACACTCAAGCTTCTATTTTCCAGTAGATTTGCATAGTTCACATTAATTTTACCTACGATTTTGAAATCCTACAGGCTCATATACAACTTATAACATATGTTCTACTAAACTTCATATGCATCCACAATGGACTAAATCAGACTCAACATCTTAATAACCTTTTAGTGGAATAATTGAGTCTTGGACATCTACATAGGTAATCTCTTCAAAATTTTAACTCGTTTTGTACAACTTTCTTTCTCATCATTTTCTTAAAAATTCAATAGAGTAATGCATGTTATTAGCTTGTTAATACTGCTCATAGTGTTAGCATGTCTATTTAAATATCTACAATAAAAATTTTAATAATATCCCATCAATCAATAGCCTGATGTCAAGAAACATGAATTATATGAGCAAAGTTCTTTACAAGATAAATTACAATTCCATAATCATTGAATATAACAAAAATCATACTTTTCCTTTCCTCTTAGAAGATTTTTTAAATCATGCCTTTGAGAAGATGAGGTTTCAAATTTTGCTGTGGAGAGAGCCACATATTCTGAAGTTGAGGCATTTAGCTAAGTACTACTACACAACTAGTATATGTATCAAAGGGCACTCTTCTAAATATCAATATCACATTTTTAGCTACAATTTATGTAACATTAGAGTACTATGACATTACTTCATATACATAAGAACCTATTCAATCCTTTGCCAATGTTTTTGATATGGGTAACAAAATAAACTATATATTTATGGTCAAGCCTTATACATAAAATGATATGCGTATGATTCCTATCATAGGTCGGTATGATATCTTGGACAAGTATTTCCAGTCATGAAAATTTGTTCCTCACACTTTGCTTGATTTAAAATAACTTCTAAGTGAAGTAAATAATCCATCGATACTCCAACTTGTTCATAGTAGATTTTTATTGAATTTTGAATAGAAGAATAAAATGGTTTTACGTAATTTTTTTTTATGTTTTACTCAAAGTAAAATAATGGCACCACTCAAACAATGGAGGCTTCATAGGCTTCAAGTCTTGTGATATTTTATTCATGGAATTCCCTCTTAAGTGCAAGAAGGGTAATGCAACACTTTCCTGGAGAAAGGGAGTTACAAGGAAAGACAAAGTTCTCATTAGCTAGTTGGCTAGGATAGATTCCTTTCAATAAATTTCATAAGTTTTTTTGACTTCAATACCCCTTAGAACATCACTTACAAAGTTAACTAGTGCACATTCATGCCACTATAGACATGGAATAATGTATGAGGATAATCATAATGACAACTGTCTCCATAAATATCACTTATAGGTTAACAACAATAAATATGAATTAAAATTATAACCCAATTAAGATCCAAGATTTTGTCATGTAGTAATATTTGTTGTTATAACCTAACCTTACTATTTTAAGATATTATTTCTCTTTCATTGTTCCATATTAATAGAACAATATTTTATCCTAAAAACTATCTTGCACCTTAAAACTATGGTGTTATATATGTAATTTAGAATTTTTCTCTTCATTTGTTATGTGAGAATGAGAACTATTGTCTTCTAGCACCAAAAAAAGCTAAGAATTATGTTTTGTTCAGAGATTCCACCTTTTAGACATCACTCCATAATCAATCATTGACATCTTTAACCCATGGTGTCATAAGCCCACTAAATTTTGCTTGATTCAACTCGTACCACATTGTGTTATAAAAAGTATCATGACAGCACCACAATATTTGGAGACAATCATTTTTTATAATGGTAGTGTACCTTTTTGGCTCTCTTATATTAGTCAAAAAAATTTTGTATTTAAAAGACATATTTACATTATAAAACTATGTTTCAATATATATAGCTTTGATACATTTTCTATCCTCTGAATGTAAGAACATTCATACAATAAAACAATATTTTATCCTAAAAAGTATCTTGTACCTTAAAACTATGGTGTTATATATGTAATTTAGAATTTTTCTCTTCATTTGTTATGTGGGAATGAGAACTATTGTCCTCTAACACCAAGAGAAAAAGCTAAGAATCATGTTTTGTTTAGAGATTCCACCTTTTAGACATCACTCAATAATCATTTGTTGTCATCTTTAACCCTTGGTGTCATTAGCCCACCCAGTTTTGCTTGATTCAACTCATACCACATTGTGTTATAAAAAGCATCATGACAGCACCACAATATTAGGAGACATTCATTTTTTATAAAGGTAGTGTACCATTTTGGTTCTTTTATATTAGTTAAAAAAAATTTTATTTAAAAGACATATTTACATTATAAAACTATGTTTCGATATATATAGCTTTGATAAATTTTCTATCATCCAAATGTAAGAACATTCATAGAATTATCCACTAAGAAATATACAAGGAGTGACTCCTTATCTAATAATTCTCTATCTAAAATATCATCTAATGATCACTCACATTTTCCTATCAAGAATGTTATAGGCTCATTAGCTTTAGCTTGGTTTTTCCTTGAACTACAAAGTATTATAGGATGTATCAATTTGATAACATAATATCACAGCATGACGTATCATCTTGAGATATTATTGTTCTTTGGCTTATTCCATACTAACCAAAATGAGCTTTATCCTATAAGGTTGCAGAGACATCTACATTATTTTAAACTTAATTAGTATTCTTAGTTATAATAAAAGCTATAATTCTTTATTAAATTTGTCACTAAAATTTATGATTGTACAGAAAATTTTGGATAAGATACTACCAAATTATATTTTTTTGATATTATTATTTAGAAAGCATTCTTTTTAAATTAGGACTAGAAAGAATAATCCACAATAAATTATTTTGTATTCTTAATAATGAATAAATGAGGAAAATTTGATTCTTCACTCCAAAAACTATTATCACAATCGCTTCTTTTATCTCGTCCATCCATCATTAGAAATCTTCCAAGGCCACGTCTGTGACATCCTTCAAGCACTTTGGCTCACATCCTTTCATAATTCATTAGTCTTAGCAACTAGTTTTGGTAATGAAACGAAGTTTCTAAAATGGGATTGCACTGCACTCCAACATAATATTAAGAGGTTGCACCATTATATTGCATTCAAATGCGATGTTCGAAGGTTTGACCACAACTATTTTATCTCCCAAAAAAAACTTCTAAATCGATCTCCATATATGGAGAAAGAATACACAAGCAAACGTTGTCTTTAACCTTCTTAAAGACGAAATGGGTCGTTCCACATTGCCTTTGAGGTTCCTTCCCCGACCCTTTAAATGTTCTAATTGATATGAAGCCATACAATATCCCTAACCTTGAAACCATATTCCACTCAATGCCTATTATACCTTTGCTTATTATTGTTTTGTGGCTTTTCCATCAACCTTTAAGTGTATCTTTCAAATCTTAGTGAAACTATTGTGAACTATGTTGCACTAATCCCTCGATACTTTTAATTGTGTCAATTTGGAACTTTGCATTAAATGGGCTTTAAGGACTAAATAAAAAATTACATATTGAATAGTCTTCAACCACTAGAAACGTGGCTTAACATGTTAAAAGAAAACTACACATAGAAGAGAATTTCATCTTATACTTTAAAATGTCATGAATGGTCCTATTTATGATACTATAAACAACATATCATTACACAAATTTCTCAAATTCTAATTTCTTATGAGAACAATACAAGTTCAATTTGTTGGATCAGGATAGTATTTTTTTCATTCAAAAGCAACCAACAACCATTGAAGTATGAGCTTCGTGAACCAATCTCAACTAATCCCCATTACAAGGCTTGCAATGTTGTCCCTTAATAGAGAAGGCCTTCACCTAAGCGAAAATTAGTTAGCTTTCATTGTTTTCACATTTGACCAATCCCCATTAAAGTCAATATCCTCATTATTCTCAACACATACTCCTTGTTCATCTTTAGTTAGACCCACTTCACAAAACTTAAAAAAAAGTTGCTTACTACATGTTTCAAATGAAAGCTTCAAGTACCTTTCCTATATTTGATGATAATGTTGAATTGTTACAGATAGGTCATGTTCTTAATGTGTCATGCCTTTTGAAACTTACTAGATTCTACAAGTATTGGAGTGGTTGTCTATCAAAATGTGAGATGTTTCATTAAAAAAAAAAAGATGATAACCAATGTTTCTTGCATATCAAATCTAGTTTCTACAACCAATGCTAAAATCTCCTTGTTGTACGACCATGAGTTTCATTGAGCTTCTTGTAGTAGCACGAAATAACATGCTTGAAGGTGTCCTCAAACCATTAACAAGATGCTAATTGCATGGCTTGACACATCTCATGCAATCTTAAAAGAAAGTCATAAACAAGGAAAATCAAACGTGTGCCCACAATTTATTCTTTAATAGGAGGAAGTGTATGATTTTTTCTCTTAAACTTCAATTGCACTTTTGTTAGTACATGCAATGGTATGACAATCTCAATGAAGTTTTTAATGAATTACGAAGCCAGTAGCATGCCTCCATGAATATCCTTACCTCAATAACATTATTTGGTTTTGAACATTCTATTATGGCTTGAACCAAAATTGCATTTATTATTTAGTATCCATTTTTGGCATTGTGCACAAGTTAAATCAAGATCATATGCTTAAATTTGTACTACTTTAAGCTAAGTTTCCACCTTTGGAATGACTTGAAAGAAAAACTAGTTTTTCTTCATTCACGAGCTTTTTGCATGAACAAATTTGGTCTCAGTCCTATCAATTTCTTTCTTTCTTCCTTCCTTCTTTTCTATCTCCCTATTATCCAACAATAACCTAAACCATCCAACATGTACTTCCACTAGACTAGCTCATGCACATGCCCTTGACCACATTCCGATGTTAATAGTACATATATTCAACATATAACATACTCAGATTGTGTAGGAATAATGCCAAAAATTAACTTTAAAGAACTATATATTGTTGATGGGATAAAAAATATCCTAATACATAATTAAGACCATCAAAATCAAGGTTGAGATTAAAGTATAACATAATACAAAATTGTGGTGTATTTTTACTAGAGAAATAAAAACAAAGATCATCATATCATACCTTCTTAAACTTGAATTTCTTAATTTTCTTGATCATAAATTTATTGACATAGAAATGGCCTAAAATGAGAGACTTAATTGTTCCACACACTCCATGGGAATGGTCTTAAGACACTTAAAGTATAACATAATAGAATATGAAATTAAGTAGTTTATGGGAACCAAATTATTATCTGATAAGGGGAGAATTGAGCAGGTATTCAAACTAATATTAATAAGTTTTTTCGTTTAAGGATAATACAAATGTAATGATCAACATGTAAGATTTTTTCTTTAACTATAATGATCAACATGTAATGTTTGTCATATAACCCATATGAAGAGAGTAATGAGTGGATATATATGTGATGGTTAATTTGCTCTTCAAAAAAGTAAGATATGAATCACAATAATATACAATAATTAAATATCATTAAAACAATAAGATATAATGAGCATATATATTATGTGGAAGAAGTGGGGCTCATTTATAGAGCATTCCTTAGGCAATCAAGAAGCATTAAATTTGATGACAAATCATTTGAACATACAAAAGACAAGTTTCTTAAAATCAAGTCATTTCCATCATACCTGTTAGTAGAGCTTAAGCTAGAAAAATATGAAAGAGACTAAGCTGAAAGTAGTCAAATAAGAATATCAAAGTAAGGCAAGTAGGCTTCAATTATATGCAATTATTTTCCCAACTTTAGCCTTCGCCAACGACAAGGAAAAAGACATACACAAATCATACTATATTATATTGTAGTTGTTATTTTGGGTTGACTAATAATCAATCATCTGGAAAATCGACCCTTCAAATTCTATCTTCTTTCTTGGTTAAGCTCTCTTGGGCTCCCTTTGAACAAAAGGCATTTTAGTATTTAACAAATTCCAATTAAGCAAATTAAGATGGTGCAATATTGCTCAAGGCATTCTATTCATTCTATTTATTTTTCAACTACATTTCATAATGGATCATGCTGTGGATGAATCATTTAGTATTAAAGCATCATTTGGACATATATGGCCAACACTAAAAGTTCACAAAAGGAAATGAACAAACAACAATACATGATGGAGATTCCTACCAATCTTTGGAATAATAGGTAGCATAGCTAATACAAACCATTCAAGGCATTGCATAGATAATTACAAAGCAATAACTTATCATGATAAATGCAACATAATATAAAACCCGAAAAATACATCACCACCAAAGTTGAATGATGACAATTCAAAGAGGGGAAGGTTAAGGTTGTCTAAGCCTAATGGAGAATATCAAAGAAGTTGATCTATGTCAGTCTATGCCCTCAAAATTTAATGAACAACAAATACTCTTAAAAGTTGAGGCCAAGGTTGATTTGCAAACTTATGAGGAAAAATGAATGCCAATGTAATATTTACGACTGAAGAAAGTAGCATGTGATCATCAAAAAATGCCTTAGACTTTGGAATCACCAAGCAATGAATAAATCCTAAAAGATTGCTAGATGGAGTGGTAAAAAAATAAATAGTCCCAAATGAAAAATTTCAAAAAAGATTTTGAACACACACACAAAAGCTTTCTTCACCTTAGCAAGCTCCTCCTTGAAACTCCTCATAGACTCTCCTTTCTAAATTCTCATCACAATCTCCACCTTTCCCTAATTTTATGTCAATCTTTCCCTCATTGCTTCTCTTTAAGCTATTACTTTGTTTTTTCTTTAGCACCCTATCTACCACAACTCCCCACCTTATTCAATAAGGATGCAAAATAACATCAAGTAGAGGAGAATAGGTCTCTTACCATATAACTTAAAAGAAACTATTTTTCATTTAGCATTCAATTGTTACTTTAATATAAAGTTCATATATTGAGTTTAGTCCTGAACCCCCAAAAAACCTCCAATTCCAACAAAACAATAGCCTTGGAATTGTCGTATATAGATTTTCCAAATCTATATTTTAAAAATCTGTCATTCTTTATTGATACAAAAATGTCACACACTTGTCACCAACAAAAATGCATGCTTGAACTTAACAATTAATCTCAAATAACATAAAAATCATATATAATCATAGTATTTCATACAAATACATTGGACAAAAAAAAGTTTAACAAGATTATTTCGAACCTAAAAAGATAATATATTAACTATGTATGAAATATGACATCAAGAAGTTCATTCAAGAGAGTAAATTCTAAAGCATTACTAAACCAACAAATCTAAAGTAAGGTCTATACATGCTACTACCGATACCTAATCAACCTTAGAAGACCATCTTGATGGATTTCTTGGAGGCTTATCGATGATAAAATAATTTAACAATTTCTTCTTGTAATTAAGAATACCATTTTAAGATGATAGAGTGCAAATAGAATATCAAGTGTTAAAAGCAACACATTTTTCTTAATCTATTGTGTGCCTAATTTTCATTAAATCAAACCATCCACAGTTCAATTATTTAGAGCTCATTCAAGGTGGTATGGCTAATATATATCTACCATAGAGCCCATTCAACTTGGATTTTGAAATAAGCGCAACAAATAGAGTCAAAGTATAAACATAATAGATGGTATAAAAAAATATCAAGAATATTTGAATAGTTCAAACCACTTCAAGATGTAGTTGAAGCTCTTGCAACATAAGTACAGAAAGAGACATGATATGCACAAAATCAACACATCCACAAATCAATGATTTGGAGGCCATTTAAGGTGTGTCTAATATATCTACCATAGAACCCACTAAACTTTGATTTTTCAATAAACCCAACAAATAAAGACAAATAAAAGGTATAAAAGACTATCAAAAATATTTAAAAAATTCAAATTGATATCAAGATGTGGTTGAACGTCTTGCAACAGTACAAAAAACGACATGGTATACATCATCAATAAGAGAATTTTAGGACATCAAGGATGGTTTTATATAATTAAACAATAAATAAGGGGCTAAGAAAGTTAAAACCAATTTGATATATATTATTTTGACTCCTAAATAAAATCAATGATAAACCTTATTGGACAAACTTAATTCCATAAAGAGAAATCAATACTGATAAATCTAGAGAACATAGAATTACTTGAGCATTTCATAATTGATAAGAAATTTCATGAGGCATTATCTCCTATGTCTGACCTTTTATGGGAACAAAAAATCTATTATCAATGTATATGAATTTTTGGAAATACTAAACAACATGTGAGGCATAGAAACCCCACTTTACATCATCTAAAATGCACAAATGCCGTAAGCAGCTAATTAAGAATAATTTAGAAGAAGAAAATATGAGTTTTGTTATCTAATGTTCTCTTTTTGGAAAAAACCAAAAGACTCTCCAACAAATCCATTTCTACTTAAAAAATATTCAGAGATACTTAAATCATTTAAAAAAAGGACAAATGATCAAGATAACAATAGCAAAAGTCAACAATATAGTCTTGACATGCCCCAACAACATTTGTCGTATGTTTAAATAACCTTGAAGAAAAATTCTTCTAGCCACAAGCGGTATTAACCCAAGAGGAAGGGTTACAAAGAAACCTTAAGAGAGTTTAGCACCCAATGAAGATTGCCCAAAACTTGAGATAGTGAGGTCAAGCACAGAGCCACTTGAGATGATGAGCTTGAAAGGTTAAGATGCAAGAAGTAACAAGAATAAAGTTCAACCAATGGTTGTCAAAGATTTCCTCAAGAATTGCACTCTAAGGTTGGAGATTTCAGAAGAAGCGCAAAGAAGTTGAGCAATTTGACATTAGAACCAAAACTACAAAACTTAAATAGAGGTAATACAAAAACTCTAAGAGAAAGCCATCAAGAAATCTAGCAATGATTTGAGGACTAGGTCTTGAGGTAATTCTACAATCCAAGTGACAATCTAGAAAAAAGCAGACTCAAGAAATTCTATAAGATGTTTTCTAAATTAATCATTAGGGAAATAACCTAAAAAAATGAGTAACACTATTTTTAAACCAAGTAGAAGCATCTTATGAATTATTAAATATGATAAGATTTTTAAATAAATTTAACACCATTCTAATTTGAAGTGTTTCCTTATACAACTAATAGGAGTTGTTCTATAAAATATATTAGGTAGTATTCTATGGAATCATTAGTAATTTTCATATACTTATGTTTTAAAACCAAACATTAGAAGTAAGGAAGCATAACCTTCAACTAACAATCTTTGTTCTACTCTCCCTCTCTCTTTTTATCTATCTATCTATTTATCTATCCCTCTCTCCCCCACCCACCTCTCTTGCATGATGACTCTTGATTTATTCAAGGAAAATTGATGAGGAAATCATGTTCGAGAAGGATTTTCGACGTCCAAAGAACCTGGTCTTGAAAAAAAAAAAAAAAAAAAAAAAAAAGGCCAAAATCACTATTCTTGCCACCGACTGCCGCCTCCACCGCAACCTCCGCCGCCACAGTGAACCGCCCGCCGCCGCATCGAACCGTTCATGCCCGAACCGGATCCGGGTTTGCCTGAACCGCGGTGCATGAGTCCAGCCAGGCGCCTACCCAAGCTACCCGGATGACCCGCAACCTGCGACCCGCGCCGACCCACGCCAGCCCGCACCAACCCGCGCCAGCGACCTGCGACCCGCGCTGACCCACGCCAGCCTGCACCAACCCGCGCCAGCGACCTGCGACCCGCGCCGACCCATGCCAGCCTGCACCGACCCGCGCCAGCCCGCACCGACCCTCCCCGCCTCCACCGCTGCCGTCACCGCGCCTCCGGCCATCCGAAATTAGGATGAATGCACTTAATTTTATTATTTTTCTCAGATTTCTAAGAGTCTATTTGTATTTTTTAGGTGACTTTTAGTTTACCCATGTGTCCTTTAGTATTCCCATGTTATGAGTCAAATGTCTTTTGTACCCTTATGGATTCCTATATAAGGGGGAGTCCTCTTCTGTTGTATGGAGATTGGATATTAATGCAAGCTTTTGAGTGTTCTTTGCTTCCATTCTGAGTTCGTGAGTGCTCTGAGTGTCTTTGGCGTGCTAACTCGTCAAAGCTTTGGTACTGGGAGGAGGGATGCGAGGTCCAAGTGGTGAGACGCCACTCCAGTCTATCATCTTCCTTCACCGCTCAACCATCTTTAAGTTGAAATTTTTTGGTTTTTTCCTCGTCTTCCTTTTCACGAGTAATTTCCATTCCTAGATTATTAATTTGTCTTCAATATATTTTCATTCTGCGAAGTGCAACTTTACTATAAATTATATTTTAATTTCAACTGGTACTTAACCAATCTAAGTACTCCCTATTTCTGCGTGTTTGAAAGTGTGTAGCAGTAATCGATTTAGCGACTTCTTAGCCGCTAACGATCCTAAGTTTAGTTAGGATTCATTGGTTGGTGCCTTTGCGTTCAACCCTCATCGTATCTAGGTGTGTGTCCCTTAGGGAGACGGCCCTGCTCTTTGTTGCGCATCAGTCACGAATTTTCTAACTAAGCAAATTTCGTCTAGTCCTACATCACATTTGGTATCAGAGCAGATTATTCGGTTACTTGTGAGCTGCACACACACATTTTACGAAAACATTTATGCGAACTAGATCTGGTAGGGAATATATAATGGATAATCAATTTGAACAAATCATGGAACAGATGCGACAAATGCAATTAGCTATACAGGATCTATCAACTCAAACAAATGCAAGACTCAATCGATTAGAACGAAATCAAGTGGAACCAGAAATTACTGAAGAAGAAAGACTACAACCCCCTAGACTTAGAGTCACACCGACACAACATCGTAGAATGGAACCAGAGATAATAGAAGAAGGAAGCGACTATCAATCAACAATACCCCCACATAGACACAGAAACCAGACTGAAAATGACAATGACCAATTACTCAGATCAATCAAATTCGAAATCCCTAGTTTTGAAGGTTCCCTTAACCCTAAAGAATATTTAGAATGGGAAGCCGCTATAGACAAATATTTTCAATTGTTTAGACTTACTGAAGATAGAAAGGCATTATTTGCTAAAATGAAATTATCTAAGCAAGCACGACTCTATATGGAAGCTGTAGATAATGAAAATTTTCAAAGAAACTCGCCGCCAATTGAAACTTGGAATGAACTTAAAAGAGCCCTTAGGCAGAAATATGTTCCAAGAACTTATAAAAATCAATTATTGGACCAATGGCAACGTCACACACAAGGAGGAAAATCAATAAATGAATATATCGCCAAATTCGATGAATATCATCTCAGATGTGGAATAGATGAAGACCCATCTATGACTCTCTCCCGATTTCGTGCTGGACTTAGGGAAGATCTACAAAGAGAACTTTTAATTCGTGGCATAGAATCCCTACCCGAAGCCTATAGAATAACTAGCAAAATAGAGCGCTTACAAAAGACCTATCATACAAAGAAGTTTGAACCCAAACCTATACCTGAAATATTCTAATAATGGATCATCTACTAGCCGTACCCAGCCTACTACGGCCATAAAACCCAATCCAACCACCACAAGACCTAAAGAAATAACTTGCTATAAATGTAATGGAAAAGGACATGTAGCAGCCCAATGTCCCACCAGGATAAACTACTTAGGAGAAGGTGAAAGTGAGGAACCTGAAATAGACACTGAGGAGATAATAGAATACAATCCAGATAGTGATCTTGCTAATGAATATTTTGAAGATGAAGAAGACAACCCAGAGGAAGAAACTCTAGCTGCAGTCAGATGCACCCTTACTCAACCAAAAATTAGTGAAGACTGGAGAAGAACTGCAATCTTTCATACTTTCATTAAAATAGGAGAAAAGGTTTGCAAAGTAGTAATCGATAGTGGGAACAGTATTAATGCCATTTCTACAGATTCGGTGACCAAACTTGGCCTAATTACGACCCCACATCCCCACCCTTACACTGTCTCATGGATTAACGAGACATCTATTCCAGTTAAAGTACAATGTGTAGTTCCTTTAGCATTTGGATAATATTCTGAAGATATAGTTTGTGACATAGTCCCAAAGCAAGTAGGAAGCATCATATTAGGGAGACCATGGCTTTATGACCACGATGCTTTATTAGCAGGGAAATCCAATACATGCATCTTTACGCATAATGGACAAAAGATTAAACTATACCCATCCCCTCCCAAGGATAAAGTTCAACCTATCAAGAAGACAAATCAAATTAAGAATAGAAAAATTCATATCATATCTAAAGGAATAAGCCCGTTAGAGGCCTATAACGGTTATAAGCCCCATGGTCCTATAGACTTAATTCCTTTACCTACACATACTCGTTCATCAGAATCAGCCATAGAATTTGCCGAACATATAAGAAATATTCATAAAAGTATAAAAGAAAAATTAATCTAAGCAATGAAACATATAAAAAATTGGCTGATGCACATAGAAAGAACAAGGAGTTTTCTGTGGGAGATTTTGTCATGATACATGTGAGGCCTGAGAGGTTTCCTCCAGGAACATTAAGAAAGTTGCATGCAAAGGGCATCGGACCTTTTAGAATCATAACTAAAATTAGCCCGAACGCGTACACTTTAGAGTTGCCAGACGATTATGGAGTTAGCAACACTTTCAATATCTCAGACTTTGTGGCTTACAAGGAGCTAGTTGAAATACCTAGTGAGCCGTTTGAGCCTGAATCTACTCCCCTTGTGAGTGAACCTCTACCCGAGTGTCCACAGGCCTGTTTTAAGAAAGCTAGTGAGCAGATTGAAAAAATTTTTGATGATAAAATTACTAACACTAGGAATAAACAATATCGAAAATATCTTGTACATTGGAAAGACAGGTTAAACGAAGATGACACTTGGATATCTCGAGAGGAGCTTCATCGTTTGAACCCTGGAGCACTTGAAGACTATGAGAGGGCCAGAGATTACTCATCAAAGCTGAGTTTTTCCCACCCCAAGGGAAATGATGAGGACATCATGTTCGAGAAGGATTTTCGACGTCCAAAGGACCTGGTCTTGAAAAAAAAAAAAAAAAAAAAAAAAATTCCAAAATCACTATTCCTGCCACCGACTGCCGCCTCCGCCACAACCTCCGCTGCCACAGTGAACCGCACGCCGCTGCGTCGAACCGTTCGTGCCCGAACCGGATCCGGGTTTGCCCGAACCGCTATGCATGAGTCCAGCCAGGCGCCTACCCAAGCTACCCGGATGACCCGCAACCTGCGACCCGCGCCGACCCACGCCAGCCCGCACCAACCCGCGCCAGCGACCTGCGACCCGCGCCGACCCACGCCAGCCTGCACCGACCCGCGCCAGCCCGCACCGACCCACACCGCCGCCGCCGCAGTCATCGCCGCGCCTCCGGCCATCCGAAATTAGGATGAATGCACTTAATTTTATTATTTTTCTCAGATTTCTAAGAGTCTATTTGTATATTTTAGGTGACTTTTAGTTTACCCATGTGTCCTTTAGTATTCCCATGTTATGAGTCAAATGTCTTTTGTACCCTAATGGATTCCTATATAAGGGGGAGTCCTCTTCTGTTGTATGGAGATTGGATATTAATGCAAGCTTTTGAGTGTTCTTTGCTTCCATTCTGAGTTCGTGAGTGCTCTGAGTGTCTTTGGCGTGCTGACTCGTCAAAGCTCTGATACTGGGAGGAGGGACGCGAGGTCCAAGTGGTGAGACGCCACTCCAGTCTATCATCTTCCTTCACCGCTCAACCATCTTCAAGTTGAAATTTTTTAGTTTTTTCCTCGTCTTCCTTTTTACTAGTAATTTCCATTCCTAGATTATTAATTTGTCTTCAATATATTTTCATTCTGCGAAGTGCAACTTTACTATAAATTATATTTTAATTTCAACTGGTACTTAACCAATCTAAGTACTCCCTATTTCTGCGTGTTTGAAAGTGTGTAGCCGTAATCGATTTAGTGACTTCTTAGCCGCTAACGATCCTAAGTTTAGTTAGGATTCATTGGTTGGTGCCTTTGCGTTCAACCCTCATCGTATCTAGGTGTGTGTCCCTTAGGGAGACGGCCCTGCTCTTTGTTGTGCATCAGTCACGAATTTTCTAACAAAGCAAATTTCGTTTAGTCCTACATAAAAAATCCTACAAATTTCCTTATATAATGATTGAGTTAAACAACGAGTATGGGTTGTGGATGGATCAAGTAGATTAATTTACCTATGGTAAGTGTCATCATTGCAAAGAATTAGACTAGAATGGTCATTAAATCTTGCCATGTGATACAATAGAAATTATTGGAAGAAAAGATTTATATAGTTTTCATTTACATTAAACAAAAAGCTAACCATTGACAATATATTGATGCTAATCACAACAATTAGACCAGTCTCCAATCTTCTTAAGCAAATAAGAAAAAAAACTTTGTTGCACAAATTGGAGGTAGAAGTACAAGCTAATATAAGAGCCTTTTCCTTTCAAATAAGTTGTAAGAATTGATGTAAAAGGAGGACTTACGTCTCCATTACTATACAAGCAATCCATACTCGTAATTGTGTAGTATCTTGATGATTTATGAAATAACACTTAGTAGCTAAAGGGATAATAAGAAAAATGTAACTCTTGTCAAAATACAATTTTATTAATCCAACCAAGTTGTAAATATTTACTTGCAAAGGCACATCTCGAAAATAGATTATATCAAAATACCAAGTTAGGAATGATAACATGACATAGTTTTTTAGTAAAAAAAATATATTCACCAGTGTCCTTATCTACTGCACAATTTCTCTTCAGATGTTGCCAAGCTAGGTGCTTCACTTTTAACATATCTATTTTTTGAAAGCAACCATGAGTAGGACAACAATTGCAATGATGGCCTTGATTCAACCAAAACCAACTTTTGCTTGAAAAGACATGCCAAAATTTCATCATTTCAAGGGTGAAAAAAATTAGATAAAGCAGCAAAGAGAACAACAATATATGCCATATCTATTGCATAGATAACAAATAAGCATAAAAAGATCAAGAATTACCTTTATTATTTAAAAAAGATGGAGAAAAGCTTCATGAAGTCTTTGGGAATGGCTAAAAGATTTTCAAATCAATCTTTTAAAAGGCCAAAGTGCAAAGCATTTTCTCTAACTTCATTAAAAAGGTTTTGAGTTGAGTCAATGACTAACTTCTAAAAATATGACAAACTAATTATTATTTCTTTCCTTTTTCACTCTGGAGAGAACCCTAAAAGATTTTTGAAAGCCAAGCATATAAGAATAGCTAGCTTGAAAGTTCTTCCAAAATGAAGATTTCAATTTTCGAAAATAAAAATGAATAATAAAAATGAAAGATCATTTCCCTAGAAAAAGTAAAAAATGCATCTAAAAATCTTAAAGAGAGTATAGAAAACCAGCTCATCATAAACTACTCTTGCATCTTCTTGGGCATTGTTGACTTCTCGTTGAAGCTAAAAGAGAACCACAAAATACAAGGGAGTTAATAATATCACATTGAACACAATTCAAAACACAATAATTGAGTTCAATTATTTTACACATCATACAACTAAGAAAATTTTATTTAAAATTTTCAATTGAAAAAAATTGAATGAAATGTTGCAATTAATATCACAAAAATGTTATTCTCTTATAAAAAAATAACCTTTAGAGCAAAGTAAACAATGCAAATGAAATGATGGTCAACCTAAAGTTTAGTCATTATGCAATGCATAGTTCTCTTTAAATGTATTTAAAATAAAAAAATTTCATCTGTGTAGTAGTCAACACCATCAGAATATAAACTTGTTAAGTAGTACTGCAAGTTGGTAGTGCACTATTTTAAAGCTAAAAGAGAAATTGCAATATTATTTAAAAACAAAGATATGTGGTTGAGGATTAAAAATGATGGAAATGATTAAGGGAGATACATCTAGACATATATAGAGGGATTTAAGAATAAAATAAGATGCTAAGCAAGTTCTACCCATAAGCCATTTGTCTTTTTTCTACTTGTTGTTGCCAACCAATGCTTCACTTCTCCATTGTAACCATCAAAGTAAGTTAAAGATGTCTGATGCCTTTACCATGTTCTACCATGATTTCTTTTCTTTCCTAGTGTTGTAGATGCTCCAAATTGTTTAACATGTTTTACTGAACATCTTCATAGTTGAATTATTTAATTTCAATTATTTGATAGTTTAAGATCATATTTTTTAGTTTTATGTCATTGTTCTTATTTACATGTTTATGTAATAAGTACAAGATAAAGTATCATTATCAATGCTATTTATGTTAAGTTTATCATAGATTACTACAGACTAAAAGACGAATTATGCATAAGAGAAATCAAATAGATCTGACATCACTACATTTGTAGTAATAACCTATCACAAAAATTAATATTAAACTTTCAAATAATTAAAATGGAATTCAGACATCAAAAAAGGAATTCTTATTTTAGTTATTAGATTTATATTCCTAGAACATGTTAGACTAAATTAGTTCGTTAAAAGCAACGAAACATATAAAATAAAAAGGGATTCGATTGAATAGGTCTATCACTAATATGTTAAAGACTTCAGTTAATTAAACAGTTTGCCGAACACTCGTGATATGAACTAGAGTCCAAACATAAAACCAAGCATAAACTCATAAATAAATGAAGATATACATTAAACAATGCACTTACTACATCAAATAGAACTGTAGCAAAAAAACATACATCTTCAAACTTCTGCCTAAAGCTAGCACTCTGTTCAGTTTCCCAAGTAACAACATTGTCCAAGTTTATCTACCATGAAGTCTTCTCCATTTCTAAAGATTCAATATACATAGGACGAATACTTTAATACAATAATAATAAAAAAACTATGTACAATGGAACATTTTGATAGGTAAGAACCTACTCCTCAAGCTATTTAATGACAAAAATTGCTCCAGTTTCTCATTCAGTTAGATTGCAATTATTCAGAGAAATAAATTCCTTCTAATGGGATGTTGAAGAAGTAGTAATTTTGTTTGTACGAATTGATTCTGATACCATATATTTATTTTTGAGAAATTTGATGTTCACTTCCTTAAAAGTCATCAAAAAGGAGACATTGCTATTTGTACACAATAAGGCATATGAAATAGCTTACAAAGGAGGCAATACAAAGACAAGCACCTTGCTATCACTACTTAAGGAACGGTCACCAAATTTGGGCAGCTTTGCTAAAGATTGCTCCTCTTCCTAAAAAGTGATAAAAACCCATTATTTGCTAAAATTGAGACATATGAAAGAGGGTAAGGAGCGAGATTGTGTTTCTGTGGGGGAAGATAGAGTACATGTTGAATTTAGGCTATTTTTATTTTGATGAGTTTTCCTTTGACAAGTAAGATTCAGAATCTTATGTAAATAGCTTCCCAAAAGTAGTGTACCCAAATTAAATGCACAAATTTCTTACATAAGATAGCTGAATGGAAGTGGAATGCAAATTTTGGCTTCTCTTTAATTGGCTGCAAACTGTCAGCTTACTCATTTAACTTAGAAGGTAACTCTCATAGGGGCACATTTTAGAAAGCTTGTCAAAAAAATATTAGGTTTGTTCGTTGTGGTTATTTCCATTTAAGAAAGGAACAAAAAAAGTTTCTTTTAAATGAAATTTTAATTTTTTTTATTGAATGTGGTTGAAAAAGTATTCTTGTAAAAGGTTTGAATATATTATGTGTAAAGATTAGACTATTCCATAACATTTTTGAATGACATGAGAAAAAGTACAAATATGTCCATTTTTTATCACAACAAATAGGTAACATTGGCACTAACACCAACTTTCAAAAATATTTTGCAACATGCATTGGGATTCGAGCCTATTTTTTCACCCAGCTTCACAAAGCATAAGTTAACAAATCCATACTTCTATGAACAAAAATGCTCCCCAAAATCATCAACAGAGATATTATTCTAATACCATATGTTTAAGATGCTTATAGCTTGATGAATAATTGCCACAACCAATAAATTGACTTGTGAGAAAAAACATCCTATTTAAGATTTAAGGTATGGCTATATGATTGCTAGAAGACTGTAATATTATATGGTCACAAAAAACATCTTATTTAAGCTTAAGGCATTCCTATAGCTTGCAATGCTTAAAGATAATCAATAATCATTATGAGCATGGCCCAAAAGAACTCCATTTGTTGTTATGAGAGTTGCAAAAACCTATTCTAAATGTAGGGTTTAATCAAAACCAATTGCTTCATAATTAGGGTTGAAGAAGTCTTGGTTTAAGAAAAGGGCATATTCTCCTAGTGCCCTTTAATCGTTCTATTATTTTTCTAGACAAAGCTAGAAAGATATTCAAGTAGTCTTTTAGAATTTGTTTGATGATAGTCAAATCTTAAACCATTACATGGTACTAAGTAATGGTGTTAAATGAGTTAAGGTCTCTAATTAATTCGAAAACAAACTCAATCAAAGTTTATTTTAAATAAATTTAAATTAATAATGACTTGGATAAATTCTCATAAGATTATTAGTAATAGATAAATCCATCTAAGCTTATTTAGATGTTAATTGATAATTGAAATACAAAAATAATAAAATAAAGATAAAAAATGGCTATAATATGATTAGTTGTTTCTAAACATTGATGTTTTTAAACTGAATTAGATGGACAATTTGGCTATTCTAACTTAATAAATAGTATAGCCTCCCTTAAAATATGAAAGATTTCTAAAATGGCCATACAAGTATCTCAATAAACACATCCAAGGCTATGGCCTCAAGTTCACAAGAAAATATGAGAAACATAATCAATAAAAGACGAAAAGGGTGGCCCCTATTCTTGAGAAGGGTGATTAAAAAAATACAAGAAGGCTTTAATGACTTAGAAAACTTTTGAGAGTGTATCCTATAATGATCTTTATTTTCTCTATAAATAAGAAGCAATAGCAAAAGGGGACCTTTCCTAGGCTTGATGTTGGCATTACAATCATTAGACATGGATAACGACTTGTTATATATTGATTTCACTAAATAAATGCATGATGAGAACTAAACCAATCGATATAAGTGTTGACATAAAGCATATACTTTAGTAACTCATAAAGTGGAAATTACAACAAATTTGGGTAGCAGATCATTACTAAAGAATAAAGCTACATGACAAGCAAGAAGCAAAGTTGAGATGATATTGCCAAGAGCTAATGGCAAAATAAAACATCAGAAGGGCATTTGGTTAAGCTATAATGGCATATATTATAATATTATTTAAATATATTAAGTGCATTATTTGATTACACATTTAAATAATATTATTTAAAATTTTAATTGTATTTTGCAAATATAATCAACATCTAGATGATGAACAACTTCATATTAATAATGAGAATAATAGATTATTTAGATAACATTCGTCTAAACAATAAAAAAATAATTGATAAATTTTAGGTAACATTAAGATCTGTGTAACACTATGATTTAAATGTAAATACTATATAAATAATACTTAACCAAATGTCTCCTAAAATTAATGTATGTTTTCGGTCATACTATTTCAAGATATGGCACATCATGCCAAATTAAAAGTGACTTAAGATAAACTTAGCACACACTTTTTTCATTTACATGATAATAAAGAACCAAATTAGCTACAACGGATTATTTATTTCCATTAAACATATCATACTTTACGTGGAAGGACAAATTCATATCCAAAGAAATCCCTCTTATATTCTCATGTTCTTATATGACAAATGCAAGGCATACCTATTTCTAACAAATAAGGGGAAATGGAAGGATGTCAAAGAATAAATAGAATTTATTGCATAATATTATAAAAAATATAATTTAGAATAAATAAATCATAAAGAAGACAACATAAATGAAGGCTAAAATAATTGTATTGGATGCTTCAACAAGCATTACCTCATCCGTTATTTTCTTTTGAAAAGGCCCAAGACACCAAGTCACCTACATCCTTGCTTGTAACCAAAAAAGTACTAATTAATAGTAATAATATATTTTTAAAGACAAATATAACAATGCAAAATAAATAAGAGGAAATAAAAAATGTCATAATATGAAGCCAAGTTCTTATAGGTGCATGATATGCTTAGAAATTGTAAACAACAAAAAAAAAATATTGCATGGTCAGTGGATTAAACAAATAGATAAATAAATAAATTAAAATTGAAATGTTTATACATAACCAACAATACAACAATCACTTACAAGCAAAGAACTCAAACAATTGCAAGGAAAAAAAAGGTGACCCAGCACAGTTGTTTGAGATAAAAATGTTAACTATGTAATAATCTCATAACTCTAGTGTAGGAATGATGATGAGGAATATAAGCCAAACAAGCCAATTAGGGCCATAAAAAGTTTCAAAACAATTAAAGATGGACATGAGCAATCTTAAGATGCTAGCTGAATAAAGCCAACAACAAAATGATTAAGCTTCGTTTTGGAAAAACTTTCCTTCTAGTTTCCATTTTGAAATTCTATATTAACATATATTCTACAACTCCATGGTAAACAATGCTATTATTGTCGTAAAAAATTTTGAAGTAATATTTTTGAAGAAAACTAAAGGCTATGCCCACATTGAATCTTAGACCTCCTATTAGGATTATAGGGTCAATTCCAAATGAAATACAACTCATTGGAAATTTATCAACCTTTTCAAGAGGTAGTCACATCAATATTTTGGACAAAGACATTAAACATAGCACAGTTCTAGCAAATGAAGTACAAGTCACTTCTTTGCTTGACTCAAACTTTTTCTTTACAGGTCATGTCAAAAATCCGTAATAAAGCCAATCTCGTACCTAAAAGGACAATTTTTTTATGACCATCACCACGAAGAACTACAAAACATTTTATGTCGCACATGTGACAAGGCTACTACCAGATCGTTCAAGGACAATTCCTAATCTAGTAGATTTAAGCTAATCCAATGCCATCACATTTAGTCTCAAAGATGTTGATAACTAGTTAATTTAATCATGAGATGTTCCACATACCATAAAGAATAAAATACAAGTATTTATAAGGTTTAGAGAAGTAAACATAAAACATAAATCCTAGGAATATTCAAAAAAGAAATCAACAAGCCATAAAAATAACCTAATAAAACCATTATTTATTTTCATAAACATATAATATACTATGACTTCCTTTAGCCATGGTAGGACACTAGAAGAGAAATTAAAAATTAGAGATAATTCAATGCTTTAGCCCCAAACGTTTTTGCAGGTTAACCATAAGAAAGTTTACAAATAAAAGGCAATTAGCAACTAGCAACAAAAAGTCCATCTAACCTTCACATAAATAGTGAAAAAAAAGAATTAGATTGCCAATCAACCAAAGGGAAAGAGCACAAACCTTAAATGAATAACTCTTTTAATCCCTTTCATAACATAATATCAAAGAGCTGAGATTCTCAATCTTCCTTTTTTATTCCTATAACCTTATCTCTTGACATGCATTTGCTTTCTTTTCCTCCAACTCAAAACCTATTCGTCCCTTCTCAAGCTCACTTTGTAACACAAAAATTGATTGCAATTATGAAGAACAATGTCTCAATAAATTAAATGTCAAATTGAAAAACAAATTGTAAAGCCATACACCAGACCTATAATAAATTATTGCACACATTAAGAATTTCTTATTCAAGTTGTTCAGAGTGAGAGCTCTACATCATAAATGCATAAAAAGATTACACTGTGGGTGGTTGGGTAAAAAAAGAGGATAGAAGTCTTTAGTGTAAAAAAGATGCACCAACAACTTTGCTCAATGCTCGTCTATTTCCCTTTTTTGCTGCTTTAAGAGCACAACATCAGTCACAATCTCTTTGTTCAACAAAACAATAGCTTTAGAAGTTAAAATGATATGCAAATATCGAAAATAGTCAATTAAATAAAAAAAAAGAAATAAAAAAATTATATTCTACTTAATTGAAAGTTGTTTTAAAGGTCGAATAACTTGTAGATGAAGTACACCTCATTCACACAGGCACAATTTTTTACTTGAAGAGCCCTGCTGACAAGCAAGAGACTGCTTTTTGTCTCATCTGCATGATCTACCACAAACAAAAATATGATCAATAACTTGCATTAATCAGTTAATAATTGATAAATATTTCATCTAAATAACTAAAGATTCCTTGGAAATAACATAACATTAACATGAGGACAACCCAACAGAATAATGATATGTCATCACTACAAAATTATTTATGAAGTTCTTTCCATTAAATTCTGGCCAAACACAATAAGCCCCACCACTAAACTATAAGTCTCTATGTAACTAGTCTGATTTGAAAGAATAGCATGGCTGCGATAAGTCATTGTAAAGCATACCACTGTAATAGTTCAAGGGATTAAGAATGTGAGATAAAATATGAAAAATCTCAGAGTGGTATATGTGAAACTACATAGATTGTTAAGTGATTTGTTTGTTAATAGCAGGAAGCCTTGTTGTTTTCATCTAAAACCTAAAAGAAAAGGGCTTCAAGTCAATATTATGCTTAAGAAACAAAAGTAATCAAATATTTACAAGTCCTATACAACCCACAAAATCCATCATAGCAAAGTTTGTTTTTGTTTTATCAACTACTTTAAACAAAAATAATAGCTATGTCCCTCTCCTTAGTTTGTGTAAACACTTTTTCGATTCCTAAACTAGCGTTTACAAATAGTCATAAAAACCACTATTGCCAACATAATTATGCAAGTATTTTTATAAACCAAAAGATAAGTTAAGAACATAATATAAATAAAAATTACTTTGTATATTGATGAACCATTTGCTTTTTCACTATTTTGTAAACACAAATTTGTTCACACATAAGACTAAATTAAACTAATCCCTCTTAAACATTGACATAACCACTTTGTGACTATGAAAGTGCAACTTCAATGACATCGAAACATTGAGCAGTGTTCTGTATTACAAAAGCTTGTATTATGACAACTATTTCCCCCTCTTTTAGTGTTGGGTTTTTAGTAACACTCTTAGACTGCTTGGCCTTAAGAAGGTGCTCCAATGACGAGTTGAGGAGGGTTGTCTTCCCTGAATTGCTGTTCAACAGAGGCGCTAGAGGAGGCAGAGACTGCTTCTTTGATAAAAATCAAACAAGCATCTTCGTGTAAAGGGGAACATAAAGTGGTGTTTGAAATAGATGAGATAAAAAATAAGTTGCTAATTTCAAATTCACATTAATTGGGACATTCTCCAATGGTTGCTCAGGCATATGAACAATATGATTGGAATTCAAGAAAATTAAGTTTAATGCACTATTCTCAATGGGTTTTCAAGATCACCAACACATTCTTATTCGATTCTCGTTGGAAGAGGGTTAGTTTCACTACTCACTACATAGAATTAAAACTATTGTGGAGCTCCAAATATAAGTCTTTAAATGGCATTGAGATTTTCAACTTAATTCCAAGCACTTGTGAACTCTGGTTTGGATCTCTTTCAAGTATTTTCTTAGTGATAGCTTGTCTAATTAAACCCCTATATCCTCTCAAATATATATCAAATGTAAGCAATGTAAATCCAGAATTCAAACATTTATTTAATTGTGAGCATCTAAAAAAAAGTGCTAAAAACCTATGTTCTAATTTATATTTGAGTATATAGTTGTGAACGTATCGTTATAAAGAATCTACTCATAAGTGGTTTGTAGTTTTAGGAGGTGAATTGAATTTTCTATGAGTTTACAAAGAAAATATTAATAAAAAGAAATAATTTTAGTCCTTTAACTTCTCCTATGCCAAAGAATTAGTGCATATGTTTGGAAAACTTTGGGAGAGAAGAAAGAGAGCAAAAGCATGAAGGGAGAAAGAGAAGAGTTGAAGAGGAAGTAGGAAAGAAAACAATATTATCATTTAAAAAAAGAGATTGTAAAAAGAAAGAGGAAGACTATAGGAAAGAAGGGGATTTTCAATTTTGTTTTGTAGATATAACATAGAAACATAAAGTCCTAGCCCACAAAAGTTCCCAGAGAAGTTAAAATTGCTGGAGATCATTACAATTTTTTATTGTAATGATTGTATGAAAAAATCGTTTAGATCGTACTAGTACAACCCTAGCAGCTAGAGTTGGGAAGCTTTTTAGCCTAAGTATGAAAAGGGAAACTGATAAAAATTGCATTGGTATGATCAAATGAACATATAGTACGATGGCTTACCAAAAAATTCTTTGTATTTGAAAATTTTGAGAGCTCAAGTCAATTTGATAATTTAAGGTCATCATATTAGGACAACAAGATGATCATACCAATACGACACATGAGTAGATGTTAATGGTTGTACTAATGCAAAATGAAAATCAAAGAATACAATAAGCTATGTTCCACTTAATCAAGAGTTCATCTGATCATCTAGTCCAATTGCTCATCCAACCATCTTTACATATATGGGTATGGATTGTACTAGAACAACGTATATATAGGACCAATACACCAATGCATTGCTATGTTTATCATGCTTTATACTTGTAGGATGCTATTATTGGCCTATTACAATCAACATTATGGTCTTGTGAAAAAATGTTATGGATCGTACAATCGTGTAGATCGTAATAGTACAAACCTAGTAGCTAGAATTGGGAAGCCTTTTAGCCTAAGTGTGAAAAGGGAAACTTATAAAAATTGCATTGGTCTGATCAAATGAATGTATAGTACGATGGGTTACCAAAAAATTCATTGTATTTGAAAATTTTGAGAGCTCAAGTCAATTTGATAATTTAAGGTCGTCTTATTAATATAGCAAGATGATCATACAAATATGACACATGAGTAGAATTTAATGGTCGTACTAATGCAAAATGAAAATCAAACAATACAATAAGTTATGTTCCACTTAATCAAGAGATCATCTTGTCCAATTGCTCATCAAACCATTTTTACATATATGAGTATGGATTGTACTAGAACAACGTATATATAGAACCGATACTCCAATGCATTGCTATGTTTATCATGCTTTATACTTGTACAATGCTATTATTCGCCTATTACAATCAACATTATGGTTTTGTGTAAATATGTTATGAATTGTACAACTGTGAAAGTTGAATTGGACCAATATAATTAGTTGTTAGAGATTTCTTATCATCATAGAAATACGAGGATTTAACCCAACCTATACAATAGATTCCCTGATTACTTAATAGAAATCGATTATACGATACATTGTCCAAACAATATAGTAGGCATGGGTTGTGTAGTACAATATGAGATATTGCACCTTACAATGGCCTTCAAAAATTCTTTTTCTCGATGAAAAAGTGTTCATAAATAAAGACATAAAGACAAGACAAGTGATGTAAATTTTTCTACTTATAAAAGTGCTAAATCTATTCTCCATAAATGTGTCATCAAGCGTACATCAACAGCACATGAGAAGGCATACACAATGACATTGAAGACAAAGAGAGAAATAAGATAACAATGACAAAGCCCTCTAGACTTATTAAATAACCAAAAAAAAGAAGCATACATTAGAGATGCACATCTTCATCTAAGAAAGAAGCTTGGAGAAAAACTTATAATTTCTAGTCTTTAATAAGAAAAATTGTTCTAGTTAATTGAGCCAAACGGCTGGGATATATCAATACTTATAAGAAGGCCATTTTTGGTTTTTTGTCACTAACTTTCTAGGCAAGTTTTATAACCAACTTCATGTTATCATGAAGGTATTACCTTTTTTAAACGCTACTTACACTTGTTGGATAATGTTGGGAATGATGGGGAGGAATCTATTAGAAAAATTTTTGGTAATGATCTTATAAACAAAATACTAAATAAAGATTGGTCTATCCTCCAAGATTGATTGGGCAATAATTGCCTTTGCAATAAGCACGATATTTATAGCAAAAATGTTGGCCCAAACATTGTTGTAACAAAGGCCTACGAGACAACCATAATGAAATTCCTCCAAATGATAACCAAAAAATCAAAGAAGAACTCGACAATCAACCCAATTGTTCAAATTTCTTCAAATTAAAAAAAGCATTGATAGTTTCAAAAATCCCACAAAGGTCAATGTTTCAAAAGCCTATTTATCGGAGATCATCGACCCATCTGAGCACGAAGAATAAATTAGAGCCCAAAGTAGTCTATGAGGATGTCAACAACAAAGGGTTGTATTCAATCATCAAGACACCAATAAAAATAGTCATTCCAAGTGAATTAGAATCCTTCCGACATTTTAATCACTATAAAATAAGTTCAGGTTGTTTTCTTCAACATGCAACCAACAAAACATTGCATGTTGAACAATCCACAAGAGATAAACTTCTTAAAGCTAAGGATATCAAGTTGACATTGCCTTTCCTTATAAACCAACCAATCATGCAAGGAGAAGATGCTCTTTTGGAAAAGAAAAAGTCAACCTTTTCTTTAAGTGATCTATACCACTTTAAGAACTTGCAAAAATATTTCATCCACTTGAGCTTGGTAATGTAAAGTTGTGGGCCATCTCACAAGGTAAAATCCCTTGGTACTTCATAATAAGTTTAAATTTCAATAGTTAGCTCAAAAATTCTTGAATTTAAGAAGATTCCCCTTGGGTTTAGAAATATAAGAAATGATCCAAGTTAAGTAATCAGAGAAGGGGATTAATGAGAACAACAAAAAGGAATTTGGGAAGACTATCGTCAATCCTCATTAGGCAAAGCCCAAGAAAGCCTAGAATTGATTGGATTCCTTAAACAATTGTTGAATAAAATAAAGGTGGGCCCAAGCAAGGAACATTATCCATCATAATATTTATAGGAAGAATTACTACATTGCTCATTATCTTCCTTCCCATTAGCTCCAATTAAAGGGGGTAAAGCCTCTAAATTGATTCCAAGAGGCTATCTTAAAGTCTAGGTCATTGTAAGCAAAAGTAATTAAAGACCGCGACCAAGGGTCCCAAGATCCAACCACCTATGAAATAATTATAATTATGGTAATAACTTTTATTATGAAATAGCCTCAAATTTTGAAAAATGATGTAGAATTCAATATAATTAAGTTTTATCCCAAGTAAAGCCATAATCGTATACTTAAAGGACTTAAGTTGGTCTCTATATTCACAATCTAGGATCCATTATGCCAACGTCTAACATTCAAACAATGAACATCTAAGGGTTTATTCATTGAGCTAGAGAAGAGAATCAATAATTCTGGAGCAAACGAAGAGAAGAGGAACCACCTCTTTTAAAGGGGCGATGGGCTTAACTGTGTTAGATTGAGTCGCAATCAACTTAAAATGACAAATCTTATAACTAATGGCTATCACCATATGACAAACTCAGGTTTAGATGATCCCTCAACATAGCCAATGGTATCTACAACAAGATGATACATGGTGGCCAATGGCATGGAGTCATGTCAAATCACCACCAACTTAACAAAGTTAAGAGAATCCATTCCCCACATATCAATGGTGTCCTGCTCTAGCATTCTATGCCATGGCCTCAACAAGATGTATGTATGTTAAGAACTAGTATTTTAATACAACACCTAAAAAGAGAACTAAACAATTTGCCTCATATTCGAGTGCCAACTCTAAGAAGATGTCAACACCACCATTCCAACATAGCTAAAGTTAAGTTGCCACACAAGGTTTGCTTGGAAAATGAATTAAGAATTTAGACAATTACATAAGGCTTTCGAATATAGTTTCATGTAATAATTTGTTAAGGGAGAGGTTAGGAGTGGTAAGGCAAACATGAGTGTTGTATGTATAAGAGGGGAGGTAGTTGTAGTGATTGCAACATAAAGGGCAACAGAAGTTCATGTTAGTGCGATGCTTGTGAGAGGACAAAGTGGGCAAAACTTGTGCCTAATTCGTTGAATTAGAAAGGTGAGTTCTAGCATTCATCCTGAGATGAAGTTGTTAGTAGGAAGCTAGATAGGGGAAAGAGCATTGTGTAGAGGAAAAGGAATAAAAAGACAATGAGATAACATTTTGAGAGGCAAAGAAATGATGCATAGCACAGCACCTAACAAATCAAAGGATGGTTGACGAGGGCAAGGATCAACTAGATCAAATTGTGATAGCTAGTGATGAATGAAAAAGGGAGCTTGTCCACCATGGAGGCATTGTGAAGATGATAGAGACATAAAAAGATAAAGATGATGAGAAGAAAGAGAGGAAGCATAGAGTGAAAGAAAAAAAAGGCATGAAAAAATGGTGCAACACAAAAGAATGGAATGGTGTGCAAATATAACATAAACAAATGGACATAAACTACAAAGTGGGACCGTATAGGAATAACAATGATTTGACAAAGATGAGCTAAAAACACGGACAATCTTAAGCAAAGAGGAGGTATGGACTCCAAGCCACTACGATAGAGAAAAGTCATTTTTAGTTGTATCGATATTTGTGAAACAACCAGTATCTTAAAAATAATTTTTTAAATGGAGAAAGATCATTATGAAGTTCGTATCTAATACCTCCATAGTGTTTTGTTATTTTGAAAAGTAGTATAAATTATTTGTCAAAAATATAGGAAATATGCAACTAAAGAAATGACACTTCATAAAGTGCTTATCATTGAACAAATAAAGTTATAGCTGCAAAGTAATTTACTATCAATTTTTTATGACTATGAAGCATGAACATAATCCAAAAGTAGACAATCAAAAGGATTTGGAAACTCCAACTAATTTCCAAATATTCAAGGTACTAATCAGAAGTTCACTTTCAAGCTCATTAAATCAAAAATTGATGAAAAAAAATCAGGGAGATGTAAAATGACGATAATCAACGGAACAGCACAAAGCAACAAGAAAAATTTTTGGGCCTTAGCTGGAGACATGCTACAAGCTTTTGAAGTACACATTACAGTGCACAAGCCAAGCACCACATGTGAAGGTGCATGAGCACACCCAAAAGTGCATGACACACTAAGCAAGTGCACTTGCAAGCGGCGGGCATACGTGTAATGACCATCTACAGACATGTTTTTCACACAAGAATAGGTACTACTCTCCTGAACAGGTCAATGACATATGTGTACAGTTGCAGGGTGTGTGGCGTACGTGAGTAGACAAACTAGAACTGGTGCAGAATTTAAAATTTTTTATCAAAATAGCATCTTTTTTGTTTTATAATTAAATATTATACCCAAACCTCTATAAAAATAGATGATGAGAATTTATGAAATAAATCAGAACTTTTAAAAGTGAAAGCTTGAAAAATTTAGGGAGTTCTAAGAATCAGAAGTTCATAAATTCAAAACCACTTGAATTGATTCTTAAAGAATTCAATCTTTTATTTAAAAAATCCTCCTCTCCCTTCACCTTGTTCCTTTACTTCTTGCCATTTTCACACTTTCACTTCCAATATTGCTATTCTGAAAAAAAAGTCTACTAACGAGGGCTCCAGATGAAAATATTGTTATATAACACAAAATTGTTTATCACGTGACCTTCACAATACTTTTATTTTGTTTTATTATTGTGTTCTAATTTATCTTATTTAAACTTTAATATATATATATATACATACATCTATTATTTGAATAATAATTTATTATTGATGCTTAACTACTATAGTAATTAAGAGCAATTCCAAATGACATCAACTAGAAATGAAACAAACATCATTGGACTCTCTATGATGATCTCCACCCAATTAAATATTCATTTTTCTTAAATATTTCATTTTTTTATTAATTTTGAGAGATGTTTTTATTTAAATATGATTTTATGATCTAGAATATTGTACTCAATCTCCATAATATCTTGGAATCGACTTTTACTATAGAATTTATCACATTTGTTTAAAAGTTTTTCTTTAATTTGGTTGTACAACTATAAAGTTCTCATTCACCTCTCAAGTAAACTTTATAATGTTATGATTTTATCATATTACGTTAATTAAAAAAAATCATTTTAGTATCAACATATATTTATTTTTTTATTATTAAAATAATTATGTATTATTATTGATGCTTATTTACTTAAGTAATTCATAATAATTTCATATGATGTGCAATTTAGTTGAAATAATTGTCATTAGACTCCTCTTGATGAGTGTTCTTTAATAATATATTCATTTTAAATTTTAACATATTTTACATTGTAAGATTTTACACAATTTGTAAGATAGTTTAATTCGTACTTAATTTGAAAACAGAGAATATTACACTCGATCTTCTTAGTTCTTAAATTATTTTGCTTTGCTTTTGTTATATTACTTTGAAACTCATGTTATCCTATTACATCACCTTCACATAACTTTGATTTCATTACATTATATTGCTTCAACTTAAATCGTTTCAGCTTTGACATATATTTACTTAATATTAAAATGAAAAAGATTTTTTTTTATTTGCTGATTTGTATAATTCAATTTTAGGCTTGACTGAGAAAGCATACATTGTTTGACTTGTCTTGATCAGCTCTTCCTATTATGTATTCGTTTTTTGATGTTTTACAAATTTTTTTCTAGTGTTTTAGTTTGTTTATGAGATATCTTCAATTGTAAGTTATTTCATGACTGAGGATGTTAAACTTGAACTCCTTGATCTGTTGGAAAGGATGTTCTCATAAAACTTATCATATTTCTTCAAGTATTTTGCATTGATTTGGTCATATTGCAATGTAACATAAAATCTCTTATCATGTGACATTTATATGACTTTGATTTGGTTGTATTACATTACTTCAAATCATAGCATTTCTTTTATAATATATACATAGTTAATATTTAAATAACAATTTATTTTTATTTATTCTTGTTTACTATAGTCATTCATATTAATTCGAAATACAATTTGATGTAGAAGAAATTAATGTTGTTGGATTTGGCTCAATGATCGTTATCAGTGAAATAATCAATTTTATATTTTTAAACTACATTATTTTCAAGAGATTTTAGAATTTTTTTTGATAATATGACAATTTGCACTTTATTTAACAATATCGAATATTAAACTAAACCTTCTTAGTATTATAGGATAGAATTTTTACATGCAATTTATCTATTTAATACAATATATTTCTTTTTTTGGTTAAGTTATTAAATAACTACAAATATCACTAGTGTGGCATTTATGACACCTTAAATTGGTTAGAATACATTGTTCAATTTTTTTTGATTTTAGGTTATTACATATTAATATAATAAGTTTTTTTATATATGTATTTTTAATTTCAAAACAAACATCATTTGGGTTATAGAATATTTGAAGTTTTTTTTTATTCATATATTATTTGATAATCAAAGATATTGTGCACGATCGACATAGTACCTAAGAAAGCAAACATTCCCATATAATGTATCTCATTTGATCAACATTTTACTTTTATTTGGTTATATTACTATGTCACTCAAAGTTTATTCTCATGTGATCTTTACATCGTCATGATTTAATTATATTACATAACTTTAATTTACCTTATTTCTTTTCAATATATATTTTACTAGGATTAAAATAATAAATTTATATAATTTATGCTTATATAATTTTTTTAATTCAATAGAGATCCAAATGAGACCTAATGGAGAGAAAGAAAACATCATTGGACTTATATTGTTGAGCTCTTTCTAAATAAGTATTTTCTTATGTATAAATTTTTTTCATATTTTATATTGTAGTGTTTTGATAAGATTTATAAACTATTATGATTCATTCCATATTTGATGACCAAGCATGTTACACATGATATTCTTAGTATCTTGGCATGTAACTACATTATACAATTTGCCTCACTTTAATTTTTTTACTTAAATTTCGTTACATCACTTTGAATCTCTAATTTTTCTCTATTTTTACGTTGCATTGATTTTGTTATATTGAAATATTTCAAATTAATTCATTCAAACTTTTGAATATATTTAATTAATATTAAAATTTCACTTTATTATTATTAATACTTGTTTTATTTGGAAAATCATAGCAATCCCAAATAAGGTCTAATTGGGTCAGAGAATACGTTATGGTTCACATTTTGATGAGCGATATGAAATTAAATTATATATTTAAATACTTTATTTTCTAAGGTTTTGGTATGCATTAACTGATATTTCTATTCATACCTAATTTAATGATCGAGAATGTCAAAATCAAGTCTTTGAATATCTTTAAATGCAACTTTTTCATTCAATATATATAGCTCCAAATCCCCAAACATTTGACCTTTACTTGTCTTTAATTATATTATTTCACATTTCTTTAATAGATCTTATTTTAATATTGATATTTATTTTTTTATAAATATTTATAGATTTTTTATTTGGTGACTTTTAATAATTTCAAGTGAGAACAACTTAAAAAGAAAAGAAAAGAAATATCATTAGAATTATATTAGAAACCTCTTGAAATTAAATGAGCATTTATATATTTTAAACTATTTTGTTTTCCTAAAATTTTGGCCAATTTGCAAGAGATTTTTATTCATTCTTGATTTTATGATTGAGAATATTACTCTCAATCTCCATAGTATTGTCGAGTCAAACATTCCCATAAAATTTATTTCATTTTTTTAAATTTTTTTTTATTTTGATATATTACAATGAAACTAAAATTCATACCTTGCGAGACCTTTACATCACTTCAATTATGTTATATAACTTTCGTTTAACTTACCTAATTTTTCATTTATCATATGTTTATTTAGTCTTTAAATAATATTTCTTATGAATTTTTCTTATTTAAATTCATAATTCAGTTTAATTCTAAATGAGATCTAAAAAATATAAAACAAACATTATTTTATTCACCTTGGCTAGATAAATCAATTTAAGTGTTCTTTTTTTAATTTTTTAAATATTTTATTTTAAGAAGTTTTTAAATTATTTGTAAATAACTTCTATTTATACATAATTTCTTATTTGGAATAAAGACTTTTTCTACAATTTATCTCATTTTGTCAAATTTTATAATTAGATTTGGATATGTTATTATTTATATTTATTCAATTTGTTATATTAATATATGACTCTAAATCTCCTCTCGTATGACCTTCAAAAATCTTTCATTTTTTAGGTACATTATTTAAATTTTTCTTATTTCCACTTTATTATTGATATACTTAATGTAAAAAAATACTTTATTTATGATTTTTTGTCTTTGTAATTTTTAGTATCTCAAAATTAGCTCAAATCAAAATGAAACAAACATCATTAGAACTATCTTAATGAGGTCTATTACATCAGATATACTATTTTATATATTTTTTAAATATTTTATATTCATGACATTTGGCATGGTTTATGAGGCACATCAATTTGTACATGATTTTAATGACTAATAATTTTGCACTCAATCCCCTTAGTAGTTTATACTAGAGCTTTTTGTTACAATTTATCTTTTTTCTTCAAATTTTTCTAATTTTATTTTAGTATATTATATTAGATAAATTTATCTCATTTCAACATTAATATATATATATATATATATTAATATTAAATAATAATTTATTATTATTATTTATTTTTTTAGAAATTAGTAATAATTTTATGTAGTGATGGATGGAGATGAAACAAATGTCATTACAATCATCTGGTCTAACTTAATATAATTAAATGTTTATTTTTAAAATAATTAGTTTTCTATGTTTTTAACATGATTTATAAGAATTTTTGATTTGTAGATTGTTGATGATGGGGGATATTCTGCTATATTTCCTCAATATGATGGAATAAAAATCTTATATAATTTATGCCATTTCTAATATTTTATAGACTTCATTATATTACATTGCATCTCTACGTCTCATCTCAACTAACCTTTACTTATCTTTTATTTTTTCTTGTTATATTGAGTCAAATTATTTTATTTCTCTAATTTTTTGCTACTTTGTCGAAAATTACTTTTATAAGTTGTTTTTGTTAGCAGGATAATTTTTAGTGCTTACAAATGAGGTCTAATCAAGAACAAATATATTGTTAGAATCATCTCGATGATCTTTATCTAATTAAATATTAATTTGTATAATTTTATATATTATTTTTTCTATGATTTTGTGATATTTTACTAAAAATTTTGTTTGATGTGAAACTTGATGATCAACTATGTTGCTTTAGGTCGCCTTAGTGTCATTTAATAAAAATTTTCCAAACCATTTACCTTATTTCTTCAAATTTCTCGCTTCGATTTGATTGAATATTGTGTAACCATAAATATTCTACCGTGAGGACTTTAGATTACTTGATTTAGTTTTATTACTTTGTCTCAATAAATCTCATTTTATGTTTGATATTATTTACTTAATAATAAAATAATATATTTTTTTATTTAAGCTTATTTATTTTGGTAATTTTTAGTAATTCAAAAATTTGTGCAAATTTCACAAATAGAAAGTGTTGTACTAGTGTTAATGACTTCTAACTAATTTAACATTTATTCTATATTTTTAGAAATTTATTTTTTACTTTTTTGCATATTTTCTAGGCATTTTAAATCAACCTTTATATATCAGGGTGTAACTTTTTTGTATAATTTATCTCATTAATTAAAGCTTTTTAGTTTGACTTTCTTATGTTATAATGTAACCCTAAATATTATATTGTATGACCTTCACATTACTTTGATTTGGTTCTATTGACATGTTCCAATTTAGCTTATTAAAAATTTAATTTATATATACATACATACATACATACATACATACATAAATACATATATATACATATATATATATATATATATTTATATTTCATATGAAAATAATAATTTTTATTTATACTTATTTATATTGATAATTTAGAGTAATTTAAAGCCAAATGTTTTGGAGATGAAATCAACTTTGTTGGGCTTCTTTTGAAGAGCTCTATCAAATTAAATATTATTTTTTAAAATTTTTAAATTTTTTCTCTTTCAATTATTTTTAAAGATAATTGTATTTCTAAATGATTTGATTGTCGAGGATGTTAGACTCATTCTCCTAAGAATCTTGCTTTGCAACTTTCCTATAGAACTTGTCACACTTCCTCAGGTTTTTTGCTTTCGTTTTGTTAGATTAATACAAAATTATAATTCTCTGATCTAGTGACCTTTCTAATGGCTAATTTAGTTAAATTTTATTTCTTTAGTTCAACTCATTTTTTAGTACTTATTTATATTTTAAAAACAAATTTTATTATTTTATGCTAACTAACTTAAAAGAAATTGTAGTATTTCTAAATAAGTTATAGTCCATATTAAAACAGTCATTAGACCCATCATGATGGCCTTTATTTAATTAGATTTATATTTTTAAACATTTTATTTTCTTAGATGTTTACATGTTTTTTGAGATATTTCAATTATTGGCTGATTTAGTAAAGGAGAAAGTTATGTATGATCTTGTTGTTATTTTTCAATATGGCTTTCCAGCAAAAAGTATCTCATTTTCTCAAAGTTTTAGCTTTAAATTTGTTGTGATACTTTTAAACTTTTATTATCCATTAATGTGATCTTTCTACTGCTTTGATCTTTTTATATTCATTAGTGTTAATTTATATCATTTTAGATTTAATATAAACTTACTAGATATTAAAATAATATTTTTTATTTATGTGTGATTAATTTTGTAATTAATATAATTCCAAATTAGTTTTGGTGGAGACAAAACAAATATTATTTGTCTCTTCTCGACGAGCTCTGTTTAATAAATATTCATTTTTATATATTATGAATTTTATTTGAGAGCATTTTGGAGTACATTATATTACATTTTGTTTTGTATTTTATTTGATGATTGACGATTTCAAACTTGATCTCTTTAGCTTTTTTTGGAAAGCATGTTTTAGGAAAAATTTATCTAATTTGTTGAAGTATTTTCTTATAAATTAAATTAATATGTAACTCAATATCATTGTGTATGCAACTTTTACATCAATTTGAAATTTTATATTACACAACTTTAAATATCTTATTTTAGCTTTCATATATATTTACCAACTATTTCAATAACAGTTTAAGTTACTCTTTTTTTATTTATTTTAGTAATTCATGGTAATTCCAAACAGTCTAATGGAGAATGAATAAGCATTTGACTTTTCTAAATAGCATTATTAGTTAAATATTTAGTTTTATAATTTTATATAATTTTCTTATTGTGGCTTTGCTTTATTTTATGTTCTATTTTAATTTGTACTTTATTTGATGGTCAAAAATAATATTCTTAATTTCTTTTGTTATATGGAATTTAATTTTATTGTACAATTTATCACTTTACTGAACTTATTTGCTTTTATTTTGCTAAATAAATATCTAACTTAAAATGACCTCTCATGGAATATTTATGATCCCTTGAATCGGTTTAATTGCATTGCTTCAACTTGTCACATTCTAGCTCACTAAATGTCAAAATAATTGTTTCTTCATTGTTTATCATTTTTTAATTTCAAAACAAGCATTGTTGGGGTTTTGGAAGGGTCTAATAATTTTTCTTGATTCATACATTATTCGAAAATCGAGGATATTATGCTTGATATCCTCAGTGCTTTGGAGTGCAACAGTTCTATACAATTTATCTCATTTTGTCAACATTTTCACATTGATTTTGTGATATTACAACGTCATCAAAAATTTTGCCATTATGTGATATTTATATCATCATGATTTTTTCTATGTTATATTTCTTGAATTTTTTCTTATATATATATATATATTCCTAAAATTAAAATAATACTTTATTTCTATTTATGCTTGTTTACTTTTATAATTCATGCAAATTACAAATTATATTTTATTAAGACAACAAAAAATGTAGTTGGAATCAAGTCGTTGAGCTCTACTTAAATAAATCCATATTTGCTTTTATATGTTTTAAATGATTTTTATTGTCTAGTTTTGCATGTTTTATTCAAATATTACGCTCCATGTCTTTGTTTTTCTGATTGAGAATGTTAAACTTAGTAAGCTTATCATAATTAAATGTAACTATTTTGTATAATTTATCTAATTTCATTATGTTTTTTCCTTAAATTTGGTTATATCATTACGAAACACACCTTTTTCTCACATGAGACCATTACATCGTATTTATTTTGTTACATTGTAGTGTTTTAATCTATTTGGTTTTAGTGTTAACTTATATTTTCTATATATTAAAATAACAATTTATTATTATTTATGTTCATTAAGATTTTAATTCTTTGTAATTCTAAATTGGGTCTAATCAAGGCAAAACAAACATTATGGTTCTCATTTTGATTAGCTTTTGCATGTTAAATAGAAATTTCTATTTTTTTATTTCTTTATTTTCTTAGCTTATTACATGATGTATGTAATACTTCTATTCATTCTTGGTTTAGTGATGAAGAATATTACATTCGAGCTTTAATAAATCGTTGATTGCAACTTTCCCTTATGATTTATGTAACTATAAACCATGTATCATGTGACCTTTGCTTATCTTTAAATTGATTGCTCTACAATTCTTCAATTAATATTATTTTAGTGTTAATACTTGGTTACTTAATAATAAAATATTTTTTGGTATTATTTTTGTATTTGTTATTTGGAAATTCATAATAATTCTAGACAATGTCCAACAATGATAAAAGCAAATATCAATGTACTCGTCTCAATGAACTTTATGAAATTAAAATATGCCTTTATATATTTCTAAATTATTTATTTTTAGAAATTTTTTAAAAATTATGGGAAATTTAATATGTACCTAATTTAATGGTTGAGCATTGTAAACTAAATGTCCTAAATATCAATGAATGCAGTTTTTTTGTAAAATTTATCACATTTTTTCTAACTTATTTTATTTGTCTAAAATGTATGGCTAGTCTAATTCTCCTCTTGTCTGACCTTTATATCATATTGAGTTGTCTATAAAATAGTGCTTAAATTTCTATTAATTTTTTGTTTTAATATATATTTACTTAATATTAAAATAATACTTTAATTATTTTTGCTTAGTAATTTTCATAATTCAATGTAAATGCAAATGAGGATCAATATACAAAAAGAAACTGTTAGACTAATTTTGACTAAATCTATGAAATTAAATAATCATTTTTAAAATGTTAATAAATTTATTTTATATGCTTTTTTCCTTAATTTGTAAACTTTTTGATTAATAAATGATTTGTGGAATAATGATATTTCACCCAACCTCCATTTCATCTTAGAATGTAAATTTTTTTGCACTTCATCTCATTTTTCAAATTTTTAAGTTACATTTGATTTTATAAATTTGGAGCTCTAACTATTCTGTTTGTGAACCTTTAAATTGTTTTGATTTGGTAAATTAAAATTTTTCAATTTTATTGTTTATGATTTGATGCAAGTTTAGATAAATAAAATAACATTTTTTACTATGTAATTTTAAAGCTTCTCTCACATGATTTTCAATAGTTTGATCTATTTAAGTCAAATCTCTTCAATTTATCTCATTTTAGCTTTATTATATATTTTCTTAAATTAAAGAAATAATTGGTTATTATTTATGTTTATTTTTTATACTTTGCAATAATTCCAAACAAAGTCAATTTGAATTTAAACAAATGTCATTACACTCATCCCAATGACCTCCACCTAAATAAATATTAATTTCTCGACTTTTGAATAATTTATTTTTTGTGGTTTTGTCACTATTTCTAAGGCAATTCAATTAATTTTTTATATGATAAATGCGGATGTCACACTCGATTGTGTTAGTATCTTGGAATGCAGCATTTGAATGGAGTTTATCTTATCTCTTAAAAATTTTTGCTTTTCTTATATCTATTACTTTAAAACTAAATTCCCATGCCATTTATATCATTTTCATTTGGTTGTTTTACATTGCCTTCATTTATGTCATTTTAACAATAATATATATTTATTTTTTTTGAAAATAATAATATGTTATTATTTTTGTTTAATTATTTTGGTAATTCTTAAAAATTAAAAATGAGGTCTAATGTAGATTAAACTAACATCAATAGACTCATCTCTATAAGCTCTATCAAATTAAATATTTATTTTTTTATATTTTTAAAACTTCTATTTTTAGGCTTTTACAATGCTTTAGATAACATTTCAAAACATTTTTGGATTGACGATTAAGGATGTTGTGCTCGATCTTAAAAGGTATTGTTGAAAACGTTTTTTTGAATTTCTAGAAATTTTTTTATTTGAAGTTGTTGTGCTACTATGTACCCCAAAACCTCTACGGTGTGACCTTCACCTATCTTTCATTTTGTTGTTTTACATTACTTTAACTGAATATTTTTAATCTTTAATATATTTTTCTTAATTTTGAAATAAGAATTAGTCATTCTAAATGTTTTTTTTTATTTTGTAATTCATAATAATTCATACTGATGTCTGATGGTGATGAAACATAGGATTATAAATTTATCTCATGGAGTTATACCTAACAAAATATTCATTTTGATCTCCTTAAATTTTTTATTTTCTATAACTTTTTTAAAGTTTATGAAATGTTTGCATTCATGCATATTTTGATGGTGGGTAATGTTACACTAGATTGTTTATCTTGGAATAAAATTTCATATACCATTTATCATATTAATGGATTTTTTTCTTTTAATTGGTTAAATTAGTATATAATTGTAAATCTTATCTTGTTTGAGGTTTACATCACCTTGATTTGGATATGTTACAATATTTCAATTTAGTTAAGTTTAGCTTTAGTTTATACATACATAACAATGAAAAATGAAATTTTTATTTTTTATTATTGTTTACTTTGGTGTTTCACAAAAGTGCTAAATGAGATCAGATGGAGACGAAGAAAAAAATCATTATACTTGCCCTAATGAGCTTTATAAAATTACATATATATTTATTTTTTAGTTTTAAAATATTTCATTTTCTAGGGTTTTAGGATACTTTACTAGTCATTTCGATTCGACCTCAATTGATAATCAAGAATGTTAAATTTGATCTTCTATGTATCTAGAGCACAATTTCCTCTTACAATATATCTACTTTTATCAATTTTTTTCATTGATTTGGATATTTTCTTACGAAACTCTAATTCCATTCTCGTATAAAAATTACATCACTTTAATTATGTTTTGTTAAATATTGGCATAACATTAAAATAATAACTTATTATCTTATATTTGATTAATTTTGTAATTTTTTATAGTTCTAAACAAAGTCTGATGGTGATGGAATAAACATTATTATGCTCATTTCAATAAGCTCTATCCAACTAAATATTAATTTTTATATTATATATATTTCATTTTTTCTAACATTTTTTCATGCTTTATAATGTATTTTAATTTAACTTTATAAGGAATTTAAATTTAACTAGATTTGATAATCATGGTCAGCATTCGCTGTCCTAAATATCATGGAATAAAACAATTTCATAAAATATTTTTCATTTCTTCAAATTTTTAACATTGATTTTGTTATATTGCTACATAATTGTGAATCTTCTCTCATATTACAATTGCAAGTTTTTAATTTTTTTATGCTTTATTAATTTAATTAAACAAGTTTAAGATTTAATATATATTTATATAATATTAAAATAAAATTGTTATTTTCATTTTATGCTTATTTATTATGTTAATTCGTAATAATTCCAAACAAGATCTAATCAAGATGAAACAAATGTTTTTAAAATGGGCTTGAAGAGCACCATCCAATTAAATACTTAATTTGATATTTATTTAAATATTTTACACTCTATGATTTAAGCATATTTTACAAAGTATTATTATTTGTACTAATTGTTCGATTAACAATGTTATGCTCGATCCCCTTGATTAATGGAATGCAAGTTCCTTATACTATTAATGTAACTTGAAATTTGTTTCAGCCTATGATGTTTTTTAATGAAGCTATAATTCTTAAAATCCTGTGGCTTTCACATTGCTTTAATTTAGTTATGTTACTTTTTTATCAATTAATATAATTTTTATTTGATATATATATATATATATATATTATTAATCTTATAAATTATTATTTTTTGTGTTATTCAATTTTGTATTTCAAATTTTTTTAAATGAGGTCTAATTGAGAAGAAACAAATGACTTTGGAATTGTTTCAATGACCATTATTAAAAAAATAATTATTTTATTTTAGAAGTTTGTTATTTTTTAGTATTTTTTCAAGCCTCATGAGATAATTTGTTTCCACATAGTTTGGTAGTCAAGTATGTTGCACTCAATCTCCTAGTGATTTTAGAATGTAACTATCATATGTAACATATCTAATTTTTTAGAAGTTTTATTTTAATCACTTCAAAAACTATTGCACTAATTCACCTCTTATGTGACCTATGGAATTCTTTTATTTACATATATTACATTTTATCTGTTTATTTCATATAAAATTTAATATTTATTTTCAATTTGTTAAAAATTTAATTTACTATCATTAATGCTTATTTACATTCATAAGTCAGAGTAACTATGAAGGAGATGCAACCAAGATAGAAAAAAGTTATTAGAATAACATTATTCTTAAATATTAATATATAAATTTTTAAATATTTTATTTTTAATATTTTTATATGATTTATATAGACACTTTGAATTATACATAATTTCATGATCTAGGATTATAGCTAAATCAAAGCGATGTGAAGGTTACATGAGATATGATTTTTGGTAGCACCTTTATATAACAAAATGAATGAAAGACTTTTAATAATATAGATAAACTTTGTAAGAAAGTTTTATTATAAGATACTAAAGAGATCAATAGTAATATCCTCAATAGTAAAAAAGGTTACAAGTAGAAAAGCCTCATAAAATAAAAAAATGATATAAAATAAAAACTTTCAAATTATTAAAGCAAATATTTAATTTTATAGGGCTCATTAAATTGAGTAACAAATTTTGTTCGTTCAAAATAGAATTACTTAAAATTTTGAAAAAGAATAAGCATAAATTATGATAAATTATATTTTCATGTTCAATAAATATATAATGAAGTTTGAATGAGCTAATTGAAACAACATAATCATCCAAATCAAAGTGGTATTTAATTTTAATAAGAAGACATCTAGAGTTATATAATAATATATCAAAATTAAAGAAAAAATTTTTTAAAAAAGAAATTTTGTTACAAAATTCCACTTTAAAAAATTAAGGCGATTGTGAAAAATGTTGTCAATAGTCAAATTAGATACCAATTGGAAAATCTATTAAAACATGATAAAATGAAAGAAAATAATATATTTCAAAATTCAATGTTGATCATTTAACTTTATTTGTTCCATTGTTACTAATGTAAGGACATTTGCTCCATCCCTTATGAAAAATTAATTAGAACTAAAGCAATAATAAGAAAAATTCTATATTAGGAAAATATTAATTAAAACAACAATAAGATAAAATTAAAGCATTTAATATGATGAAATAAAAGTGATGTAAATTTCACACCATGTTAGATTTAGAGTTACTTAACAATATAATAAACAAAGCAAACAATTTGAAGGAAGGAGGTGAATTATTTTAGAAAGTTGCATTTTTAGCACACTAAGACAATGATTCTATTGCCTCAATTATCAAATCATTTATCAATCAAAATGCCTCATTAAACAAGCTAAGTCCCTATAATTTTTTTAAATATATATATATATATATATATATTTAGATAGAGCTCATTGAGATTAATATAATGATTTTTTTGCTTCAATCAATCTTACCTTGTTTGAAATTATTAGGAATTACCTAATGTCAATTATGAATAAAAAGGTTATTATTTCAATAATAATTGAGAATATCATCAAATTAAAATCAGAAAATTGAAGCAATTTATTACAAAAAATCACATCGAAGTAAAGGCCATATTTGAGTAGAATTAGAGTTCCATTTTAACATAACTAATGAAAGCTAAAAAGAACAAATGACATAAATTATTAGTGAAAGTTTTGTTTCAAGACTCTTAGGATATTAAATGTAACTCCATCCATCAGCACATCAGTTATTAATCAAAATACCCAGTATTGTTTGCCAAAATTATTTGAAATAATATATAAAAAAATTAAAAAATGAACATAAATTTTTATTGAGGTCATTGTGGTGATTTTAGCAAATTACTTTTTGTCTTGATTAGTCCTCAATTAAAAATATTCTAAATTACCATAACAAATAAGCTTAAATAATAATAAGTCATTATTATGACTTTTAGTAAATTATATTAAAGATAAAATGAGATAAATTGAAGAAATATAATACAATGAGATATAAATAATGTAAGAATTACACATGTGGAGTATTAGAATTCATTAATTATTTAATTAAATAAAAAAATAAAAAATGAGAGAAATGCCAAAGAATGTTTGATTGCAATACACAAAAAATATCTTACATAACATCCTTAATAAAAAAAATATGTACTACACAAAATAACTCATAAAGCATGCAAAAAACTATAAAAAAAATCTAAAATATAAATTTAAACTTTTTATTTGATTGAGGCCATCGAGATGAGTCTAATGATGACTTTTTATTACATTTTATTTGAAACTATTTTAAATTGCAAAAGTATATAAGCATAAATAATAAGAAATTATAATTTCAAAATTAGGTAAATCTATACAAAAAATGACTGAAATTGAAGTAATATAAAATATCTAAACAAAAATGACGTAAACGAAAAGTGAGAGTAGAATTAGAATGAGGTAGCTATAAAATTTTATCAAAGAAAACCTTTTCAAGAAATGTGAAAAATTCTGTGAGGAAGCTACTTTCCAATACTAAGGAGATTGTGAGGAATAACCTTCATCATCAAAAAAGTTACTTATTAAAATTCCTAATAAATAGTTCCACGACATTACAAAAAATAATAATTACAAACTTTAATTTTTAATTAAATTGTGCTTATTACAGTGAGTATAACAAATTTTTGTTTGTTTGGATTGTACCTCTTTTGTAATACTACAAACCATAAAATAACCACTTTTTAAATAGCAAAAAAAGATTATTTTATTATTATGTAAATATGTATTGAAGCTAAAATGAGATAACTTCACTAGCATAATATAACAAATCAAACTAATATAATGGTGAGATGAGATGAGAATTGTAGTTTCATATGAATATAGTGAAATTAGAGGAAAAATTAATGAAATAAATTTAATTGTACAACAAATTTGACTTTTGAGATAGTGAGGAGATCAAGTGTAACATCCTTAATCATTAAATCCTATACAAACAGAAATTTCTTAGATAACGTGTAGAAATTTAAAAAAAATAAAAATATTTAAAAACATAAAAATGAATATCTAATTAAATATACGTCATCAAGATGAGTCATGTAGTATTTGTTTCATCATGACTTGTTCTCCTTTTGAATTAGTATAATTTATAAAATTAAATTAGCATTATAAAAATAAAAATACTATTTTAATATTTAAAAAATATTTTATAAAATAAAAATTAGTAAAATTGAAACAATATAATATAACAAATTTATGATAATGAAAATTTCATATGAGAGTGAATTCAGAGGTATATAATAACATAACCAAATCAAATTTAAAAAAGTTAAAAATTTAGATAAATTATATAGCAATTTTTAGTTCTTGGTGTGATTATATCAATGATACAAATTGTAGAGAAAATTTGCATTCAAATTTCCTAACTAGATCTATTGTAACATTCCCGATTAGCAAATTTGGTATGAATCCAAATGTCACAAAAAACTACCAAATCAACCAATAATATAATATTCTTAATAAATAAATGGATATTTAATTACTTAGAGCTTGGTGGGACAACTGCAATGTAATTTGTTTTGCCTCGATCAAACCTTGTTTGGAATTAATGCATATTACAAATACAAATATACATAAATTTGTTATTATATCCCTAGTTTATAATCCTAATCTTAATCCCTAATCTCTATTTCTAAATCCAACATGCTTAATCTCTAATCTCTAATCCTTTTCCCTAATCTCTATTCTTTAATCCCTATTCTCTAATCGTAAATCTCTAATCCCTAATCCTTGATAATTAATCCTTTAAATCTTAATCCCTAATTCGTAATAAAAAATTGTTGATCACAAATTCATAATCCCTAATACTTACTACTTATTACCTAGTTTCTACCCCTTAATCCCACATCCATAATCCCTAATTACTAATTATCAATTCCCTAATCTCTAAACCTTAATCCTTAATACCTCATCCTTAATCCTTCCCTTCGTAAACTTTAATCAATATTGTCTTATGCCTAACCCTAATCCTACCTTCCAAAATCCTTATTCCTTAATCCCAAATCCCTAACTCTTTACCCCTAATCCCTCTCTTCTTCTTCTTCTACATCTACTACTTCTTCCTTTTCTTCTTTTGCCTCTTCTTATTCTTGTTCCTTACATTTTTCTTCTTCTGTCTCCTGTTCTTCCTCACCTTCCTCCTCTTCTTCTTCTTCTTCTTCTGTTTGTT